>JAODTR010000020.1:1964024-1980264 GCA_025399935.1 Amblyopsis rosae | reverse complement strand
AGAGAGAGAGACACACACACACACACACACACACACACACACACACACACACACACACACACACACACACACACACAGGAATATAAAATGTTCAAAACGTATGTCATACCTAATTCAGGAGCACTTTGTGGTATTTCATAAAACGTTATATTAGGCACACTTGGGCCAATTTCATGCTTTCTAGCTCTTCTGTACTGCACAGTCACCCTCACATTGCATTAAGCAATTCATATAGCCTACTTCAAGTTACAACTACTTCATCTTGCACATTTCACTGCTCTTCAGTAAGCACATAGTACTTTGTAGTACTTCATGAGACATTGATTTTTGGTACTTCAAGGTAGTATTTTAAAGTACTTTCAAAGTTTTTAAGAATACTTTGAAGTAATGTACAGCACTATGGTTTAGGTCAACTCTGATAACTCACCAACCATAAACAGTAGTTAGGAACATCATTGTAGGCAGTCCTCTATCCCCCATTGGTATTTTGTTAGCTGTACTCATCTCTTAGAGCTAAATACTTATATCGCACAAAATGTTTGTCCTATAGAGCAATGCTTATCAAAGTGGGGGTTGGGACCACCTGGGAGGTTTGCAAGATGATTTTCAGATATAAATAACATTTAAAAATCATTAAAAATAGCATATTTTATTGTTGGTAGTAGTACAGTTTATACAATACTTTGATGTATTCTGATACTAGCCTATATTAAAATACTATCAAATAATACTATGGCTGTTATGCTGCTACCACCTCTGGGGATAGCGGTGGGGTATCAGTGTCTGGCAGATATATTTTGGGGGTTGAAAGCTGAAAAGCCCTTCCTGGATCAAGGCCTTGATGACAAATAATCAGTTTACCCTGCCCTGATCAGGGTCATCGGGACCTACCGCTGGAACCAGGCCTGTGGGTAGAGATGAAAGGCAAATGCCTGGTGGCCAGACAGCCCATGAAGCCCCGGCGGGCCCATGCACAACAAGGCAACATGTGAACACTTTGTGTGGACCCACCGCTTACGAAATGGACCATAGGGGAGCGGTGCAATGCCAGTCAGGCAAAGAAAAAAGTGGAGCAACTATAGGTGTTCCAGGCAGCGGCGGCAGAAACTGGCCCTTGGTACGTGGAAAATAACCTCTCTGGGGAAGAAGGAGCCAGAGCTGGTGAGAGATACCATCTCGATATAGTTAGGCTCACCTCTATGCACAGTGTAAGTGGAACCAAACTCTTTGATATGGGGTGTCCTCTATTCTACTCAGGAGTTGTCCAGGGTAGGGCTGGCCGATATGAACCAAAAATCATATCCTGATATATTTAGGTTGAATATCGATACACAATATATAGCTGTATTTTCTCAAAAGTGGGCTAAATGTTCAGGTGAGGAGAAAAAACAGGAAACCCAACAGAATGTGGCATAATTTTTTTTTTTAGCAACATTAATTCTAGTTGTACATGGTTAAATCCATAGCAGAGGGGTTGTGAATATTGCAGTTATAATGACAGTTTACTCAATTTAATCCACATTTGTTTTTGATTACCGGTACCTTGTAATACTAGCTGGCTACCTGTGTCTGTTTGTCAGAAATGGAAATTGAGCATGTGACCCAGGATCTGCTCATTGGCTACTCTGAAAAAAGGTTCCACTTCAAATGCTCACTTAGTGTCAACTTGTGCGAGTGGAGTTAGTAGGCCGACATATGTGAGCTTCCTCTGGTGTCTCTGCCCTTTGACACTCTGAATGCACTAAATCACTCGCTCCTGACTCCACTCCTCAGGCCAAGTGCAGGCATGGAGGGAGAGACGAACAAATCAACACCAACAACAAACTTATGAACAAACGCATAATATAACTATATCGATATAAATTATATTGCCTAATTTGATATCTCTTTTGAAAATATACCGATATAAATTAAATACAGATATATCGCCCAGCCCTAGTCCAAAGTGAGAGACGCCGGGTGGGAGTGGGTATACTTACAAGTTCCAGGCTTACTGCCACAGTCGGAATTGAGAGAATCGAGAGGGATGAGAGAATCGCCTCTGTGCGGCTTAGAGTTGCATAATGCACTTTACAGCAGCATGGAGTTTTCGGCCTTCTTGGAGAAGGTAAGAGGAGTTCTGTAAAGAGCTCCACCTACTGACTCAACACTCACATTGACAATGACTGGGGGACCTGGAGGGGGGTGATTGGGAGGAATGGCCTCTCTGATCTTAACCCAACGGTGGGATGTTATTGGACTTCTGTGCTAGTCATGGTTTGTTCATAACAAAAACCATGTTCGAACACAAGTTAGCTCAAAAATGTACTTGGTAACTCAGTATGCTGGGTCAAAGGTCAATTATCAACATTGTAGTCATTTCAGCAGACTTGTGGTTGTATGTTATGGACACTCTGGAAAAGAGAGGAGCTGAGCTATCAACTGATCACCATCTGGTAGTGAGTTGGATCAGATGGTGGGGAAAATGCCAGACATACCCGGTTAAGCCCAAGCGAATATTACGTGTACAGGGAGAACATTTGTTAAAAGAACCTGTTCAGAATTATTTTAACTTGCACCTCTGACAGAACTCCTCCATGCTCTTAGAGGATATTGGTGACATGGAGTCTGAATGGACTGAAAATACTTTTATTGTTGATGCAGTTGCCAAGAGCTGTGGTCAAAAGCTACTTGGTGCCTGTCATGGTGGTTGGTGAACTCCAGCAATCAGGGAGGCTGTCAGACTGAGGAACAAGGCATTCCGGTAATTTATGGCTTGTGAGCCTCTGGATTCAGTGGATAGGTATCATCTGATGATAAAGGCTGCAGCCGTGGCAGTTGCAGAAGCAAATTCTAAGACATGGGAGGAGTTTGGAAAGACCATGGACTTTCAGCTGGCCTCAAAACAGTTCTGGAAAACCATACGGCAATTCAGGAACCAAAGGCGG
Source organism: Amblyopsis rosae (assembly GCA_025399935.1). Lineage (NCBI taxonomy): Eukaryota > Metazoa > Chordata > Actinopteri > Percopsiformes > Amblyopsidae > Amblyopsis > Amblyopsis rosae. The sequence continues at coordinate 1,977,337 of JAODTR010000020.1, read as the reverse complement.
GAAATCAGCCTGTTCTAAATAAGGCTGGCTAACTGTCTATCGAGAGGTGGAAGGAGAATTTTGTGGATGTCCTCAATCCGGGAGATGTGCACTCCTTGGAGGAGGCAGGGATGGATGCGCCTGGGGAGTCTGAATATATTTTCTTGGCAGAGGTCACTGAGTTGGTAGGGCAGCTCCGCAGTGGCAAGGTGCCAGGGTGGATGAGATACACCTATAGATGCTGAAATCCTTGGATGTAGTGGGACTGTCTTGGTTGACACGTCTCGACAACATTGCATGGCCTTGCAGGAACTCTTGGATTGGCAGATCAGGGTGGTGGTTCCAATCTATAGAAAGGTGAATGGCACACCTCAGCCTTCCAAGAAAAGCAAATGCCAAAGTTCTGGAAAGGAGATTCCGGCCGTTAGTCAAACCAAAGATTGAGGAGAAACAATGTGGATTCAGTGGACCAGTTTTTTGTCTTCTCACAGATAACTGAGGGGGCCTGGGATTTTGCCAATACAGTCAAAAGCATACAACCTTTTTCCTCGAGAGATCGTGTGGCATGTGCTGCAGGAGTATGGGGTACCAGGGCTGCTACTTCTGCATGCCTTAGGTCCTTGTACACCCAATGCGAGAGCAGTGTTTGCATTCTTGGTCATATAAGTGATCCGTTTTCAGAATTGGTGTTGGACTCTGACAGGACCCTGTGCGTGATATTCATGGACAGGATATCAAGGTGTAGTCGTGAGTCTGAGGTTTGCAGCGCAGTATGAAGCGGTTGCCATGCAACTCAGCACCACCAAGTCTGAACCTATGGTTCTAAAAGGATGGTTTGTTGGGAAACTCCTGGGTGGACCTGGTCGGTGTTGCTGCAGACAGGGATGCCTAGTACTAGTTTTAAAGTAATTAAACTTTATATACGTACATTTACTTTAAACATATTTATTTTAAAATGTAAAGGAGCATTTAATTCTGACTGCTGAAGATAATAATGGAGGCCATGATGAAATTAGTCTGCTTCAGATTGTCTGATTAGTCAAGGATGCCAGTGCCTTCACGTCTTGTTTGTGTGATGGGGCAAATTGTTGTCTTTACCTCAATTATTTCTACATTGTAATACTAATGAATAGCTGTGCTTTGTTACGTTCATTTGTTAATGTGCTTGAGACGATCAGTAAATAAACATGGGAAGTTTCTCCATAAAACAGTATGGTGAAACTTGTATAGTATATTAAAGGAAGCCTATTGCTGTACCTCAGATGCAGAGAATATGTTTATTGCCATCTAACTAAGAAATCACCAAATATGTGTAACTCAAAATATAGTCCAAATAAATGCTTCACAGAGTTCCAATGACCCGACAAAATTGAGATACAGTAATTTGGGATGAGTTGGACTGCAGAGTGAAATGCACCACGCAACTTGAACAAATTCAACAAATAATTCTTAAGTTTAAAACAAACTCAACATCAATCAGACCAAATAATATGTTTGGTTTGGAAACATCTGATAGCTTCATCAGCAGCAGGTGCGTATCAATCTGTAGATTATTTAGGTAGTTATCTGAAAAGGAGAACCAGCTATTTGTTCACCTCCAAATACACTCTACGTGGCAATTTGGCCCAGAGGAATGGTTCTACTCACAGTGGGGGGGAAAGCCTTCTGCTGCTGTGAAACACTCCTATTATGAAGCAGGATAGTATAAGTGTGCATGTACACGCAAGCGTCTGTGTGTGTGTGTGTGTGTGTGTGTGTGTGTGTGTGTGTGTGTGCGTGTGTGCGTGTGCGTGTGTGTGTGTATGAGCAGGAAGGAGAGAGAGAGCGAGAGAGAGAAAGAATTACCATAAGCTGCAGGTCTGCTTCAAGAAAAATTGTGCAGCCATGTCACTTTATACTACTCTCCAAAAAAAAAATTTTGCAGAGAACAATGAAGACATTTTATAAACAGCTGCAGCTCTTTTGCCTTCATTTAAAAGTTGCAACAGTACCATCGTGCTGTTTTCATTTCCCCTATACTTGATATTTAAAGACCTTGAAATGGCAGCTCCTCCAGTTAATGATTGTCCAGTGCGAGGAAAGTGTGCACTTATGCTGTTGACTCTTATCGCTGCTGCCCACAAAACCACAGGTGCCGTATCTCAAAGGCCGACATTAATAGGGAAGACAGTGCTTCGTTTAAAGAGACAGGCCAATTTCTTTTTCATCTGGCGTAAGAGATAGTGAACTCGCAGACTTTTCGCACCAATGGGTTTATAATTGAGAGCAGACTGTTGGCTCTGCCTGTAAGCGCGATGCTACAGCCACAAGCAAGTTTATACGTTATATAAACCATTTCAAAAGCTACGGACAAATAGTATTCATATATATCTGTATATTATACCGTAGAATTCCTTGTAAAACACATTCTCACATTACGTCATATAGACATGCATTGTCTTGCATTGTCAGTTAAGCCTCTTCTCTCGCACCTCAGCTCTCCACACACACCTCTGACACCTTGTTTTCTTCGGGACTCACAACCCATCGTCTCCTTTCCGGTCCAACAGACAGCTGTGCTCCTCTCTCTTGCGCACATCCAGCGCCCCACACTGCCTGCCCAGGGACACCAGCCTCTGCACGGGCACGTCGGCCACCAGGGCCGAGTCCCACCAGCTGTATTCGGGTGACAGCACCATGCTGGGCCTGTGGTCTAGCAGGTAGCGGTTCAGGTAGCTCTCCTCCATGCCCCGGGCCCTGACGCCTGCGTCCCGGTCCCTCATGATGAGCAGGGCGCAGTGGCGGGCCAGGGCGTACACCTCGGCCACCACGCCCCCGTACAGCTCCGAGGTGTAGTAGTAGTCCCCCTCGCCGGCCTCCACGCAGGCGGACGAGCTCTCCTCCAGCTCGTAGGGGAAGGCGTGCCGCGGCATCCCGTAGAGCTCCGGGTGCAGGACTGCCACCAGGTCGCCCAGCACCTCCTCCCCAACGGGGGCCACGAACAGCTGGTCCACGTCGGCGCAGAAGACGTACTCCACCTCGCCGCTGAGGTCTTTGACGGCGGCCGCCAGCAGGTCCATGCGGCGCCACGCCAGCCGGTCCCAGCCGGGGCTCTCTGTCACGGGCACCACCCTCAGATCCCTCTCCGGGCCCAGCTTGATGCCGGACTCCAGGGCGTGGGGTCGGTCGGTGAGGACGTAGTAGGTGACCCTGCCGCCGGGCAGGAAGTGTACCTCAGCTGAGGACAGGAAGCTGTGGAGGTAGCGGGTGTAGCTCCCCACCGCCAGAACCACCAGCCCCATATGGACGCCTCGCTGGGCCAGCTCAGACCGGCGGTGCGCCGAGCCGGGGCTGTCGCCCCAGACGAGGGGGGCGCCCCACGGTGTCTCTTGAGGCTGTCCCACTGTGCCTGCCTCCACCACGCCAGCCATGTCTCTGTCTCTGTCCCCCAACCCTTGCAGCGCGTGGTAGAGGAGGGGAGGGGTCTGCTGGTTTGTGCCTCTCCGGCCTCGGAGGACGTCTGTGGAGGCAAAACAGGTTTGCTGTTGCCTCCAGTATTTTACTTCCAGCTGCCTTCTGGGGCTACAGGTGGACTATGGAATGCTTGACCCCTATCAATGCACTCTATAGAATCCACTGATATTTTCTATTAATAAACAATTGAATACTTTTTTATTTAGACAGGCTTTCGGCTATTTTCTTTATTTTTATTGTTATTTATTGAATTATAGTAATGGCCAATAAAAAAATAAAAATGTGGTTTCCAATTTCGGTTCTTGTTTGTGTATTTATCCATATTGTTTATTTTTTTGTTTTGCTTTTATGTTAATACCATTTCTATTGATGTTTTATATAAACTTACTTACTTGCTAATTATATATCTTCATTATATAATTAGCAAGTAAGTATATAATGTGACAACTGATTGGTTTTATATCGAACTGTCTACTTTACTCAGATTATGTGTAGAACGTCTGAAATATTTAGTGTGTAAAATCTAGTATTATGTGTGATGTCTCCAGTATATTAAACTGCCCATTTCTCCCATATTTGCAGTGTATGTGAGCTTGATGCAGGGACCCTCCTTCACATCACTCTGCCTCCCAGTGGCCAGATATTACACACTGCCCAAAACTACATTGAATGCAGTAGGTAGTTGTAGTTTTTTTTATGTTACGTTCAGTGTTTATTTAGGAATGGCTTGTGACAGCAGCCAGTTTTCTGTCCTTATCTCAGCGTTATACACAACGGCCTAGTGGTCTGTGAATAAATAGAGCATGCAAGAACTAATTCTGCAGAATACTTACATATAAAAACTAACATGAGAAAACAGTACAACACCAGTTGTCTTCTGGTCACGTTGACCCAGCCTGTTGTATGGACACACGCACACGCACACGCACACGCACGCACACACGCACACACGCACACACGCACACACGCACACACACACAATTATATCATAAGTTTACTTTGGCTTGATACAGGAGAATCACAATACATGAAAGTGGCCGAATATGAGACCATTCATAATACAGTAGCTCTGTGTGTGTGTGTGTGTGTGTGTGTGTGCGTGCACGCTTATAGCGTATGTTAAAGAATCTGAGCAAAGTATCTCAGAGAATCCTGTTAAAGCTCTGAAGTGCACTCTTTACCTCTGACACAGTCCACTTTTCCTTTTAATGATAAAAGCATGTAGGTACATTAACAAAGAGGCATTATAAATAACCGAGGGTTAATATAAAGGATCCATAAGTGATACTGTAAAAGAGGCGGAGCGGTGGTTTGCTTGTACTAACCTGAAGATGGCTTACAAAGTGGGAACAGTGCCATACTCTGACCAGCGGCTGGATAAACGCGAGAACCTTTTGCCTGAGACAAGAATTTGTCGACTCCCCTCAAACTTTTGCCTCGCTCTCTCTTTGATTGAGAAACTCCGTTTGCCTTTACTTTGTCCAATAGATATTTTCCGTGGCTTGCTTTAATGTTGGAGATGCTTTTCTACATCAAGCCCTTCTTACTTGCTACCATCCCCCAATCTCTTCTGCTTTTTCCTTCAGCATGGCGGCCGCATGCTTCAGCCAAAACATCCAGATGTGCTTAGGCTTGGGGAATGTGGGAACATGGAATGAGTTAGCGGCTGATGAAAAAGAAAAGAAAATACTTTTTCAACGACCTAGCCATAATGAAAATATGTGAACTTCCCTCTGGAGTTTTCCATGTAAACAAATAAATAATGCTTTTACATAACACCACCACTTTACAAAATATAAAACCAACCCCTTTCTGGGATGTATCGATTAGAGCATGGGTAAACCAAGCCTTAGAACTAGAAAAATACACATCATAACACACATTATAGTAATGTTTTTTCACACAAATTGCAAATGATGCATAACAACTGAGGCCTACTGTGGAAAGGCCGCATCCAAATATGTTTTACTCTGTCTGTCCATAAGGCGGAAGCATTTGATAAGAAATGTGCATAGGCCTCATTGAACTGCAAGGCAAAATCAGTTGCTACATGCAAACAGATCTTACATTTGTAGTACACATATTTATAAAATCAATATAAACAGTTTTAAGAGGCATACATCATTAATATGTGATTTATAGGCCTAGATTATTAGTAAAAATCCTAAAATGCTAGAAAACATTTTGTGTTGACATGCAACAGTTAAGCTAACCTAAAGAAAACAAGCTCTTTACACCATTTTACAGTGTCACAGCACAGGTAAATGTAATTGCTGGATATATTTATAGAATGTGATGACACTTTGATACAAAGTTAATTATGATTGCACTAAAATAGGTTAGTGGTTAGGGTGGTTGACTCCTGTGCGTCCAACCTGAGTATATACTGCACATAGCATTAATACCCAGTACTCGCTGTAGGCCTCCTCAGACTATATATGAACTTTGGATACAAGCATCTGCTAAATTACCTACAGTGTTTAGTTTCAAAACAAGCACTAAAAACTCAAGCAGACTCAACAGGTCACTTTGCAGTTTATTACGATGAATCAAATGTTTTTTACATCCATACAGAAATTGCGACATAATATCAGCTTGTGTAAACACCTTTAGACATAAGCATCAATCAAATCCAAAAATATAAACAAATAACAACACTTCAGTTGCTATGCTAAAGGATGGATATATTACAAGGAGTATGTAAACCATTTTAACAAACATTACCTCCAACCTGTTGCTTTGTTGAAAGAGATGTAAGGTGAAAACAAATAAATCATCAAGGGTATTATATCGTATAATATTAATTTAATAAATAATGAGGATTCCTTAGAAAAATATTTCATTTAATGCAGCATTATACTAATACAAAATGAATCACATTGCACAAGGAGTAGTTATTAATGCTTTTCAGTTGGAATGTTTTTGTCCTTAGTGTAGTTTGGTTTAACATAAATACAGCCTGTACGTTCTTTTGTTGAACAAATGTGTTTTTACACAATCGAAATAATTGGTGAATTTCCTTTAAGACCTTAATTTGACATGCTGATAAAATTATTTATTAATTTCCTTAAAATATTTTTTATTTGACATCCAAATTTAATGTATGCATTACATGTATTTAAATACATGTTTTTTTTGTCTGACCATTATCTAAAATAGATTGTGTGTTCGTGTCCTGCCATTGTAGAATATATACTGTATGACGAAGACATTCAAAATGTGGCAAAAATAGAAATAAAACTTTAGGACATTTGAATTGTAAGGTGGACATCATTACCAGTGTTTGTCTTTTATAATATATACTTAATATATTTATACAATTACAAAACATATATTCTGAGGGCGGCATGCTCAGTGCTCAGGCAGGCAGTGAAGAGGAGAGAGATCAGGGCTGGTTTTCTCATCTTGATATGAAACAAAGCTAGCTGGTCAATACATATTTTGAAGCAAGCATGGATGCGTTTTTAGACAAACTATAGATAAAAGTGGGAGCAAAGTGCCCAGGTGAATGAATTGGTCTTTTATTAAATGTTACTATATCAGAAATGCAGCATTTTGGGAACAGAACAGAATTCACTGGAAGAGTCCCAAGGGATCTATCTTTCCTTCTCTAAATGCCTTTCTTCTCTACCATTGCCTTTCCTAGGCTACATTCCACAGCCAACCACTGACCCGTATTCTGCCTTTCCCCCTTCCTTTTATAACAATCTCACCCTCTCACCTCCTATTTCTCTCCTCTCCTCTGTCTCTCTCCTCTCATCTCATCACTTCTCCCTCTCCTCTCCACTCTCCTCCTCCCCTCTCCTTTCTCCTGTCTCTTTCTCCTGTCCATTCTCCTTTGTCTCCCTCTCATCCCTCCTCTTTCTCTCCTCTCCTCTCCTCTCCTCTCCTCTCCTCTCCCCATATCTTGTCTCTCCTCCTCTCCTCTCCTCAGACCCTTACTGGCTGTCGTCAGCTATCATGTCAAACAGTGCCTGCAGCAAGCGATCATCCCTGTGCCTGTAGGGCTTAATGTTGTAGAAGCCGTCACTGTAGTCACTGTAGAGACTGTCCTCTTTGCCCCGGTGCTTGTTGATGCGATCCATGGCCTGGTAGAGCTTCTGCGCGGGCAGTCTGGTGGGCAGCGGAGGGCTCCAGTCTGGTTTCTGCTTCCTCAAAGCCCCCCTGCCTGGGCTCTGGGGCTGGGAGGCGGAGGTCTGCCGGTTGAAGGCCGTCTGCAGCAGACGCAGGAGTGCCAGGGAGGGGGAGTAGGGTGACGCGGGGGGTGTCTCGGGCTCCTCCTGGGACTTGTTTTGAGTAGGCGCTGAGGCGGCTTGGACCTTCTGTGGTGGATGGGCCTGCATTGGCTCCTACATGAACACAGAGAGACAGACAGGCAGGCAGGCAGACAGGCAGACAGACAGGCAGACAGACAGACACAGTTAGCACTACACTGTCAGAAATGAATGCTCCACAAATAGATAACATATAATGCATAAATAATCAGGGCTGATTGTTTATAGTCCAAGCATCACTGCTTGCTACAGGCCTTTGTTGTATAGCCTTCATGGTGTACTACAACACGCTTGAGTATAACTGTTAATTCTGACTGTTTTTCCATATAACATGTATTCTGGGGGCAGAATGGTCTAGTGGTCTGGATGTTGGGCTCCCAGCCGGAAGGTCGTGTCAACCTACCAGTAAGCTTCCTTAAGCAAGATGCCTAACCCCCTAACTGCTTCCAGTGGTTGGTCACACCTTGCATGGCAACAATCACCATTAGTGTGTGAATGCGATGCTATATAAAAGCAGTCCATTTACTGAAGCTGAACAGGATAACCTGAAATTCTGGGGGAAAGCCAGAGACTTGAATCTGCTACAGTACTGTTATTATTCTCTTCCATGAACTGTACGTTACTATCCTAAAAGTAAATATTATACCGTAAAAGAATTATCCTATCCTATGCAGCTTTATTAACGTTCCACTGCAGTTATAGCATCACTGAAGCCCTCCTTACCTCCATGATGTCGTCCATGTGTTCTACACCCCGCCGGTCATTCTGGACAGCGTTGTAGGGGACGTACTTTCTGGGATTCGTCATGTGATCTGGCTTCTCCGACGTTCCGTGCAGAATCAGCTTCCAGCTCATGATCTGCCCCTCGTTCTCCATACGGCCAGACTGTAAGAGGACATAGCCGTGGTTCAACGCTAGAACCCCAGAGGAGTTTTCTAATGTTATGTAGCTCATAGGGATGTCTGTATGTTTTGTTCTCACTAATGAGAGCCCATAAGGCTTCCATCAAGAGGTTATGGATTAAATAATTAGTCATTCTCAAGAATCTTGCTATCTTCATGCTCAAATACAAATAAATTCCCTCAGAAGCTCCGCCCCACGCATAGAAACGCATTGCGAAGCCAAGCTGCATTGTTGCTGTGAGCAGTGTTCGCCACTCTGTTTGTGTTCCTATCTATGGAGCCATGCAGGGATGTGTAGAAGTACCAGATCATTTTTTTAGCACGCACAGAGAAATGTTAGATAGCGAAATGCATGGAGATATTTGGTAAATTTTACAAAAAGCGTATAATCTTACAATTAGCTTGCTATACCTTTATCGGGAGTTTGGGTGATGAATCTATCGTCTTCTCGTTGTATACTCTTACCAAGTGTCTATTGCTACGAGTTTGGCCTACTATTTAAGCATTTGATATAACTGTGAGATACATTTCTCCCTCTCTGGAAGAACCTGGCTGTGTTCAGTGATTAAAACCAGCCTGTGCATTCATTGGTTACTGTAATATACTCTGAATGACCTGACTGAGTTCATGTTCATTCACAAATTAAATAATCTTAAATTATTTAGTTCATTTTGCACACTAATTTCACTATAGTTAATGTAATACAGATTTCAACAGAAAATGGCATGATTCCTTCTGACTGACAGCATCTGTGTAGGCTAATAATAACTCACAGTGTCAGTGATCTTCAAGGTCCATGTGCCAGAAGGGTCTTCCCCCCAAGTATGGACAGACATGAAATACCAGTTTCTGAAGCCATTAGTGGACGTGTCCCTCTCTCGCTCGGCCAACAGCACAGTATTGGTGCCTAAGAGAACAGAACAAAAACATTAAAATAATCAAATTCTGTATTACTTTTCAGCAACACATTAATTGTATTTGAAGACGTTGTTAATGATAGTTTGGTCACAATCTATGAACAACTTATTTTGATATCCATCCATCCATCCATCCATAATCAACCACTTTTATTTTGATAAGCACAAAAAGCAAAGGTTCATATGCAAAAAGTCCATCTGACATAATTTGTAGTTTTTGGAAGATATTTACTTTTTATTCAGTGACACACAGCCTTTCTATTGGAATAAAGGTGAAACAAGTGACCCCAAATATGGAAATCTAACAAATATTGCTGTTTTACTGAAAGTTGCTAATTGCTACCTTTTTCCAAACGGACTAAGAGTTTTCTCTCTTATCTCTTCAAATATACGAGCAGCCACGAGCATAAGCACAAACAATAGTGCATTCCTCTCACCTGATGGTGAGGAGAGGGTGATGTGCAGGTCTCCTCTTCTTGTGTATTCAATGCTGGCCTCTACCTGTACGTGCTCTAGCGATCGGATTACATTCTCCTGGCCTGTGCAGGCCTTGGTGGGAATCTCTATGGTGATCTCCCCTGCAGCCTTCAGGGCTCTGTGGGACCAGTTTAAATATTGTTTACGTATTATATTACATTTAATTAGTTGTTTTGCTATTCTTGCCTCACTCATTATGTAGCGGTAATAAATAGCAAAACTCTGCAATATTCCCTTGTTCTAACATCACTTGGAGGAAGGGCAGCCACAGAAATGCATTTACCTGGGCTGGAATGAGTCATCCCTGACGATGCATTGCTTCTTCTCCGGGACGTGTTTCCATGAGGCGGGGTCGGCCAGGTCCACCAGAGCTTTGGCGTTGAGCAGGCCAAAGCCGAAGCGGCTGTTCACCATCAGCCCGGCCCCGTTCCTCTTCCAGCCCGGGTTGTTGGCCAGAGGGTCAAACTCAGAGGTCCACACCACAATGTGCTGTAGGTCTCTCCAGTTGAGCTCGGGACTGGGCAACAAGAGAGGACAGTTAGTATGATGTTAAGGATGTACCGTATGAACTGTATTCTTAAAGATTGGTCTGTATATTCATTTTGCCCCTATCATGTCTTATGATCAAGCAGGGAATTTTATAATCACACCACGAGTTGTAGTCAAGCAAATATCTAATACAATGCCATTCAAATAGTGTGTGTATTTAATGATTAGTGATTCATAATAATATATTACAAAAATAAAAATAATAAATAGCGAGACGCATTTAGATTTTCTCAAGAAACCTCTTCGATTAAACAAGGGTAAGTGGAGTAAGAGATAGAAAAATTGTGAAATATGTCATATGGGTGGTGTTTTTTCTGTCTTATAAACAGTGAACTATAACGTCAGGGTTCCATACTTCTGTTCCAGAGCCAGGGCAAATATCCCAGCAGCCAGTGGGGCAGAGGCAGAGGTTCCTGTGTGGGTCTCCGTGCACTCGTTGTGCAAGTCTGCACTAGTCTAGAAGAACAAATAGAGAGAATAAAATAAAGTTAATTAAACACAGAGAATTTACATGCACTATAATATGACCTAGTGTGATACAGTATTTCATTGTACTGTTGTGCAATAATGCAACACAAAGCAAGATAGAGTGACTCTACATGTATTATTTCAGAGCAGGAATAATATTTTGCCTCCAAATGCCAGTAATGAGCATATTACGCAAAACCAACAACGTGTGTACGTGTTTATAAGAACCCACTTTTCTAACAACTTCAAACATATTTCTTTGCTTTCCATAACCATTACATTTACATTTTACATTTACATTTACATAATTTAGCCTTTATTGCCTTTATCGCCTTTATCCAAAGCGACTTATAAACAGTACATTAGTCAACAGTAGAAGAGACCGCACACCAGTTGTCGTACGCAGCCGACATTCTGTCAACAGCATCATGTCATTATGTGCAACAAACATCCATACATTATGTAATATACCAGGGGATTTAAAACAAGCATAAAATGTGCCCGCAAATACAGTAGCTTCTAGAAGTCTAAGTACCTATAAAGGGCAAATATTCTAAAGAAAAAGTAAAGAGAAAGGAGGATATATATATATATTTTTTTTTTTTGTTTGTTTGTTTGTTTTTTGCGAAAGATAGACGTTAGAGAGGTTTGTCAGTGGAGTGCGAAGGGGTAGAGAGTTCGGTTTCTCCATTACGTAATTCTGCCAGAGCCGTGGTAACCACACAGCAGGGCCGCGGGTGTCTTGTTGAAGACGTGACTTACTATCCTCTGATCGGTGTAGTCTCCGCTGCTGTAGGCAGTAGCCAGCGTGGAAGAGCACTTCTCTGCATACCACGGAGACAGGCCCTGCTGGGAGGCACTGCTGATGGAGATGGTGTAGATGCTGTCTGTGTAGCCATCGCAGTCGCAGTTATCGCCCTGGCGACCACCGTTCCCCGACGCCCACACAAAGATGGAGCCCTTCCCGCCGCGACCCTAAAGACGCCACAACAGAGAAGGAAGGGGGAGTGAAGCTGAGCGCACGGCTTATTTGGTTGATTTTATTACAGCACTGCTTTAAAGGGAGAGAGCTTGTTGATATTTGAAAAAAAAAAACACATCTCCCTCCAATGCCATAGGGTTCTCCCTCAGAAGCCCCGCCCCGCACACATTGGACATGCAGTGCCACAGCTGAGATAGTGTTGTCTGGAGCGGTCTGCACAACTTTGTTTGTGGTCCAGTCTACATAGCAGAACACTGAATGGACAGCTAGTGCACCATGAGAATTTGACAAGAAGTGTGTAAAAAAAAAAAAAGCATTAACTTACATACAGTCGCTGACTATACCTTTAAGTCGCCTTCTAGGGTTAAAATACGTAATATAATGCGCGCAGCAACATAAGGAGTGTTCTATATGCAGTATTACGTAGTTTCAGTGACATTGACTGCATTGAGTCATCTTTCTATTTCATATTAACACTGTATTACATATTACTTCATCGTCTTTCTGTTTACAGTATTAATTCATATTACTGCAGTTAAAATCGTTAATGGCTTCTGACAGAGTCAATGTGAGCGAAGCCTGGCGGACTACTGACTGATTACCTTCTGTATGCCGTACTCAAAGGCCTTCTGAGCCAGACGGCCGGGCCCTTCCACGGTCTTTCCATCATCGTTGGGTCCCCAGCTTGCACTATAGATGTGCACATGGTCCGGGTTGAACCCAATGGAGCTTGCCTCGATGGCGTCGGTTACAATGCCGTCCAACATACGAATCCCTAGAGAGGATGGAAAAGCTTATGTCAGTGCTCAATATTCAATATTCAAGTCAAGGAAATTAATAGCCTACTAAAGTATTATTAAGGTTAAGGTTAAGGTTAATGTAAAGGTTAAGGTTAAGGTAAATGTAAATGTGCTTTTATTGTCACATACACATACATTTGAAATTTGTTCTCTGCGTTTAACCCATTTCTCAAGGGAACAGTGAGGAGCCGCTGTGCAGCGCCCAGGGAAAGTGGGGCGCTATTAAAGTGGGTAAGCAGGACAATATTATATAAAGCAGGACACCACTGTTGAGCCATGCATCAAGTGGTTACAGCTACATATAATAGAAAATAATATATTGTTGTTTGATATGACTTTCTGCCAGTAGACGTGACACTACAGCACTAGCAATCTGTAGGTCGGGACCCTCTGGGGGGTTGCGAGACACAGAGGTGGGGTCACGAGATGATGTTCACCAGGTGGAGAGATTATATCTCCAAACTGGCCTGGGAACGTCTCGGGATCCCCCAGTCAGAGCTTGCTGATGTTGC
>JAODTR010000020.1:1939874-1963924 GCA_025399935.1 Amblyopsis rosae | reverse complement strand
AAAACGACCAATCAACCTCCGCGTATCTTAATTCTCTGCAATGCGTTCAATTTGGCGCACCTGCGCCTATTTCTTGCTAACTGTGTAATCTATGAGATCACCACATGGGGGCGACATACTTTCAGGGAGATGGGGATATAATGACGTTGAAGCCAAATTATTTAGTGCCTTTTATCACTCGGCTTTGCATTTGGCATTTATTTGTAATACAAATAGAGAGCAGATTCGCAAATAAATGACAATATGCTATATAGTGGAACACATTCCCAAAAAAAGCCTGTTTTTTTAGATGCCTCCAAACATAGAACAAATAACACCACTTTTTTATTTAAATATACTCTATATCTGTGAGGTATTTTATTAAATGGAATGCTGTATAAAAGGTATTACTGCAAAATTAGTATATTAATTTACTTGGATGATATTAGGATTCTACCCAAAACCAAAAAGGTCAGATTCTACAAAAAGGGCAGTATTTACATTATCACATGTATCTCTGGAGATACATGTGGAGGACACTGGTGTTATCAAGGGTGATGGACAGGTCCACTTGGGGAGTGTTTTTTGCCAGGAGGTGGAGTAGCTCAGTTTTGTCAAGGTTGCTTAAACAGAGAGAATAAGGAGAGGTAGATATGCGTCATCAGCATAGCAGTGATAGGATAATCCATGAGAAGAAATTATATTGCTGAGACCTCTAGTATACAGTGAGAACAATCACCAGCGCTAGCAGCGGGTTGACTGCGACACAGTCAGCAAGACTACTGGATATCATGTGTATGACATGTAACACGACAATACAATGAAATTTAAAGACTATTTATATAGACCTTAATCACATTAGCCTCAAAATGCCTAGGTGCTTCAGAAGACACCTGAGTACCTCAGTTGTATTGTGTTGGGGAGGCACTGAAATACAGGTCAGATTCTTTTAATGATTTTAACTTAGTCTTTCTATTGCAGTTAGTGACACATGTTGACACTTATTTTTGCCCCCATTCATCATGAGCTGAACTCAAAGATCTAATATGTCCTCTTAGAGGTGTGGCACATCAAGATGCAGCTCAGACAGCTTGAGTACTGCCCAGGTGTGCCTTAGGCTAGCCACAATAAAAGGCCAGTCGAATATTTTACACATCTGTAGTATTTATCTACTGGTTTTATAGTTTTTCCCAGGACTTTGACACCAAGGCAAGTGAGAAAATAATTCCTACTAGCCCAATCTGTATAGTAAAACATGTATCGTTTTCTCCAGACGGGACTAATGTAGCATTCGTATTTCTAGCATCAGCCATAGGTCAATATAATACTGCAACAGGATAAGACCAGTAAAGACAAATGGATCAATTAGTACCTTTTTATTTTATTTTTAAAAAAGAAAAACAAAAACAAAAAGCATAAGAAATTACAATGGGTCACAAAGAGGTTGTGTTTATTCCCCATTCTCTGCGAGGATTTCCTGACTGTTCTCATCATTCTCCAACTTTTCATCATCTAGATAAAGAAAAGCACAACAGTTTCCTTATTGTCATTACTTTATAGGAATCACTCGTGTAATATTAAACCTATTCCAGATGTAAATTCATAATATACATACATGGCTGTTACAGCCATTATGTATGGTTGTAATTTGTCTTTGACCACTAGGTGGCATATGTGCTGTAGTAAAGCATTGGTGGGAGCTCTCCAGTACAGGTCTGGCGAATGGTGGCAAGATGAGCGCACAATTTTGGCCTGTTTCCGTCGTAGTCAATCTAAAGCAGCATGCATAAGCTAATATTCTTAATATATGGATTAAGATGACCACATACAAGCATGTTGTCTGTATGTGGGTCTATTGATTAAGCACTACACACCTCAACCTTACATGGACAATCACTGTAACTTTTAAGTTGAAGTCACAGCAATGAATTCAATTAAATGGGAACGTTAGTTTATCCACTGCAGGAACCACCCCTGTAGGACCTGCACCATTTTTAAGGGAGAAACAATTACCTACTTTGGGATAGGTATACCTGAGCGGACCTGAAACACTATTGGATGGATCTCAACACGACAACGCGACGTGAGTGATGGAAGAAAACAATAATTAATCTATTTGCTCAATTACAGCTTACATGAAGCACTTTAATCACATGTGAGTAACTTTATAGTAAAATTCAACTGCAAACTCAACTTTGAATAAATCATATTTATCTAGATCATCTCTGGTTTAATATTCTAATGTGGTTCTGCTGGAGAAATATATACCTTTTTTAATAATCAGAATTTATGTTGTGATCGAAGAGCAAAGGCTGCACTGCAATGTTAACAGAAAGGCTCAAAGGGACGATTATTGGAGCATTCCTGTAAACGTTTGGGCCACCTGGGAAGTGGCCCGAGAAAGGGTCTTGTCATAAACAGCTTCTGATGACATAACATAATGCTATTGAGGTTATATCATTCCACACACACTAGTTATGTTATATGTACTGTAGAGGCACTCGTTTACTCACTCTCCAGTGTCTGCTGTAGTTCTTGTATGGTACTAAGCAGGACATGAAACTGCTTCTTTCTCAATTCCAACTATAAAAAAAAAAAGTTAAACAAAATATGAAAATATCCCTGTATGTTTTTTTTAATTAAGATCAGACAGTAAATAGCACAAATACCTTTGCATCCGCACTCTCCTTGATTTGTGACAGATGCTGGAGTTCTTTGTCAAGTGCTTCCAACTGTCTGCCAGACAGAAAAGATAAACATACTAATCACCCAGATGTCATTGCAGTCGTTTCAAGTGTCATTTATTAAATATGGGATGGGCTCAACAAAATGTATGTCCATCTTACTTTAAGGTTTCATGCCGGTCTGGGTGTTGCTGGATAACTTTGGCCAATGCATCATATTCTGCAAAAGGAAATAAGTTGAGACAAAACACACACCAAGAAGAACGTATAACAATACGCTAGTCATAAACAGTGTGACATTTTCAAAAATAGAAAAGGTGTTAAGCCTATGTTATAGTTTATTTGTAAAAAAAAATACTACATAACGTATTATCTTCACATTTATGACTTCACTATAGGACGGAATAGATTTAAAGGACTCACCTTGGCGATTCTTTCGTATTCTCTTGGCTCTTTGAATCTCCTTTTTGCACTCTGATATCTTCTCATGTGCAGATGTGATATTTTGTTCTTAATAAGGAAAAGGGAATAGTGTAAATAGATGAAATCACAGAATGGTAAAATAACACACATTTTTTATTAAAATATATTACATAGGTATTTCCAAATATAATATAAAGTGAAAATACACTCAAATAGAACAGCTCTACTGTTCACATATAAAATACAACAAAAACACAAAGGGTAACATTTTAACCTATATAGATATTTGAAAATCAGAATTGTATACCAATGTTGGAGTATATTTTCTCATAATTTTCCATTTCCTGGAGGTTCATGTCATAAACCATCAAGGTCTTCCCCATGGAGAATTCACACTGGGCTAATGTTTGCAACATCCTCTGGTACTCGGTAAACCTGCAGAAGAAAATCATTTTTCTGATGAGTCCAACGGAGTATTACCAACCGCTTTAAACGAGGAATGCATAAACAACTAGTTGAATTAAAACAGGAATGTGAAAAGTGTTGAAAGTGAACGTACGCTTCATCCGGTGTACTGGGCGAGTTGCACCATTTGGTGAAAGTCTTTAGCAGTACATTGATGCGTCGGTCATCACCAGCGCCGTCCCCATCAATTAGGAGACGTTTCCTAATAACTTCGTCTAGCGTGAAGGCAAAACATGTATTGTATCAGTAACATAACACTCAGTGGGTTAGCTAGCGTTGGCTAATTGACAAGCACCCAAAGATATGTATACATGTTGTTCACTATACGGTAAAAGCTAGGTCTGTTACTATTAGTTATGCGTTGCCCTCTCTACTGTACTGTATATTGTTCCGCGTTTATATCAAAGTAATACTGTGGATCAGATAAACATTTACCATCAGTTACAGCTCCCATTTTTGTAGTACGTCTACTATGCAAACACTCCTAAAAACAACTGTATTGAATGAACAGGAACAGGAAACGGACAACTTGCCCGCCTCAGAAATCTGTCATTGGCCAAAAACTCCAGCGTGCTCTTATTGATCATACAAAGTGATACATATTGTTTCTCATTCTTTTTCATTTTGTAGTTCCAGAGCGATAGGTAAGAAGGTTTTATCAATTTTCCCTATTATTTATGAAACCATGAAAGTATATTTTCTAAAATAAATGTGCTTGTGTCCCAGGCTGGCACGGTGACGTTTGTGTCCCAGAATGCAGTCTGGTAAACAGACATGGAAGCACCTGGTAAAGACCTCCACAGCCAGTGAACATTGCATTCGTTCTTTTTTCACGGTCTTCGGTCTAATCTGGCCATCACATCCAGAAGATTTGTGTCTCTGTAGTGTCACGTTTACTTCTACAGCGATCACAGCTTTGGTAAGAGTCAAATCCATTGACTACTGTTTGTGACTTATGTGAAAAGCCAAGCTTTTGCTAGTTTTATCGCCAAGGCTAGTCATGTCTGTCCAGAAGCTTTAGCTAGCAGGCTAATTTAGCCACTCCTCTCAAGGAGTCTACTGACAAACCCATCAACATATTATCCCCTCTAGTGCCCGTATATGGCACACTCACCTGTGCATATAATATGTAAACTTTATAATTATAAATAAATTATTGCATGTGTTCACTTTACCGACACGTTTATTTAGCTTGTTATTCCATTGTGCGTTTGATAGTTATTCTAGCCCATACAACTCTTTTATATATTTTAGCTGATGTTAGCGAGCTATGCGTCTCTAGCTATGGTTTCTAGTGTCAGGAGTTTCGATTCATGTATTGTGTAACAACATACCTCATTTCATTCATAACATTACTTCCTAAGTGGATGTGTAAATTAGAATTGTAAATCATAACCTGAAAACTGTAACACTTTTTAGTGTTGATTCACATGATTCACACGTTTTGCATATCATTTAATAATACCACCTTTCTAACTAGATTTCAATTATCACTCTGAAAAACTATTGCATAATAGATATATTTAATATCGACAGTCACTGATGTTTAATTTTGTTGCTCTAGTAGTGCAATGTCTGATTAACGTTGCTTGCTCATTTACCGTTTAATAATTGTTATAGATAAGTTAGACAACATATCAAACCTCCTAGCTTGAACAAAAGCTGAGCTATAGTAATATGAAAACAAACAGGAGAGGCGTTCTGGTATATAACCAAAGTAGCATTTCTTACTCTCTTCAAGCGTTAAACCCTTCATGTGGTCTTACTTTTCTCCAAGCCTGTAATCTTGTTTCCTTAAATAAGGGACATTCCCAGAGTCAAACTGACATGGTGGATGCCCCATACAACAAGTGTATAATAATTCAGGCATAAAAAAAAAAGATAACACTACAGTAAGTCAAGACCTAGTACAATAGTGCATTGTATCTTTAATCATTCTTTATTTTATAGGAGAGTTAATATTCACACACAATCTTAAGTACATTTTCCGTTATATGGATCTGAAAGGAAGTCCTGAAAATCCTATTCAGTTTATGATGAGGAATTTCAGTTGAAGACCGCCATCCCCATCTTCTTCCAAAATGCTGTTTAGCTTACTCAATGCTAAAGCAATTTTAGCTGTATTGAAATGTTATTGGCGGTACAACATATATTAAATGTTAACTGCAGTTTTCAGTTTCATTAACATTTGTGTGATGTAACTTCTAAAAGATGTACTGTAGAGTGTGTGTATGCATGTGTGACGGAGATCGTCCGTCCCCCTCGGGGAATCGAACCCTGATCTCTCACGCAGAGAGCGGACGCTCCTACAAGGCAGGCCAAAAACCCATGGGCCCTGGCCTGCTTCGCCAGAGCGTCCTATGAGGTCGTGGAGAGTGATGATTAACACCGCACAGCTACCTGCTGGCCACCATTACACATGTATGGCTGTGCAATCACTCAAATTTAAATCATGATTTCAATTTTGGTTCCTAACAATTACAGAAACAATATATTACATTTTGCGAGTAAACTCTTATTTTGTCTTGTGTTCTGAATGGCAGGCGCATGCTCACCATTACAGGGTGAAAGTGAAATATCAACATAAAAAGTATTAAGAGACATTTCACAATTGAAGTTGATTTCACCGTATATTTAACTGTGTAGGTGTAGTAAATGTAACATCTTTCCAAAGTCAATGAGTAATCGTATTAAATAATCGTGACTTCAATATTTACCAAATAATTACGATTCCCAAAATCGAGCAGCCCTACATACAGACAAAGGGTACATTACTTCACTGCTGTCGTTGGTGCCTTTTAAAATCTTAGAAAGGGATTACTGTGAGCTGGAGAGTAGTTAATAAGGGATAGTACTTATTGGATTGGATTGTTGTGCAGGAGTAAGGAAGTAGTGAGCCACAGCTGCACAAGATAAACAAGGGAAAGTCATGTTCTTCCAGACCAGTGTTCCCCCATCCTGCAGTGGCCCTCTAGGACCGCTAGGCTGTTTTAGATGTCTCTCTGCTCCAACACATCTGATTTCAAATCAATAACTCATTATCAGGATTCTAATGATCCATTATTTTAAATCAGGTGTGTTGGAGCAGGGAGACATCTTAAAACATGCAGGACAGCGGATTAGGGAACTTTGTTCCAGACAGTGCTATGGTTCCCTAACCACTGATTAACTATCACCACAGGAAACTCTTTCTTATCTTCCATAGTGTGTGCGCGCGCGCGTGTGTGAAGGTGAATCTGTTTGCGTCTTAGATTCCTATTCTAGCTTGTGTGGCAGTCAGCAATCACCAAACTGATGAGGATCCACTGAGTTAAACCTGTCCTTTTTCGTATTTTACAAGGTAAGGTCTCATTATTTTAAAGGTTATTTTATTTTGTAGGTATGATTTGAGAGTTGCAACGAGAACTAGCTAAAATACTATTTTTATTTATTTATTTATTTATTTTTAGCATCCATTGATTAGCCAAGTGCCATTGGAAAACCTGTTATAGTGTGTAGGGATGTCACGAGAACCGATACTTTAGTACCAAGTCGATGCCAAAAATCTTCAAGTAATCTTCGGTACTATCAGGGAGTAATACATTCACAAAAACCAGTACTGTCAGCTATGCAAATTGTGCCTTTCGAACTTTCCAGTCATAGTATCCATCTTATCGGCTGAGTAAAAAGTAAACAGTTCCGCTATTGTCATTTGACATCAATGATTCATTGATAAATGCATCGCCTGGCGAAAGTGAAACAAAATCAGCCTTGAAGCGAATAAAATATGCAGGAATACGTTACATATTTGCTTTGCAAACATTCCGTGTGTATGCTGTAATTTACTACAATGCATTTTAACTGACACTTTATTGTCTCGCGCTTGTACGATACCTCCGGAGCGCTGACCGGGATTTTGGTGAATGTTTACCCACCGTAGAAGCACTCTCGTGCGGTCACAAAGTTACGGAGGTCCCGGTGGTACATCCTCTGAGCCCCGAGCGGGCCACACAAAGCCACAGACTTTAGATTTCAATGAGCACCGGACATTAGACCATGCATGCTATGTACAGACAGTATTAAAGTAGCCACCCCCATGGCACATACCAGCCTCAGAAGAGATGACCTTTGACTTGCAACGCTACGAGCTTGATATACTGAGCTTTAAATAACTGGTAATGTACTTAGCTCGGCTACATAAAGAGTTAGACCTCATTTAAGTATGCATGTGTGTGTATGTATAATTTTCTTATTTTTTTTCGTATCGAGAACTGTGGAATTTTACTGGTATTTGTATCGACTACAAAATTTCTGGTATTGTGACATCCCTAGTAGTGTGCATGCATTCATGTTATTGGTAGACATGGTAGATTTGCTTTACCAAACTGTGAAAGGAGACTGATTGGATATCATTATTTCGGGTTTTGTCAAAAATGTAAATATAGTTAGAATACATTAGAGGCAGGGACCAACCAGTGCAGATTTTCTCATTACACTCACTGATAGGTCATAGATATCAGTCTCCTGTCTAAGAAATTACAATTTGTAGCTCTTGCATCCATACAGCATCTTTAGTCCCGTTATAGGCCCCGATCACACGAGACGCATCGCTAAAGGCGCAGCCGCTTCAAAAGCGCGTTGATAAACCCCCGATCACACAGAAATGGGCTACCTGCGTAAAAGAGAACGGCTGCCTGGGCCAACTGTCACATTGACAAAGAGGGCGACTCCGCACCTTGTGCTAAAAAGTTGGGAATATTTAAACTTTTATGCGCGGCGCCATAAAAGTGCATGCCAGTCGCTCTGTACCATAGGAAACAATGGTTTTGCTAGCGACGCGTTTCAAGCGACACATCTTGGTGTGATCGGGCCCATAAGCTACAGCACTCTAGGCTACTTGTAATGAGCATTGCATACTATTTGTTCTTTTGATTTGACAAATTTTACTGTAAACCTCATGCCAGTTCTAGTTGCTGGACACGCCCACTCCCGAGCTGGCAGTTTGGACACTAGAGAGCTTGGCGACAGCTCATCAGCGATTTGCGAGTTGAATACGTCGGCGGTGTGAATGCAGGGTTTACCATACGAGTATGAATCGTTCGCCGGAATTTTTTCACCAGTTTGCTAGTGTCTTGCCTGTTAGCTTTAGCTAGCTGTGATGACGAGGTAGGTTATTATGAGAGTGTGTTTGTGTTCAGCCCGAGACACGATTCGAACTGCTGAACACACTTTTCTACGCTTGTAGATGGAGTGTAGTTATGGTAACAATGAGCAACTGTGCATTTTTGAGCTGCGAACATAGTGGCTAGAAGTCACTCGCACAAAGTGCACCTAAATATTTTTTCATGTTTACACACACAGATTTTTAGTCGCTTTTGTGAGTGAAATGGTCGCACTGTAGAGCCCCGTCAGTTGACTGCTACGCCCCTCATTCAGTGACAAATGTGTATATATCTTATCGAAATACAGGAAAGGAGTTTAAAAATCCTATCACCATTTATATAGCAGTATGTATTGAATTATTGTCCAGCCCTAACTTCTTCTGTTCGTACTGTTGTTTTGTATAATGCCACTTTCCATTTAGGACAGTACTGCTATGGTGCCAAGTTCAGGTCGCGTGGATTATGTATTGCTCAACGAGCACAAGCCTAGTATGCGGAGGTCTGTGCCACTGTTGCCAACTCGTTTCCCATGAAAGTAGCTAGCACTAGCTCCAAAAGTCGCTAGAAGTCGCCAGGTGACATCATATGCTCATTTGCATATTGATGGCGTCATTGCGTATTCATTTGAATCTTTCTGCTGGCCCCACCACACACACAAGCACAAGTTACTGACTGTCTGAACACAGCACAAGAGGAGAGGGAGAGATTCCGCCGCTGCTGGACTGTGATTACTCTAAGCGGCATATGAGAATACTGTAAATACTGTATATTTGCTATTTAGAAATAAAGTCGCCAAGAGGGTCTGAAAAGTCGCTAAATCTAGCGACAAAGTCGCTAAGTTGGCAACACTGGTCTGTGCGCCACCCAACACAGCCAGTATGTTCCAGCCTTTACTTTCTCATTCTGGAGAAATGTATAAGATCTAGATCTATCAAGACAAAAGTAGATTTGACAAAAGTACCTTAAAACCATTTTATGCTTCTTTGTCAAGCCTTCGTCATAGCCTACACCGTAGCTTATGCCAAGTTGCCAACGTGAGCATATTCTACTTTTGCACTGGTCCGTCGGCCGTGCAGACCTGTGGGCTTTGACTGCCAAATATACGGAAGTGGCATGACTTGTTTAAGCTCCCAAATAGGACTGGACAATTATTTATAATTATCTATTCAATATATCGCGAAATACAGTTTTTAATAAGTGATACGATAAAAAAATATATATATATTTGATATTGTGATAGGCTATACATTATAGCATGTCACTGATTAATTCCAAAGCTTAATTTTACGTATTAATGTCGGCTTCCTCCGCTATCACAAACCATGGATGTACTGGTGCATCTCAGTAATGTAAAATATTGTGGAAAAGGTTATTTAAATTGGCAAAGTGAAACTCCTATATCGTGGATTAATTACACAAGGTTAAACAGTTCAAGCCTGTATTTACGCCTCATGAAATCTCCAAA
Source organism: Amblyopsis rosae (assembly GCA_025399935.1). NCBI lineage: Eukaryota > Metazoa > Chordata > Actinopteri > Percopsiformes > Amblyopsidae > Amblyopsis > Amblyopsis rosae. Next base: position 1,953,767 of record JAODTR010000020.1, on the reverse strand, counting down.
TTCAGTATCTCAGAATATTTTAATATGACATGAGACCAGTGAAAAAAATTTAATTTTAATAAAGATATGTTGGCCTTCTAAATAAGTGTGTTCATGTACAAGCACTCAGTACTTGCTCGGGGCTCCTTTTGCTTGGATTACATCTATACGGCTTGGCATTGAGTCCATCAGGCTGCGGCACTTCAGCGATGTTATGGAAGCCCAGGTTGCTTCGATAGCAGCCTTCAACTCATCTGCATTGTTGGGTCTTTTCTCTCACCTTCCTCTTGACAATACCTCATACATTTTCTATGGGGTTCAGGTCAGGCAAGTTTTCTGGCCAATCAAGCACAGTAATCTAATGGTCAATGAACCAGGTATTGGAATGTTTTGGCAGTGTGGTCCCGGAAATTTCCTGGTAGACAGCTGAGTTGACTCTTGACATGATGAAATACAGCGGACCAACACCAGAAGAAGTCATGGCTTCCCAAATCATCACTGATTGTGGAAACTTCACACTAGACTTCAAGCAACTTAGATTCTGTGCCTCTCCACTCTTTGTCCAGACTGTGGGACCTTGATTGCAAAATTAAATGCAAAATGTACTTTCATCTGAAAAGAGAACTTGGACCACTGAGCGACAGACAAGTTATTTTTTGCTGGGCTACGGAGACGTTGACGCTGACGTTGCCTCTGTTTCAGGAGTGGCTTTACACAAGGAATCCGACAGTTGTAGTACATTTCCTTGATACGTCTGTGTGTGGTGGCTCTTGATGTTCTGACTCCTGCCTCAGTTCAGTCCACTCCTTGTGAAGCTTTCCCACATTTTTGAATGGCCTTTGCTTGACAATCCTCTCAAGGCTATGGTTATCCTTGTTGCTTGTGCACCTTTGCCTACCATACTTTTTCCTTCCACTCGACTTTCTGTGAATATGCTTGGATACAGCACTCTGAACAGCCAGCATCTTTAGCAAAGATATTTTGAGGTTTTACCTCCTTAGAGGGTGTCGATTGTGTCTTCTGCACGACTGTCAGGTCAGCAGTCACCCCAAGTCAGCAGTCTTGTGAAACGTACTGGACTGAGACAATTTAAAGGCTCAGGAAACCTTTGCAGGAGTTTTGAGTTAATACACTGATTGCCGTTAGTGTGACATATTTCACAATATTAACTTTTTCTGAGTTTCATGAGCTGTAAGCTGTAATAATCAAGATAATACAGGCTTGAACTATTTTACTTTGTGTGTAATTAAAGGTATGACAAGCAAGCTAAATGTAAGATAATACACTTTTTGTCAAATTCAACAAATTCTCGCTATTTTACCATCCTGTTGGAAAAGAAAATCTGATTCTTCTACACAGTCCTGGCTGTGAAAATGGTAAAGTTGAGAACACCGCTCATATAAAAAAAGCCGTAGCACTACGCTTTGCTTCTCAGTGCATTTCTATGTGTGAGGCGCCACTACGGAGGACCGCAGAGCGATACTGTTTTTGATTTGAGCTTGACGTTAGCAAGAATGACTGACCCTGCCTTTAATTCACAATATACATTTCATTTTGTCAATTGAATTATTTAAATGAGTTAACTTTTCCACAATATTCAAATTTATTGTGTGCACATACTTTTATACATGCTTTTATTGTCACATACATAAAAGGATGTACTTCAGTATTATCTATTTAGATTATTTGGCTATACATAAATTACTTTTGCTATTACCACTGACAAAGGTAGGATTGGAACCTATATTTACATGTTTTGTCTATCCAGGCAAAAACCTCTGCAGACGCGGCCAGCAATCACTTTTTAGCGGACAATAACGTCTGGGCACAGCACTAGCTGTCAGTCCAGAGCTGAAAATTTTTTAATTTAACACTACAAAATATATTTGTGATTGAATTATATATATTTTTTTTTTTTTTGTACTATACTGAGCTCCTTACTATTGCATTTTTTTACCTCATCAAACTTTTCAACCTTAATTTTTAAAAGTATGCTTAGATGCACTTGTTTATATTTCTGTTATCTTTTGTGCATTTTGTAATGCTGTTTTGATTTTATGTGTGCTGTATATCGTACTTTAATACACTAGGAATTTATGGGTAATTAAGGTTTTCTCAATTACTCAATATGAAAATACAAATTGTGTATAGTGGTAATCTGTAATGTCTAATCCAGAGTAATATCTCTTTCAAATTAAAATTTCCACATTCAAATTATCTAAGTAAATATTTATAAGATTCCCATCCCAACACATACTTACACATACGTGTGCTTATGAATGTAGTAACTATTTAGATTACTGATTAGATTACTTTGTTAGAATTACCTCAAATATATCCATGCTACTTGATGTGGCCCAGAGCAATGCAAAGAGAGAGTCGTGCCATCTCCGTTCACTCCAATGGGCTGCTTTTTTTCCCAGCAAAGGAGCCTCAAAATAGTACACGGAAATTAGCCTAAATACTAAAAGTACCCTATAAATTCTATTTTAAATGTAAATCGGTGCATTTATTGACTACTAATTACAAAAAAATGAAGTTATATACAGTATATTCAAATTGCCCACCAAGCACTTCCTGAAACTTTTGTGCCATAAGTTTTGCCTCTCCATGAACCATGTGACCATTGACAATTTCAGACTGTTGGCGTAACTGTTACTTCCATGGCTTTGATGTAGCCTACATGTTTTAAGAGACTGCATGCAGTGTTAATTTGACATTGGATATAATGAAACTGAAAATGACACTGAACTGTGTGTGGCAGTTTGGCATTAAAGGTGAAGTTAACAATGCTGGAGAAAGATTGGTGATATTTAAAATCAACGCTCCAAACAAAGAACACATCTCCTTCAGTGCCATAGGTTGTATGCGCATAGCCAGGGCTGGGATAGTGTTGTTGGGGCAGCCTGTACCACTGGTTTAGTGTTACCATTTACAGAGCCTGGGCTGTGTAGAAAACCACCAACATGTATTGTCAGCGTGCACACAGAACGGACAGCTAGCAGACCGTGAGGAGACATTACGTATATTAGCATACATTTGCTATAAATTTTATTTTTTTACATAATCACAATAATTACAATGTTTTGTCAATAGTAGGAATCGCGTGTGTGTGTAAAAAAAAAAAAAAAAAACTTCTGTTGTTGAGTTGTACCATTTTGTTTACGACCTTTGCACACCAATCACCGCATACAGCACAGAACTACATAATAACAAACAGCGACCTGGTACAGTGGATATAAAATCTACACACCTTAGTTAAAATGCCAGGTTTTTGTGGTGTAAAAGAATGAGACGAAGGTAAATCATGTCAGAACTTTTTCCATCTTTATTGTGACTTATAATGTTAAACAATTCAACTGAAAACCAAACTGAAATCTTAGCGGGGGGGGAAATTTTTAAAAAAATAACCTGGTTGTATAAGTGTGCACACCCTTAAACTAATACTTTGTTGAAGCATCTTTTGATTTTATTACAGCACACAGTATTTTTGGGTAGGGGTCTATTAGCATGGCACATCTTGATGTGGCACTCTTCCTTGCAAACATGGACATCGTCTGTGCAAAGCCTTCTTCAGATCACCCCACAGATGTTTAATTGGATTCAGGTCTTGGCACTGCCTGGGCCATTCCAAAACGTAAATCTTCTTCTGGTGAAGCCATGCTTTTGTGGATTTGGATGTGTGCTTGGGTCGTTGTCGTGCTGAAAGGTGAATTCCTCTTCATCTTCAGCTTTCTAATGGACGCCTGAAGATTTTATGAACAGTTCCAAATACAAAATTGCCTTGTATTTGGAACTGTTCATAATTACTTCCACCCTGACTAAGGCCCCGGTTCCAGCTGAAGATAAACAGCCCCAAAGCATGATGCTGCCCACCACCATGACTGTGGGTATTCTTTGGTTGATGTGCAGTGTTGTTTTTGCGCCAAACATACCTTTTGGAATTGTGGCCAAAAAGTTCAACCTTGGTTTCATCAGACCATAACACTTTTTCCCACATGCTTTTGGTAGACTTGATGTTCATTTTTGCAAACTTTTATGTTTTTATCTGTAAGAAAAGTCTTCTGTTTTGCCACCCTACCCCATAGCCCATTCATATGAAGAATACGGGACATTGTCACACAGCCAGTACTTCCTGCAGTTCCTTTAATGTTGCTGTAGGCCTCTTGAAAGCCTCCCTGACCAGTTTTCTTCTTGTCTTTTCATCAATTTTGGAGGGACGTCCAGTTCTTGGTAATGTCTCTATTGTTGATGTTTATTACATTGATGACTGTCTCCACTGTGTTCCATTGTATATCTAATGCTTTGGAAATTATTTTATAAACTTCTCCTGACTAATATCTTTCAAAAGCTTTAGAAGCTCTCTGCTCACCATGGCTTTAGCTGTGAGATGCAACTAAGAAAATGTCAGGAAAGGCCTACTAGAACAGCTCATCTTTATTTGTGATTAATCAGTCACTTTAAATGATGGCAGGTGTGTAATTACCTCTATTTAACATGATTATGAATGTGATTGGTTAATTCTGAACACAGCCACATAAGAGGGTGTGCACAACTAGGTTATTGTTAGGTTTCCCCCCCCCCCCCCTCGAAGATTTCAGTTTGTTTTTCAATTGAGTCGTTAACATTATAGGTCACATTAAAGGTGAAAAGTTCTGACATTATTTATCTTTGTCTCATTCTTTTACATCACACAAACCTGGAATTTTACAGGGGTGTGTAGACTTTATATATCCACTGTATCCATTTTATATTATAGCTTTTTATTGCTGCATCATATTTACTAAACACAGTAAGAACTGATTAAACAGAATCTGTATACATTTAGATGAATACATAAAAGTAACGGTAGGGTAGTATATAAAAGTAAATGTACATTAAGACCTCATCTTCCCCGTCCAATGACATTTCAAGGGGATGCAAATGCAGAAATATAGCCTCAATATGCACAGTAATTGCACACATCTGTAGAGAAAACGATACCAAAGCTGTACACAAGATGCTAACACTCAACAACAGATTATGTATGGATCCTACTCTACACATTGCATACATATCTACATAAATACATTATATTGCATGTATTCACTCACTTTTAACTTTGGCTAATAGTCACAATGTTTATTTGTTAGACGAATTGCCAGTAGCCTAACACAAAAATAAATAAAATAAAGGCTGATAAACAAAAATGGCCAACTGTAGCCTACCTGTATAGTGAAGTGTAGTTTGAATCATGAAGCTTGAATGCAAACGACTTTGTTTAAATTGTAAAACGTCAATGTAAAACTAGTAGACATTTGTTCCATAGTAGACCAATTTAGTCATTGGTTTAGAATAATGACCTATATTTCATACACGATTCCTGGTTTGGCATAATGCACGATGGCAAGTGTGAACGTCAATGATTGTCACTTAAACTATAATAATCTGTATTTAAAAAAATACATATAACTAACACACGGGTAACGCAATCGAATTCCCATAATTTCTATCAGTTAATTAATTTTATTTATTATTAATTTGTTTGTGTGCTGGCGCGCTTGTCAGGGTGACGATGCTGTCCGGTAACGTGCACTGACGTGCCGTGTTCCGGTGAAGGAACCATGTCCTTCTGTTTCGTTACATTGTAGCGGAAAGAATGTCGGAAAGGGCCGATGATGACGTCAGGGGGGAGCTACGCAGAGCGGCCAGGCAGCAGCTGAAGCAGCAACAGCAGCAGATCCAGCGGGGAGAAGGCTCCACAGCAATGGCGACTGTTGCGGAGCGGAGATCCCTGCCTAGTCCAGAAATAATGTTGGGACAGCCTTGGAGCAACTGGATCGATGCTGCTAAACTCCACTGTAACGATGGTGAGTGATCGCGCGTCCGTAATGTACGTATAGAAACTAAACATTCACCGACAGTTGCTAGTATTTTGTCCAATAGCATGCAGTTTTGATAATATGAAGAAACGCTACTACGGTAGTAGCAACAGCACGAGCAAGCAAGTGCAACTATTTATTTGTCTTGTGTGTCGGGTTGTCTAATCGTAGGTGCTGAATCGGAGGAAAGTTTCAAAGACTTCGGGAAAAACCGAGAAGCCATGCGTTTGTGCAGAGAAGGTGAGTGTTTTTGTTTCTATTTTGGTTCAGGGGTTTGGACAAATGCGTTCATGAACTCTTGGTTCGACCGTTTAGATTTAAGATCACTTCAAATCAAGTGCATGGTTAGTTAATCAACGACGGCATTAGTTTTAGAGAAACGTTTCAGTATTTATTGATACATTCTCTCTCACCAAATTAAGTTCACTGCCATCAATAACTTGGGACTCAAGTCTACTTAACTGTAGGCCCAGTTTCGCTTATAACATTGTCATATGCTGACATCCTCTAGAGGGGTTTTTGTGTGCCTTCAATATATCGTTTTGTGATTGCACCATCAGTCCTTTATTGAAAGTTCCTGTTTTTATTTTGTATTCTTTATTTTTATTTTATTTTTTATATTCCCTGGCATGGAATTGACATTGACACCTGTATAAGCATCCTTGAGCAATAATAACTGAGCCACTTAAAAGTGAATGCTATCTCACTGATTTCCAACCAGGGGTACACTTACTTCTGGGGATAGACTAGTCTAGGTACTATGTTACAAAAGGAATCGTTTATATTTCTTAAATGTAAACAAATATATAAAAAAAAATTTGCATATACATTGTGACAATTATAATCGTGTTTATTTAATTATGATAATATTTGGTAGTATCAATCTAATTTAACACTCAGGGTCATACTCAATTTGTGTGGAGAGGGCTGCTATGTTGAAATGGCAGTGTGGACCCATAAGTCAAAAAGGGTTGGAACCACTTTGCTGAAATAACTAACCTGTTTCACCCCCATCCACATTTGACTTCATTTAAATACTATTATATAGCGTGTGCTCTTGGAAGTGAAAAATTGAAAAGATTAAGGGTGAAATATTCAAGGAAGGCAGATTGTTGTTACTCATTTCCCCTAAACTGTTGTACTCTTCTGAGCATGATAAACATAGGGATGCGATTAGTCGGTTAAATGCTGCTACCTGCTAGTTGACACCATAAATACTAGTCAGTTACATTTATTATTTTGTTTTATTAGTTTTTATTGAAGTGGTGGCTCAGACAGTCTCTCCCTGCAATGAGAGCAGATATTTCTGTGTGTTGAATAGCTACCGCTTACAAATCAAACAAATCTGGATTCACAACCTATTTACTTTAGATTTAAACATACAGTACAAGTACGGTACATTTAATATCATTAAATATAACGAATTTTGTTAAGTTTCTTTACCTTTGTTTAAAATGGGCTAAACAGCATTTTGCTAGGCTAAACTAACTATGGGTGTACGGAAAGCTATAATTAGCTAATGCTTTTCAACAGCCAATGTCGCATACAATATAGTCATACAGAATCAATACATGGCTCGACATTAAGGCTTGTCCGGGACGGGAAGGGGCAAGTGCAGAAGTATTTTACTTGCCCAACCGGACAAGTAGCCCGATTTTAAAATGTAAATGTCAATAATGAAAAATATACCTTCAGTATAGGCAGACGTGTAACTTGTTACGTTATTTGAATGAATTATTCGGTTTAAAAATAATATAGAGCGCCACCGTAATAGAGCAGAGTATAGAGTCACCGTAATAACGCAGATTCCACCGGTGTGTGTGTGTGTGCGGCGCATTCTGCCTCCGACGCTGGTTTGTTCTATTTTCTCCAGACGTCAATTTACCGGGAGAATTTCTGCAGTGCATTGAGGTAGATGTATTGGCGAGATCAACAAAACTATACTACTTTGCCTCTGACATTGACTTGGTTTTTAAGGATGATAATTAGCCTATAGGTAACTCATTTCAACTCCCAAAACTACTGCAATAAAAACTCCACACCTTGTACTTTATCGAATTGTCCTTAAAAAGAAACGATAAAAATGAACCTGTCATCGTCAATTATGTTATTCTTACTACATAGAATGGAATTCAGATGTCATTCAGACGTGGTAAACAATGGCTTATAACAACGCCTTTATCGTTTTATTTACTGACCACTACAGCCACTTACGATTGAGATGAGTATAATGTATTTGCTGTGCTAAATTATTTCTGTCACAGAGAAAATTGTCCAAAATTACAGCGACAGTAGGCCTAGCCTATAAGGTTATACAGCGCTTAAATGCACGTTTGAAAAGCATGGGTAGACCTAATAAATGTTATGGCTTGGATCCTCCAGTGTAGCTGGTCCAGGAAAGGCTGTAGGTTCCAAAAAATGCATGTGTATTTATGAGTATGAGTATTTGTGTGTGTGTGTGTGTGTGCACTTTTTACCTGAGCAGAGTTACAATTAAGCTGCAATGATTTTCGTCATTGTGCATTTATTAAATATCTCAACAGCTATTGTTTGAATGGCTGCCCCCTTGCTTACTGTATGTGAAATGTCACACTGTATTAGGCCCCGTGTCCACATAGCGCGCTTTTCTGTGCGCCAGCGCCAATTGTTCCCAATGGAGATAGTGTATGTGGCCGCATGCAGCAGTTGAAAGAAAAGGCTCTGCACCCAGCGTCTTTTCAGAACGCTGTGCCTTATTTGTGCTCTTTGAGCGTATCTAGTTGAAAATATCAGAACTTTTCAGAAAGGCACTAGTGTCCATCACTGCATCTTTTTCATAGAATCGAAACATGTGCGCAGTGCTTTTTAATGAAGCGCTCCCCAGCGCTAAACTTCCCTAGTGTGTCAAGGCACTTATCTAACTTTACATTTGCATTGGCCAACAATGTCCACAGTGTGCATACAGCTACCTTTGCTTAATTTAGGAAGACGATCATGCTGTTCTGGAAGCCCCAGTGACTTTACATTTTTGCTTAGCCTTTGTTTTCCTTGATTGATGAGTAATGTTTTTTAGTAATTTTATTTATTTATTTATTTTTATTAAGAATGCACTGATTACATTTTGCAGATTAACTTTTTTTTTTTTTTTTTTAAGCCTTGTTCACGTTTGACCCTATTCCATAATATTACAGTTGAATATAAGTTACACACTTGGCTATTTGTAGAGATAGCTTTAAATTTACTTTGTCATTTTCTTTTACCGTCTCTTAGCGGCCAGCACTTCGCTTTCATTTTAATAATTTGACGGGCTCTTAGTTGCCAGCACACATTTGCTGGTTGTCTTTTTACAATTCTACATGGCAGCTTCCCTTTTTACAGCATGGTTTGATTAAAAAAATTGCCACATAGCTTACTCAGTGAGAGTATGCAAATAGATTTGCTCTTTGCATTTTATTTAAAAAGATACTGACGCTCAAAGATTGAATGTCTTAATGTAATAAACCAATTTTACCCAAGGTTAACTTCCTACTGGCTTCAGAATAAAGTATTTTTACACCACACAGTTGTTGTGTGTAGGTAGGCTACCATGACAGCTATGTCTAGTTAAAAGTTCAGAAGGGGCGACTGAATGCCTTTTTGCGCGCCTTTGTGTCCGTGCTGCATCTGTGTACGGCCAGTAACGTAACCGGCCATATGTAGACAGAGCAGCTGGTCAAGATGAAAACAAACTGATGTTGCTCACCAGCCAATTGATCGGTGCATCTCTATTCATTTTTTTTTTTTTTTACCGAAGTATATAGATTTATTTGTGGAGTCAGAACTTTACGTTGCAACTATGGCTGGCAAACTGTTTAGAGCTTGTGACTGACCTAAATTCATATTGTCGTGCAGAGGAGATTATTAAAAATGCCATTTTGGTAGGTCAAGGAGACAGTTTTTAAGGAAAGGCAAAGAGATGGATTGGTTTTTAAATTCAAGGCCGTTACCTCAAACATCCGACCGACTAAAAACGTCTCACGTTTCTATTACCTAGCAGCTACTGTGCTCCTTGATGCTGGGTTTATCAGCTCCTTGTGGCTGGAGCATGTCTTCTTATAGCATAATATTAATTCGGTGTGTAGTTGGGATTTATTATAAGTGGTATGACTACACCTTGACTATGCCATGACTCACCACCAGACACCCCCACCCTAGTGTAACAGTTACTCTAACAACACGAGGATACACGTCACACTCGCCGAGCTTGGAGAACGGAATGTGACGTCAGTTGTGACTGATGAATGCATTCCTCGGGAGCTCTCTCGACTTTGTAAATTGTTTGGGGATAGTCCAGTTTGGAGAAGCTGTGAAACCAAACCAGCAGATGTTGTCCCAGGTCTGTGTGTGTGTGTGTACAGTTGGTTCACATGCTGCCACAAAGCAGCAGGAGCTGCTGCAGCTCCACCTAGACCATCCATCACTGCCACGGAAGAGGACGCAGAAATGAACTGGACTCTTTATTCTGTGTCGCGCTCGCAGGCTTTCCCTCTGCTCTCATTGTCTCGCTTCTCAAAAGTTTCTCACACATGACCTCCCAAAAGTGGTTTTTATTCCTTGCAGAAAGCCAATTATTAACTTATTTCAATTGGATCACATAGGACCCCACTAAAGGCATCTGCAGCCTGTTTGACAGCCACTGCAGTAAGGCCTGCGCACGCATGGTTTCTTTGTTTCTCTCTTTAATGCTGACTTCCCCTGTCCTTTTCATCTCCTTCACTCACAGGAGGAAAATGGAGTCACAATGACGTTTCACCTCTTGTTTTTAATATTGGTCCATTTCAGCATTACGGTCGTCTGTACCGAGTGCCTTGAATGCAGAGTAGCACTGTTGTTTTGTGGTTGTTTTTGTTTGTTTTTTTGTTGAGCAACTCGTTTGAAAATGGCTTCAGTGAATAATGCCTGCAGGTTTGGCTCTGGTTCTGTTTGACCTTGCCATTTGCTTTGGCCAGGAAAATGCATCTGTGTCATGGAGTGCAAATACGATGTCTCAGGAGTCGCAATATACATTTTTCCTAATTTATTAAACTTCAAACAAAATCTCTAATTATAAATCAATGACTATAAAATGTAAGTAGTTAATAAATTACTATAAGCAGGTCAGGCAGTAGGCTACTCATATTTTATGCCCATTCACCCATACTCACAGTGTTTCCTTTCTTTTCCTGCTAACCCCTATGAATAGGCCTGGTCTGGTCTAGTCACATTTATCTGTAATAACGGCGTCGGCAAATGTAGTCTGTAAAAATGTTTCCACTTCGTCTGTCAGTAGCTACTTCGAGTTTATAGCCTACCTAATGAAATGGGACTCTTTTGAAGTGGTGTGCATGATTTATCTGCTCATATAATTGTCGTCAGCTAGCGAACAACCAAATCACGGTAGGCACCGTAGGCTACAGCAACGTGAGTGAGCACGAGCAGTAAACTATAAAGTTGTTTCCTTTTGCTGTTGTTAGCATTACGTTAGCATAATGCATTGATTGCATTGCCAGATCTATGTAGACATCGAGACGGTGTGATACAGTCAAGGCACGAGTGTATTTTGCATCTGCGTGTGTGTGTGTTTGAGAGAGGGGAAGGAGAGAAGTAAAGTGATCCTTATCACAGCAATTCGGCGAGCCTCGGAAACAGCGTATTGCGCACTGTTTCAGGTATTTATAACTTTGTCAACGCTGCTTTGACACCTTTTCATTACTTTTTTTATTTATTTATTTGTTAAATCACGATTCCTGCAACACATCGTGACGCCTTTTAGTCATCGGCGATGGACAATTGCATCGTATATTGGCCCAACCCTAGTAAGCAGTGAATGTTCTTTGTCACACCACACTTGTTCTGTTCCACATGGCACTAAAGTCCTCCGCACCGGTCTGATTCCCCATTCTAACCCTGTATAATTGACATGCCATTGTACGGTAACTGAAGGTCTGTGGAAAGCCTGAGAGCTATAGTAATGCTTTTTTTTTTTCTCTCTCTTTCTCCTTTCATACCCCATGGCGGTTGAAGTAGACACTTAGCCGAGTGGCTTCAGACTCTTGACTCATGTTAAGTAGCTGCCGCCTTCATTAATTCGTACAAGACTGCACACGAGACCGGCCGCCTACTGCCAGCCAGGTAGGCCCTTCTAAAGGGCCACATGCTAATGGCCCCTAATGCTTTCCAGACTCCTCAGCCAGCGATGTCTGGAGGACACTTGACGGGCTCCGTCTTGAGCGCGAGCTGGAGAACGACACCACTCCCCTGCTCTCCGCCATCCGCTCCCGCCACTTGGCTCGTCGCTACGCCACATGCCCTCTTAATTAGCCTTCATAATTAGGTGGCGGCTGGTTCTTTGCACCGCGGAAACATTCTTATCGCATTCTGGCGGGAGATCGGCCGCTCTCTCTCTCATTTGTGTGTGTGTGCTGCGAATTGGCCGTGGGGAAGGGGGGCTTGGAGCGGGGGTCTTGACTCTCAGGCATGACTCATGGGACACTTGGATTTGTAGCCATGTGATGAGCACACACCTAGCTACTTAAGGATCAATACTAATGTGCCTCAATGGGTTCCTAATTTAGTCCTGCACACACACATTACCTGCGGTTTATATGTAGGAGTACGAATCCTTTTTAAAGAGTTAAATCTAATTTAATATTGTCTGATTCATTGAAATCCTTTCCCTGATAAAGCTGTACTGCGTGTGGTAAAGGGATAGATGGACATAATGTAGGTGTAATGTAGATAGACATAATGTAACCTTTGGATTGCAGCCATGCTCTTCACCTCGTTCTTATCAATGAGCTGTTCTCAGAACAGGTCCTGGGACTGATCTGCGTGCAGGTCAAGCTGAAGCTTAATCCTAGCGGAATTATTGACTACAATTATTGTTTCTCCTAATGCTTTACCACATTGTGTACTGGCTTTCTGTTTGGGTATTATGTTTACTTTTCCACTCCTACAAAATTATGTTCACGGCAGTATTTACCACAAAAATATGATCCTATTAAACTGGACTGGTCTCCCCCTGTGTACAGACATGCCCATATTTGGCCAGTGCCCCGTACAGGACGACTTCTACCTGGTGATGTGCACCCACTGCAATCAAGTGGTCAAACCCCAGGCCTTTCAAGCACACTACGGTAGGTCGCACACACACACACACACACTCACACACGCATGCACACAGTACACGCACACAACACATTCAGGTACCTGGTTTCTACCATGCATGCATTTTCAACTTTGTAGTCATCAGCTGTGGAAACTGATTTAAAAGCTGAACAGGCAGATCTACGCCGTCGATGAGAAAAGCGGACGTTGGAAGTTACATTTCGATGTTCACAACACACACCTTCGCTAATACTCACCGAGCTCAGATAAACATGTTACTTTCTCCCCGTTCTTGTTTTTGAATGTGTGTTTAAAATTCCTGTTAATATTTGATGTACCTTTGCTGTGTGTGTGCGCCTGGTGGCATATTTCACCCTCTGTCAGGCTACATGGATAGGCAAACTGCCACAAGATGGAAGTCTTTCCTCGCATGGCTTTTAATAGAGTTGTCATTGTAAGCTGTCTGTAACTCGCAGTGCTGGTGGAGTAGGGCTCACATTGACGCAGCATAATGTAATAATAGGTCATGTGTCACACTAGTATTAATCTGGACACGAGGAAGCAGCCATACCTTTTTTTTATACCAGGTTCAAGTCCTTAATTACACTACAGTCTCAAAAGTTTTTCATGTTAATAAATGCCCACCTGAGTGCTGACACTCACTCACTGTGATTCAGTCCATGTAATCGTCTAGTCCACTTCATGTAGTTCTATTTCTTTCTATTTTTTTATAAATTTTTCTTTTAATCAGGTGATTTCAAGTTTTCTTTTGAATGAAGAGGTGATTTTTACTGTATGTAAGATCTGACACATAGAGAATAGGCTCCCAAAATTATTTATGTAGTGATTTCAAGCTTAGGTTCACACATCATTAGGGTTGGGTATCGTTTGAATTTAATCGATTCCGGTTCCGATTCCGATTCTGCTTATCGATTCCGGTTCTTTTCGA
>JAODTR010000020.1:1908574-1930069 GCA_025399935.1 Amblyopsis rosae | reverse complement strand
AGTTTGGGGTCCCTTGCTGGAGCTGCTGCCCCCGCGACCCGACTCTGGATAAGCGGATGAGGATGGATGGATGGATGTAGGAAACACTTGTGAGATTTCGGCGTAAGGGTTTTATTCTCTCTCATTGCTGGAAATCTCGAGCTGTGATTGGCCAAATTTAACATGTGACCCCTTAAAATTTTCCTTTGTATCTGGGAAAGAAGGGGAGTGTAGTTTTAGGTTCAGTGTAGTCTTTCGCAGACTGTATGTATGCCTGTAAAATGCCAATTACCTCTAATAGAACTACAGCCACCAAAGTATCGCTGTCCCAAATCAAGGGGACTTATTCAAAATGGACGATCAGTATGACGTTTTTGGAATACTTCTGTTCATGGAATATAATTTTTAAGAGATTTTGGGTTGATCCAGGGCAAACTTTCTCAACTAACGCATTACAGGTAAGGCGAAGTGTGTTGTATCTAATTCGAAAAAAGTAATTTGTGTCGCAATCTTTTAAAGATGTTTTTGCCAGTCGTGCTGCTATTTGAAAGCAGAGACCATGGCTAGACCAACGCGAGTGCGCTTTATCCAATGGTCTAAGATATGTTCTATCGCCTGACATGAAAAAAGTGTGTCTTCCTGCCTGCTGTGGGAGGAGGGTGCGTCACTGCCTGCTGTGAAGCTCCGGATGTGCATCCCTGCCTGCTGTGAAGCTCGGGATAAAGAGGTTGGTTACTCCATAGAGCCCACCCTTCCCCATTTTAACACACACACACACACACACACACAACTGGTAGAGTCACTCTAAGAAAATTCCCCATATGCTCCAAATAAATGTGTGACAGAACCACCATATGTTTAATATGTTTTCATTCTGTGACCGCTGAAACCCTTTCAATGTGGTGATACACAGGACACCAGAACACATGACACACTGATGCCCTTAAAAAAATCATTTTTGTCTGTGGTCATTTCATTACCAAAACCCCTCTTTGCAAATAAAAAAGAATATTATTGGCCTCCTTTAATTTGTCCTATCCATGTACTGTACTCATTTTCACTAGTTTGAATCTGAAAAACACATTGCAGTATTTATGTTTGAATTTGAGAAAAAAAATCTAAATGACATTGTTGAGTCCTGTAATGTAATCATTATGCTTCATGGAGTCAAGTTCCATGAAGTACAATGGCCTCAAACTCCTGGACTTTCCCTGTGTTAGACAATGGTTTACTCTCAACCTGCAAAATCGGTTTCAACAACATTATTCAGGTGCAATTTGTGGCTGGTGGTGAAACATAGGTTTGGATGTTGTGTACATTTTTCTTATTAATGTTTTAACACATTAATTATACAAACACGAATGACACCACAGTGGTAAAATCAAATCCGGATATACTGTAGCTGCAAGATGCAATTATGTTCTGACCACCAGGGGCTTGGATTCAACTGTCAAGAGCTTTAAGACTTTTAAGAGCTTTAAAACTTCCCCAAACTGGTGCCATTACACACCAGATTGGGGTTCATACTGTATATGTCCACAATCTGATGATCTGATGATGAATATAAGGGAAAGTCAAAAAATATAAATAAATACAATTAAACAATACATAAAATGTTGCAGCTGAGACATGTTTGTTTATGCAAATGAACAGCAAACTAAACCAAGGAGAGCTAAGATGAAGTAGTTGATTAGGGAAATAACAGTAATTTCAGACCAAACACAGCTGCATCACGATTTACATAGCATGCCTGAGTCAGGTCACAATTATAAATTCAACTCAATACAAATGAAAAAAGTAGCAATTATTTTTAATTGTGCTAATTTTCTTTCTTTCTTTCTTTCTTTCTTTCTTTCTTTCTTTCTCTACTTCATCCACTTGCTATAGTGACAGAGCCATTTCCAGGGCATTTAATCAGTGTTTATAGGAGAGCCCACATAACCCTGATATGGATGGGATGTAGTGTCTCAGAGGAGCGGGAGACTGGCACCCTCCCATCCTGCCCACTGAATGGAAATGAAATGGGAGATGGCATCTTCAAACACGGCCAAGTATCATACTACTATGCATCCATCCAGGACTGAGAGCCAAATTAACCCAGTATCCCCCCACACCCCCTTCACCACCAGCCATTCTTTCCTTGGCGGGAGCTTCAGCACTGCTGATGAACGAATGGTTTCCAGGTCATGTCACATGCCGGCTGTTAAATCCGAGAGAAGGCCAGATGTGCGCCTCAAGATTATCGACGAGGAACCGGTGCCTCCTTTGTTTACGAGGAGGATGACTATCATTATCATGACTTTGGTTTTCTCGGGAGGATATCGGAGATGCCGGATATTTTTTACTCGCTGATCAGTACCATTACAGTGAAGTGATGTAATGCATTGACTGTAATGGAAAACAAATCTGATATTTTTCGGTTCGTAATCGATTATCCCAGCAATCTGTGCAGACACTTAAATGAGGAAAACTGAGCAAATCATAGTGACACACTTTGTCACTGAGCTTTGCGTTAACTGACTAGGCAGACTATTGTCTGCTTAATCGTTTTGTCTGGATCAACATCCTTTTATAAAAAAAGAGTGTAGCCTTACACAATAGAATTGTGTAATTTAATTGTGTAATTGCGTTAGAATTAAAATGATTATTATTATATGTAGGCCAAATATATAAATAACCCTCTCTCATATCTGGCCTGTTAAACATACTGTAGGCCTGGTTCATTTGTGTTACAATAGGGCCAATGCAATAAATATGTATACTTCAGACACACGGACTGTGGGAGTGGTAGAACATGCTGACACCATAGTTAATGTTCCAGCATTATAGAGAGCTGTAAATATGCCTCAGATGAAGTCATCAGACTTGCAGCAAAGTTAAGCCATATGCCATAGCAGTGTTATTATAACACAGCACAGAGAGCGCCAGCTAAGCATCCATTTATTTACTTAAACATGCACACCTACACATATCACAGGTATGGCATACATGTATCAAGGGATGTCAAGTGTCCTAAGGTATAGCTCCTGTCTCTGTCCGTGATGTCATTGTTCCCACCCCTTGTTCTACTTCCTGGTGTCTTAGTTCAGGGGTTCCCAAACCTTTCAGCCTGCGACCCCCTCTCTTCCCAGAGGGGACAGGTTCATCCGAAGTGACACCCACAATATTTGTTATAGTAATTTTAGGCAGAATACAAAGTAATGAATTGTAGTAACAATTATTGCTTAAACGTTCTATTTCTAATTGCTTTTACATTTTATTTAATTTATGTAAATAATGCCACTGTGTTTTGCGACCCCCCGCTTGGGAACCACTGTGTCAGTTAATTATTTCATTGGTTCCACCTGCTTCTGTCCATTCCTGTCCCAACCCTGACGTTTGTTTGACGTTGTTTGCCTACCTAATCAGCCCTTGTATTGTATTGTATGTGTTTTGTTTCCTGTTTTGTTTTGAACCTCCTTGCCTGTTTATCCTGGATTAAAGTTTTCTTTGCATCTTGCCTAACCAATGCCTGTCCCTGTTACGATTATGCCTGCCCATAGACTTATTATTATATAGACACAGTGAAGAAAATGGCGGCTCAATCTTAGCAAGTAATTGCTCATTGTCGCAGTGAAGTGCGATATTCTAATTAAAGGTGTCGCCATATTGCAGGGCTATTCATCTCTGGTCCTGGAGGGCCGTACTCTGCATGTTTTACATCTCTCTCTGCTCCAACACGCCTATATATTCCTCAATATATATACATTTCCTTTCCGAGTTAACAGTTTACATGGGGCCTTTTCATTTTGGGTTGGGCTTTTAACCCGATTCCAGTTGGAATAATGGGGTCGATGTAAATGCCCTGGTAGAGGATACAGTACTGTAATACATGTAAAATATCCCCAAGGCGATCAACAGGACAACCTTCTGTGTTGTTTGTGTTTATTTTTATGCTGTTAAAAACAAAAATGTTGTCCATGAAGGTTCAATATTAATAGATATCTAAAGGTATAAACAATGTACTTGTCATACATTAGCTATGCCGTAGTGGCAGATCCCATTCTATAGGCTTGTAAAAATAAGTTGTATATTTAAATTCAAGTTTGTTGCAAATTATTTTATTCTTCTGTGCTTTTTGCAGCAGGCACTTTCCCTTAGTGTCCATATGTGTCCTTGGAAAGTTATGGCGCAGACTAAATAGTCCAATCCTGTTTGATATACAGAGGCTCTCCTCTTTCCAATGATATGTCTCCACCACTCCAGATCAACGTGCTCACAATAAGGTGCATAGTCAGCCTTAGGCCTTTCTTGGACCCTGTCTGTTGCCCATCTGCTGGTGTCTTCCCCTTATCCCGTCTGTCACATAAAAAAAGCAGCAGCAAATGAATTATGCCACTTTATGATACTCTGATTGATTACATGCTGATCTACAGTCATTTGGCTCGGTAAGAATTGAAACCACGCTAATTTCAGTAACATAAGTAGATAAGTAGTTCATATAGTACTGATGAAGTACCATTCTCTCTCTAGTGTGTATCCAATATGTTTATTGTATGTTGGTTAAAGCCAGGACATTCCATAGTGTGTGTGTGTGTGTGCGCGTGCGTGCGTTTGTGTGTGTGTGCGGCCATGGAATGAGCATGAGGATGGTATTCAACCACTATAAAAGATGCCGCCACCCATCAACATCCAGATTGCTGCGCAAAAAGTCATCCCACTGAGCCAATATATCAATCTAATCTGATCCACAGGCTAATCACTCGGTGACGAATTTAGACACGATATGGGTTCAAAACTTAATGCTCAACATATTTAGAGATGGCATCCCATTAATTATGGAGTTCAATGCATCTTTTGAAGGCGTGAGAGTCTGCAAATCTTCACAACATTGGTATCCACTGTTTCTATTTTTGAGGATACTTGTGGGTGCCAATAACTGTCCGTATTGGTTAGAACTCTTGGGGGCAAAACCACAGCATGTCCCCGACATTCTGGTTTGGCTTCATCTGGTTTTGTAACAGTTTTTAATTGGCTCAGTCTTTCATGTTGAGGATGCATGCACATTTGTGCCTCTCTCTCTCTCTCTCTCTCTCTCTCTCTCTCTCTCTCTCTCTCTCTCTCTCTCTCTCTCTCTCTCTATCTGTCTGTGAGTGGCAAGGATGGGAGGCCTTCATGGCTTGCTAGAGTAGTTGTGGCATGCCGGCCGCAAAGGCACCAAGATTTTTGTCTGTGCATCGCGCTCAACAAGAACATTCTCCACAGGGTCAAAGGACCGTGCTTGACAACACAAATATTATACACACGTCGAACTTGTCCTCTTGCATGACTACAGAATAGCAGCGTCCATTGTTGTTTTCAAATATTTATGAAACGAAGCAGAGTTATCCGACAAGGTTGGTGGGCCATGTGAACAAACATGGCTGATCGTTGCCGAAGCAGAGAGTAAAAAAGTCCAGTGACTGGTTATGATTAATAGGCAGATTAAATTGAATAAACGGATGTGTTATGAGTTGCGATATGACGGCTCAGGCTGGAACTTTCTGTGGATGTGTTTCTACTTTGTCCTTCCTAGACCTGCCCTGAGTCATTGCATTGTGTTGGAACATATTTTGATCAGCACAATGTAGCTTTCACTATCCTAGGTGGTCTGAATGGTACAGTAGGGTCAGGATCCACTGCACAGATATTCTGAGGGCAGCACATTCACTCAGAATAGAATAGACCAATCATTGTTGTTGCTGAGGGCTGTACCTGGTTGCAAAGCACATACTGTACAGTAGGCCAGCACAGGGTTTTGCTTTTAGACTGTGGCAGAGCTTGCAGAGATATTCCAGGTTATATTATTCGGACCACGCATGCTACGAATAGCGTGTCTCTCCCCCTCAATCACTTTATGTCTTCCTCTTTTATTTAAAGCTATAGTCAGCTATTGTAAGCTAATTTTAAGATAATACACTTTTTGTCAAATTCAACAAATATCTCTTCACATTTAGCTAGTTTACCGTTCACTGTGCATCCTGAAAACAGGATCTTGTACTTCTACACAGCCCTGACTCTGTAAATATGTACATAAACTGCTCACAACAACAATGCATTTGGCTTTGCAATGCATTTCAATGTTTGGGAGTTTGTTTTGATATGAAGTTAGCAAGCGTTCTCGAAACTGACTAACCCTGCCTATACTTTTCATCCACAAAGGCTGGAATACTGTACATGTAGTGTCATCCAAAAAATTAGGTATGACTTGCTAGCCGTCTTCTCAGACAACATCGTCTTGCTTTTAGACAATATGCCAATAGCTGTTGTTGTCCAGCAAGCCATGGCGATTACAGCCCCTGTAGCACAACACCAGGTTCATACTTATATACTGTACTCATCCATCTCTGTAGCCTATGGTTACAAATGTAAAAATTGTATTACACAGATTTGAAGCAGTAGATTATTTCAACTGTATGATGCTTGAAATTATAGGGATTTCTTGAAATTCTACATCTTTCCCACTAAACAATTTTCTTCCATCACAAAACGTGTGCTATTTGCAATGTGTCAGTCTCTACAGCTGCGTCTATCTGGTGTTATCTGTAGTCCCACCGAACATGTAACACACTTCATCTTATTTTTACCATATACATAAACCTCTATATCTGAACTCGTTGACAGCTCGTCAAATAGGGAGAGAAATACACGTTCCTTGAGGAGGAGTCAGACTGATAGGAACAGGCCAGAGAGATAGAGAGAGAGAGATAGAGAGAGAGAGAGAGTTGAAAGCACCCAAATAAATCGCCCGAGCCGATGGATCACCTTTATTTACAGCTCCCTCACAGGCGCGATGAGCTCAGAGGCCAGCTGCAGCTCGTGGTGGGGGCTCTAGGAGATGGGAGAGGGCCCTAGCTCCCCAGACTCAGCATCAAAGTTCTGTAAACGCAGCAGGGAGGCCAAGCCGCAATCCTGTCCCCCAGACCCCAGTCACACAAACACTAATAATCATACACACTAATGGACAAAAGTTCTACACACACCCTCCAAGCATATACTATAAACAGAACAGCAGGGGTCATGCATACAATTAAACAGGAAATTATCTGGCGAGTCTGTGAAATGAGCAGTCTGGGTTAAGAGGTGAAAAAATAGGGAAAAGGGTTTATGCCCGGAGGAGAAAGTCCCTTCTCTGGGCGGTTGTTGCCGCTAACAAGCTAATTGTAAGCTAATACACTTTTTGGCAAATTCACCAAATATCTCCTCGCATTTCGCTATCTTACCGTTCTTTGTGCGTGCTGAAAAATAACTTAATACTTCTACACAGCCCTGGATCTGTAAATAGGAACATAAACAAAGTGGCGCACACCACTCAGAACAACAACGGCCTCGGCTTTGCAATGCATTTCAATGTGTTGGGTGGAGCTTCTGAGGGAGTTTGTTTTAATTATAGCTCGAAGTTAGCAAGCTTTCTTGAGAATGACTAACCCTGCCTTTAAGTGGCAGACCTACACGTCCTTCCAACTGCATGATGCTCCTGTAGGTTCTGACCAGCTCAGATTTATGTGGGTTTAGGGTCGGGGGTTAAAACTGTCAGAAAATGAGAGAGACAGAGGTGAAAAAAGGGGTTAGCGGTTACAGCAAGTGCTAGCAAGAGATGGAGGCAAGAAGTTGTCGTTGGGAACATTAAATGGCAATTTAGTGGATCAACATGTAGCTGTGTTTCTCGACATACAAATACACACGTCTGGTCCAAACAAGAAGAACAAACCGACAAGGACGGCAAACCACTGATAATTTCCAGTCATTGATTTGTTTTTCCAAAAAAAACCAAAATCTGTCTGTAAAGCTCCAGTCAGTCTTTTGTTTAATCTTTGCCAATGTGGCTTTAATGAGCCCACCTGAGCCCACCAATCAACAAGATCATATTCTTACCTCTAATGTTCCTAACACAAAAAGAGTCTTAAACACAGACAGTACAAGACCAGCTCTGATTTTTAATTAGAAGCCTTCTCTCAACCCGCTTTAATACTACTTACAATATAGTCCGTTCTGAAAGGGTACTGAGCCATTTCCATGATGGAGGTATAAAGCAGAGGCATTCCAGCTAGTGAAATGACATGGGGCTGACAGAGGAGAATGTACCTCCCTATTGAGTTCTTCAGTTCCTCGGAGGTTTAGCCAAGGCCTCTCAACTTCAGCGCCAGGAACCAAATCATGCAGGTACCATCCCAGGCCTGTCAGCCTCCATATTTATGGGCTCCAGCACCAAAACTGTGAACTCACAAACATCAAACGCCAAAACAGGTAAATCATCAAAAGTAAAACAGGTAACAATCATGAACAGGATCTACAATGTCCCTCTAATGATTTTGTGATTCCTTAGTTTCCACTAGAACATGATTAGACATTAAAATATGAAATAAAGATTAAACAAACAGGAGTGAGTGAATAAAGTGAAAACATAAAATCAACTAATGAAACAGCAGCAGCAGCAGCAAAGACAACAACATCATCAACAACATCAACAACAAAATAGACGTTGCTGTTGTGGGTCTTTAGAAATGGTGATGATTATTTTGAATAGTTTAACAATTAGCAAATGCTTCACTTGTTCCTGAACCATTTTGAGATTAGGAATTCCAAAATGTCTCAGTTCCAGGTTCTGGAAAGAGTTTCTGCAGTGGAAAAAAATTTATAAAATCTTGCTTTCCCAAAATAGAAACCTATAAAAAGGGTGAATGCAGAAATGTCATACAGTAAAACTAGCTTAATGGGAACCATGAAAGATGCTGTTTATCAGATGTATCACATTTGGTCAGTCGAGGACCAGATTTTCCAGAATAAACCAAATTTTCAAAGTAAATAGTACAATCTTTAACCCAAACTCACTCAAATTACCTCGAAAGTTGGTTCCGTCCTAGCAGCTGCTTCCTTGTAGACCAGACAGTATTACCCAGTCCCAACCTCCATCCCCCAGTGATCAAAGTCAATCCCCCCTTCACTCCTGGGGTAGGTGGGTAAAGGAGTACCCAAGATGCTGTGGCCAGGGCCAGAGGCAGATGAAAGACTGACTAATGGACACTGCTATGTAGGCTGATAAGGAAGCCAGACAGACGGGATGATGATACATCAGAAAAACAACATGTAATGGGGTAATGGTGCAAACTGTGGGTCCAAGAGCGTCAACAGAATCCCCTTCAAAGATATAATTAATACAGCGTACCTGAGATAACTTAAGTGCTACAGTACCTTAACTTAGGCCTGGGGACATAGAAAGAAGAGGCCCATTCTTACCAGACTTGGCTGGTAGATTTGATTCTGATGGACTACAATCTTGAATCTTGATCCTAAGCTTAAAATCAGCAGTACAAGTACACACATGGCACTTTCGTATAACCAACCGCCCACAATTTCTTATGCACACAAACTAGTCTAAATGTGAAGGTGTTGTGTACAGTAGATGGATCGGACGGTGCTGACAGACATTAACCAGAAGTGTTGTGATTTCTCATTGGGTCTCATTAAATCTTTTCCCCGTCTTCGTGGGCAGGATCAGAGCAAGGCTAGTCGTAGGGAGAGAAGGTTAGCTTGTGCAGGTGTCTTTAGATGCATTGCTGAAATGTATTTGAAAAGACACCATACAGTTTTGTACTGCGATGTAGTACGAAGATTAAATGCCAAAAGCAAATAGAATAGTGTGACAGCATTGGATTCCTTACCACTTTAACACAAGCGATATATGGCCGATGCTTGTAAAGGAGAAACAGGACACATACTGGCAATCACGTCTATGCCAGGCTTGTACACAAGGCATAGCGATGGGAGGCGAGAAGGAGGGAGGGAGGAAGAGTGTAATGTGGAGGAGAGATTAAACAGAATCTGAGATTGGGTGTTGTTGCTATGGCGCACTGGAACACTTTGCACGCGGATCACGTCCACACCTCTCCCATCCCATCTCCTCCCTACATCTTTCGGGGTCCGTCTTCAATCACACACGGCTTCAGAACAAACCCACACACACACAAGCTGGTAGTGTGAGCAGCCCGGGAAAGCAGGCACCTTCATATGAACCGTGGCTCATGTTATTAGTTGGTAAATAGCAGCATGGCAATTCAAAACACAAGGGCTTCACAAACTCGCTCTTTCTCTCTCCCAGCGGTGCTGGGTGACATTGCGCTCCAGTGCTAATGGACACATGTTGCAGACCTGGCAGCTGTCTCCAGATGTAAATAGACTGCATTTATATAGCGCTGTTTCTAACCTTCCGGCCACTCAAATCGCTGTACAGGATCGCCTCACATTCACCCATTCACACACACATTCATACACCAACCACCGGGAGCAGTTAGGGTTAGGTGTCTTGCTCAAGGACACCTCGACACTTGAGGTGAGGAGTTAGCCTGAATTGAACCAGCGATGGAGCAACTGTCACCCCACTCGACCCACTGCGCCACTGTTGCCCAAGCTGTAGGAGGACAGAGAGTAGAAGAGAACTGATTGGAGGGGAGAGCAGGACTGAGGAACCCTCTGGAACCCACCCACTGGTGGCTTGAAACAGGGACAGTTCTTACGCCTGCTATCCTCACCAAACATGGCCATTTTAAATTATATTCTTATTTGTTTTCTGACTCATTTATGTTGCTGTTTTTCATTTGACAGAGTTGTAAATACCTGAACAGAGCAGAGCTAAACTGACTGCAACTCTGATCCCAAACAAGCTGTTTAAAACCTTGAAAACACAAGTAAAACAGCATTGTGGACTCACTGAGGCGAGAGCAAGGTTTATGAGTTCAACCCTGCTTTTGGAAGATGTCCCCCGTTGAATCTCAAGGCTCCTACATGGCACAATCTGCTGACCCTGAGAAACCCCATCTGGACCATCAACCACTTTATCATCAGCTTGCATGTGCTTGACATTAACGGTTTAAACTGGGCCCCGGACACACATCATTAATTGCACAGAGTGCCTCTCATGGCTTTAAGGCCCTCTCCTGTAGGTTTTACACACCGCAAAGGTCGGGGGTCATCTGAATAAGACTTGGTGCGCCAAGGGGGATGTTGCTCACAGGCAGGAATTGTTTAGCAAATTCCACCCGTGACATTCGAGTTATGGGGTTGAGGCTTATAGGGCGGCATGTATTCCGAGTGAGCGAGGAGTAGTTTGTTTGTCCGTTGATAGTCTGGAGGGAGCAGGAGACCGCAAGGCACTTACGGACACAACTCTGCTGATAGTGGCTGGTGGGATAGGCCCCATTGACCACCCCCCTCCCTTCCTTCCCCATGAGTGACATCCCACTGGCAGACAGAGGTTACAGGTCATTGGGTAGGAGCAGTAAAGGGAGCACAGGGTTAGTCACCCAAGAAAACAAGAGGGAGATAAATGTGTGTGCCAAAGCCTGTGTGGAAGGGAACGGCTATGAGAGTGTGTATGTATACACTGTGTAGTACAATATACACTAGTAACTAATAGCGACATTGTACAACAGTGCAGTAGTATAGAATATATAGAGCAGTAGGTCACGGAGCAGTGCAGCATTGAGTTGATGGAGGAGTTATTGTTCATCTAAAACATTTTTTAAGTGATATTGAATGAGTACATCCTCATAGTTTCCATTCCCGCTTGCCATCAACACACTGCTGGTTAGAACACACCATTCCATTTGATCACTGAATATAAAATCTTCTACTAAACAACAACGACTGAAGCTACAGTAGGCTATACAATTTTGGGATGTTCTATAAAGCTTATTGTCACTTGGCTTTCCACATGCCGTGAGTGGTCATTTGAATGCTAGCCACTCATCATCATGGTGTTACCATCATACTGTATACGCATGTTCACCCGGAGTCTATGTCACTGTAACAAGCCAGAGCGTAGCTGCTGAAGTGTCCTGGAAAGAGCGCACGTCACAGCACTTCATTTCCTGGGAGAGTTCACAGGCTGGCTGCACCAGCAAAGAGGAGCGGGAAACCCGCTGCAGTCAATCGTAGGCTACTGAACAAACAGGCAGGTCTAAGAACGCATTGTTGCTGCTGTGAGTAGTCTGGAAAGTTTCAGGGCAGGTTTATTGGCCTGTTTCTGCAGAACTGTCTGTAAAAAAATAATTGTAATCGATATTACCATGGCAATACATCACATCACACTGATACTAATGTATTTGGACCATGTCTCTATTTGACAAACACATAAAGGAAGGAAGATATTTAAACAAATATCAGCCAAAAGAGTCATTACTAAAGTCAAAACTAAGATTTATGCTCAGGTTTTATGCATGTGACAAAATGTTAAAACTGAGATATTTAAAGCAGTACTTATTGCATACAGAAAATGTAGGTTTTAAGACATTATTTAAAAGGCACTGTTCACATGATACTGGTTAGAGAATGAGAGGTCTACAGTAATAGAGCAATTCCATTTGTTCCGCTAATAACGAGAGGCGTGTCCTCTGAGGTCATTCCTCTGAAACGCCCTTACTGGATGGCGTGGCCAACAGATGGGGTCACAGAGCATGCTCACTGATTTTTTCCCACAGAACAGGCCTGGATTGCACACGTGGTCCTGTTGTGTGACCCAGTCTTACTACACGCTGTGTCACAGAGCTCAAGAGAGCCGTAATTTCCCTCGGACTTATGATTTACCCTCCTCGATCAGCCCAGCCAACCAACAGGGTAAGGGGTGTTGCTTCGTGGGCCAAACAGGCAGACAGGCAGACAGACAAACACACACACACACACACACGCATGCATTAAGATGCACACACAGCTGACCTAGGTGAAAACAAAGAACACATTTCAAATTATCACACACACACACATAGAGGGAATGTTATTTCACTATTTGCTCAGGATGCAATTAATTCCACTATATCTTCTCATAGAACATAGTTGTTTGATGTTTTTAAAATATCATACAGATCACCCTTTAAAATGCATGCACATATTTAAATGTTATTTATTTATTTGTTTGCTTTACATATTTATTCATTGTCTTGCTCTTCTCGTGACCTCCCATTTGAGAACCGTTGCCATAGTTGGCCTGCTTCCAGTCAAACTGACCATGGGGTTTTCCTGCTACAGTATCCCACACTAGTGACCGGCCTCATGCTGAAAACTAGTCATGACTTTTTACTTGTGGTAAGGTTACACACCCTGGCTCCAACTTCCAGGACGCATGTCCTCTTAGCTAGGTGTGTGTTGCACAACCCATCCGGCTGTTGAAGCTGAGGTGGTCATAATTCTGAGCACGCCGCGCCCGCCCACGCCCAGCCCCTCCCCTCCCTTTCCTTCCCATCACGCATTACTAGTCCACCTCTGCATTGTCCAGCCTAGCGGCCCGATGTGTGTGAGTGGGGGGGCACGCTACTCATCTCAACAAGGATGTGATGTGCGCAGGCAAAGAATTCATGGAAGGAACATACAGTACACATGCTCACACTCACTCACACACACACACACACACACACACACACACACACACACACACACGCGCGTCCCCCAGGACTATGCTCGTCAGACCAGGCCAGCACATGACACACGCCCCGGCTCCCACCCTAAGATCACGTCGCAATGAAAATGTACAGCAGCGTGACGTAACTTCTGCTCGTGTTCTGACAGAAAGAAAGATTTTGGCCTGATATGCTGTGGATAAGACATCATAAACAGAGGCAGGAAGAGCTCTTGGTTTCTTTTCCTTTCTTTACATGCGGGTTCATTCAGTCTTAGGAAACCGGCAGGGATTTATGTTCAAACTTCTTTTTCTAGTTATATCCCATTATAAGCATCACATCTGTCTTATTTTTTATATAGATATCTGTGGTACAGAAATAGGTATTGATCTTTATCGTCATGTACACAATGCTATCAAAAATAACCAGGCTGAGAAGATTACTGCTACAAATAATACCAAATATATCAATATTCTGTTATATATTTCAAATCCGATTGTCTCACCTTTCCCTCCCTCTGTGAATACCTATAGATGCTACATGTCTCTTTGTCTGTCCTCTACCTGCTGAGCACTCTATTACCCCACTGACAGCACAACAAAGATTTATTATGCTCAATAAATATTGGTCAGCAAGACAGCTCAACAGCAATCTGAAGTCATAAAACAGGCTCATAATTACGTCAATCCTTACCAGCACAACACATATTCACACAGGAGAGTGCACTCTTGGCAGAGGACTTGTGTATTTTCATGCTGGGCCGTTATTTATTACTGAATTTAATTCTCCCTCTGTTTTCCATGGAGTTAAGGCACAAAACCAAATCCTCATCTGGCTAATGATATTGTTTGTCTGTGGTCCTCATATCTAACAGTGGGACAGACTTATGGAAAATCGGTTTGCTTATTATACTGTACTTAATACGTTTTGGTGTATGAAATTCATAAACACAATGTACCTCTATATTTCATTATGGGCCACATTATTGACCTGTGAGCATGTTGTGGATTTATCTAACTCACTTTTCATTATATGCTTAGGGGCTTGAAAGACAGGGACAGGAGGATAAAACGATTAAACGTATGGTATTCATATGGTCAGCGTCTTCACTCCTGACCTGTGCTTCTTCTAGGACATTCACAGCCTTTCCAGCCAGCGTTGTTAAAGAGCCAAACAGGCTATTTTGTCTTGCCACAACAAGGCAGAGGGCCTAACACAGAAAAGCTCCCTGATTGTCTAATGCCTGAAGAGACATGAGCCACAAGAAGCTTTGTGGACTGAGTTTATCTTTAGCTAGCTTTACTATGCAGCCAAGCTGCACGGGGACGACAAATGCTATTGTGCGTGGAAATGGTTATTACAAAGTTTTTTTATTTGCTGCAGTTTTATTTTCAGCTACGGGCCACCAGTGCAGTCAAAATGCAGATTTTTATCAGATATCTGCGTTTTTCTTGGCAGAACCAAGGCTTATTAACATGCTGTAGGTCTTCCGGTGGCAGATAGCATGTTCATATGTGCATGTGTACCTGACACATGGTGTAAATACAATCAAGTTTGTGCACATTATCGTAGATAGCATCTGGAATATTTAGCATGCATAACCACATTGGGTGGTGGGGTTTGGAACTCAAACAACTTTCATTTCATCACGTGTGACACAGTCCAAAAGAAACATGCACCAAATACAGTGCTATCTACAGTAATAATATAAGCTATCAGTTGGTGCAAACACTAACAGTATTAGTGCACACGCGGTCTCTGCGGTGCACATATTACAGAGAAGAGAAAATACTGCCAGCAGCTACACATTACTGTCAGCTCAGCATATTTGTTTTCAACTGACTGAGCAGACATTTGTCTAACCTGCGGTTATCTCTGGCATGCTATAGATGGATTAGTATGTTCATGTAATGGGACATGAAAGGCTAGAGGAAATGTGCTGTGCGGTGGTCAGCCAATAACTTTACTGAACAGCAACAGTATGCATTCTACAGAGAGGCAAATTGAGTCATTGTTAAACACAGACCCACAGAGCTCTACCCTTCTATTGTTTGTCCATCTTTACTACATCTATAAATATAATCCCTGTAAATATGTCTTGCTTCTGTTAGTGTTGTTAGATGAATACATGTGAATGGGAATCACTTATATAAGGAGAAACAAACTGTGTTTAAATCAACTTAACATATAAAGGTATATTAGCTTGCTATAAAGAAATAAATACCCTTTGTACTTGTTTATTTGGAGACTTTTCATCATCATGCCAGCAATTTTGGTATCACGGACTAACTGTCTCTCACAAGCTGTGTTTATGCCACACATGTTGAATAAATATGTTCAAAATGAAAAACAACACACGTTTGGGATCAAATCTCATCAAAAATCGGCTTGTATCACCGAAGCTCTTTTAACCAGTTAGGGCCATTTTACTAGCCTAAGTGATAACATCACAAGATTCACTGAGCCTGAATCAATAGGCTTTAGACCACTGAGACCTTGACTAAAACCAACACAAGCTTATGTAGTGACACATTTATATTATTTTCCCTAACCATAGTTGTTAATGGTCACCCATGTCTGGCAACAAATCCATCGTAATAGAGGAGAAGGGTGGGTGGGTGGATGTGAATCACTTCTGTAGTGAGCGATGGTCGGGGAGGGGACAGTGTTCTACATTGCCTGCAAGCGGCGGTATGTCGACTTTTTAAAGCACAATCAAGGCAATCGATCTTGTGTTGACGTCATTGACATCGAGAACAATCAGCCTCTGGAGCAATATTATGTGGAGTGACAGGCTGTAATATCTAAATGTGACCACAAGGGGACACTGTGTGGTGGCTACACTATAACAACTCTCCTACGGATGGCACAACATTCTTTTTGTGTTTCTATGTTGATATGGTCTGAAGAAAGGACGAGATATCAACACAATAGCAGTTCATGACCACATCCTGGCAACAGTGCAGAAGCATAAGCTACTTTCTTACTTGGCACTTTGGGATTCCTGTGTTATAAGATACTGTACATTGCCCTCCCCCTGGATCAAATAATATTATACCAATACATTATTTATGCAGAACTCTTTATTTCTCTCGTCGACGGAGAATAATGAAATTCTGTCAGATGAAAGAAATAAAACATCAGCAGCAGGATGGTGTGATTAATGTTGCCATGGAGATGTTCTCATGGGACCCTGAAAATGTTATTCCGCATTTAACTTGTAAGAGATCATGTTTTATATCAAGCCTATTGTAATTAGCTATGTACTGTATAGTACTTCTACAACACAGTCAGATACAGTAGAATACAAAACATATTCAAAGTTCAAAGTCAGTAGTACATTTGTAATGATGTAAAAGCATACATTCCTCCAAGGCATGCATGTCTGATTTAGGGTCACATCTAAGTCTATACGAGTCAAATACAGGAGGGCTATAAGTATTTTCACACTTCTTCTAAAACCCATGAAATACCCCCTTGTTAATCTTTTAGAACAATGCCAAGAAACACTCCCACGGAACAGGACTATTTAACCTGACATTGTCAAAGGGTGAAACAGATGCACAGCTCTGAAGCGTTTACAGCAATGACAGCTCCAACACTCCCGATTTAGATTACAGGCATAACAATCTCTAGCTAGGCAAATTCTACACAGTGTGTGTAGGCCAAAGGGAAGATCAGCTATAGTACCGTACCCTTGCCTGATACAGACCCTGTTACACAAGGTGTGAAGTGTCAGTCTAATGATGTAATTATTTTAAAAATTATAATAGTGTCTCTTGCTTCTGAGATTAAAATAATGTTCTCCCTAAGGGTAATAATACTACAGAGGGCAGGAGAAGAAATTAAAATAATAAAAGTTCTGGTGGAATGACTATTAAACGCTATACTCCCGTATTTTTTCAAAATAATTTGAGTTTAATCTATTGTCTTCGATGTGTTAGATCTTACATACTTGTTTGTTTCCATGTGAAATGTAGCATGTAAAGCCCTTTGAGATTGCAATGTGATTAAGGGCTATCTAAATAAGATTGACTTGACAAGACACCTATAGTCACCTTACCTATAATCACCTTACTTTCTGTATAGTCACCCCACCTATTAATAGTTCACCCACCTATAACCAACTTACCTTCTGTATAGTCACCCCACCTATTATTATCACCCACCTATAGTCACCCACGTCCTTTGTGGTCTGCATGTCTGTCGGTCTGTCTGTCTGTCTGTCTGCTCTGCATGGAGCTGCCTAGCTGCCCAGTGGGACTGGGGTTTTCTGGTGAACTGGGTGCTCCACGCACCCAGTCCAGGGGTTGCATGGTGACCTCTCAGCCACCAGGGCACTGACTTTGGCCGCATCGTCTTTCCAACAGGAAACAATGCAGCGATCTCATCGAGACACCCACGGTCACATGGTTGAGTTTATACACGGTGAATTTAGTTGCAGTACCGCATTTTGGAATAAAACCTAACCAACTACGAGATACATGCTAAATAAAGATCCAGATTAATTATTTAAGATAACAGGCGAAGCAAATATTTCAGCACGCATTTCTCATGAGCGGATAACTACTTTATTGCCAGGGAAACTACTGCAAAGCGCTTCTTCACTAACAAGGCGTGAGTCACCGTTGAAACTTTGTTACCCACCTCCAGAATACCGTATAAACTAAATAAAAGGAATAAGAGGAACGTTGATGTGATAGAGATCCGTTGGGAATGAAATGTAAAACAGCTAAATAGTCAGCACTGGACATTAGCTTGCTGTACCTATGTTGGACACCTACACAGTAAATACATTTAATCTCAGTGGCAGTGTCGTATGCAAGCAAGGGTTCCGTGTCTTAAAACAAATACACTACAGGATTGCACACATTACACTGAATCTGGAGAACAGACTTTCTGCAACATTTCTCAAGCAGTTTCTGGCCATTAAGAAATCCTCTTTGAAAGTCTCTTTGTTGTATAGACAACCTGATGTTGCTTTAAGTTTGTCTTAAATTATAACATGATGGCATTAAGGTATGTAGATCCAACAAGGGAGATACAGTAACTGGGACAATGTCATTTGTAACTAACTTTGTAACTACAGCTATGCAGCATGTTTATAAGTCGTACACTTTCCAACAAGAGTGTGGAATACTGTTGCCTGAAGGCATGCTTGCATTATGCATTAGCTGTAGTCTATGGAGCGCTGTTGTTCCAAGACAGATCTACACAGTACTGCTGTTCAGAGTCAAGCATGTAGTAAGGTGGGCATAGGTTGGAAGGCAAACGGTGTAGCCTTCCTCAATCCCACAAAGGCATTCACTTCAAATGCTCTGCAATGCAAGGTAATCAAGTCATTTATTGTTTACTCCCTTGTCATACATGTTTATATGCACCTGCAGTCTTATAAAATAAAATAAAAACCCACTACGTTCTGTTTTTGGAAAGAAACCTATCACACCAGTGTGTTACCATGGAAACAGGGGAGCGCAGGGTCTCCAAGGTCGGAGTGAGAGACCCCCCTCCCCCGAGTGACGCTGCCGAGAGACGGAGGGGCCACCTGATGTGATCCGCTGTCGCCGTGCTTGGCTGTGCTGTAGTTGCCGATATTGGAGATTTTATTACCACACCCTCCACCCTGGACCTATAACGTGATGAATTGTCATGCAGGCGTCGGCTGTTCATCATATCTGAGGTCATGAGAGCAATATAAAAGGGCTGCTTCTTTATTTGATGAGAAAGGCAGAAATTGGAGGTAGAGAGAGAGAGAGAGAGAGAGGGAGAGAGAGAGAGTGGGCGAGGAAGAGAGAGAGAGACAGAGAGAGAGAGAGAGAGAGAGAGAGAGAGAGAGGGAGAGAGTGGGAGAGGGAGAGAGAGAGGGGAAGACACAGTCTCGTTTTTGTCAAGTGGATTAGATTCATTATTTAGGAGCCGACTCTCCTTCACTGTGAGGGGTAGGGGCACGGTGAAAATCATTCCAACCCCCCAGTCTTTTCCCTGACTGCAATGTTTCCTCTCCAACACTGCCTGGGGAAAGCAAAAACATGGGACCCCATTACGTCATATCTCTATGCATCTGTAACTCCGCTTCATATATTAGACATTATGTGAATTATACAACACGGAACAGAACAGGCATATCAATTCCATTTTTCAACATTTTACAACCCTTGTAACGAAGCGTGGGTGGAAAGCATTGAAGCTCAGAGAAACTGGGCCAAATGCTCTGAAGTGTTACCATTTGATCAAGGGGTTCATCTCTTGTAGTTTACAAGCCCACATCACAGCCCTGATAGAAGTGTGCATTGGAGATTACCCCGTGGACAATTCACAGTGACAATTGGAAGTAGAGCTGTTGATGAACTTCATCTGTCATGACTCGATAACAACCTGCTTCTCTATTGTCTAAATTACTACCATGGCATTTAATAAAAGCATTCGCACCCTTCTGGTTTCGGTTTTGCTCTGCTTGGAATCTCTCCCGCCTCTGGACCAAGCTGTGGTCCACAGTGCCTGACTACGGAGTCTAACTTTTGTGGCGTCAATTATCACCACACTACACCTTCATATTTAGATTTTCTACAGTGCAATATAAGTTACAGTACTATACATGCACAGTATAGCTTGTTTAAACTAATGATCTTGCATTTAAGCTGTCTGGGTTTGGAGAGTTTGGAGGAGTCAGGAATTAACCTGGTCTCTTTCCCAGGTTAATTCCATTCTGTTCCCCAAAGTATTTACATTTTAAAAAGAGCTTTCCTTACCCAACAGGATAATAATGTATACTGGGGAAATTGCATTTAAATTAATGATGACACATTTAAACCCAACTCCTGCCTGCACATCAAGTCATTAAGGCTACAGTAGAAATACCCTAAACATGAATCACACACTACAGCTTCTGACTCATTCCCACTCAAAGACCCTGTACTTGAACGGAGGACTAAAGAGGGTTTCTCCTATACTGTGCCTTGTCTTACATCATCCCCATCAAGCTTGTTGGTGCGCTGACAACTGTGCCTTCCCTCCTCCTGGAGCCCGACTATGTTTGCCCCTGAGGGTCTTGAGGTCTGACCTGTCGGTTTTCCTTAATTTCTCTCTCTCTCTCATATTCCTCCATCTGCGTTGCCTAATAAAGAGGAGAGTATCGCCCTCTATGGCCCCATAATCCACCTACCGTTGTCAGTGTCTTGACATCTGGGGACGAGTCTTCAGCCTTGTTCTGATGCATCAAATATCCTCCAGACAGGAGTCATGGCGCAAAGAGGGGAGGCTGTCAGGAAAATATTTTCTGTGTGTGTGTGAGAGTAGGAAGGATGGGAAGTACAGTAGAAGGCTATGGGTGGGAAGAGACCCATTAATTTCCTAGTTTTGATGACAAACATTTGCTCTTCTCTTCAAAAACATATTTTCTATGAGCTTCTGAAATCATGCAGAACTTTGTATTGTAGACACTGACAGCTCCTCAAAGCTATTAGTCATAAATATTAGGTAATAAAATATGTTCACCTTGGAAAATCACAATACACACATTATGTAGGTCCTTTATATTAGCCTTGCTTACATTATGTCATTGTATCTCAATTTGTAATGTAATCCTGAACACAGAACACAGCTAGTCTCTTGTTCAATTTGTTGAATATATTATTTTTATTTTAACATTGTCATTATCATAGTTTAACTTTCAACTTCATTCATTTAAAATGATCACCTCTGAATGTACACATA
Source organism: Amblyopsis rosae (assembly GCA_025399935.1). NCBI lineage: Eukaryota > Metazoa > Chordata > Actinopteri > Percopsiformes > Amblyopsidae > Amblyopsis > Amblyopsis rosae. The sequence goes on along the minus strand of JAODTR010000020.1, from coordinate 1,908,971 downwards.
CTGCAAACTGTCAAAAATATACCAACAAATGCAGGCTTGTGCTATACTCTGGTCAAATGTCTAAAAAACAGTGGCACTGGGGGAGAGCAAGAGATACTGAGAAAGAGGGAGAGAGAGAGAAGACATAGAAGACACTGAAACCATTACACACATGCACAGCATCGTTGAGAGCACCGGTCACGGTACATCCATGGGCTCTTTGTGGTACATACATTTTATCGGCTGACTGTGCGGCAGGAAAAGACCGTCACATATCAAACAGAAAAAAACAAAACAAAAAATATATATATAGTCGAACTGTTAGGCACATCATTGTTTTTTATGGTTTTTGTTTTTCTGTAAAAGTCTTACTCTAAATGCTAAATCAAGAAAAAGAGGAAAAACCAACAACCCCCCC
>JAODTR010000020.1:1867696-1892138 GCA_025399935.1 Amblyopsis rosae | reverse complement strand
CACACACACACACACACACACACACACACACACACACACACACATACATACTACTGTGGATTATTGAAGTACAGATTTGAGTTCCCCAAAAGGCATTACTAACAATTAATGAAGTATAGAATATACTTCAAAAGGTGGTTCCAACAACAAAATAGATACATCTAGAAAACCCACTGATAGGATTCTACTGTAATAGAGATGTGTATGAGAGATGCTAACAGGATTGTGACACAAATTAGCAGACACACATGAGAGAAAGGAGATTACAATTTCACCATGAAAGGTACCCTCCCTTCCTATATCGATTGGTGAATGTGTTGTTGTCAACGTTTAGATTTGATTACCGCTGACATGCAGGGCTAGGCTTGGAACACAAGGCTTGTAATGGCCGTGATGCGCTGTGCATATCAAATATAGCGTGAATCCTACCGGAGTAATTAATATCACACTGTGGTTATGAATTTCCTGGCATAAATGGCCAATCGGATTTGCATGGCTAGTGCGGCAGTAATTAAGACGAAGCATTGGGGAGTTTGTTCCACGAATGTTTTTAGCTAATTCTCCGTCTGCAACTTCCTCTCTCTCTTTCTCTCACTGTTAGGCTTTATCTTATACTGTAGTCACAGGTTTCACACATGTTCTCAAGGTGAACATGTAGCCTACATGTTGACACTTTCCCTCTTTCATCATAGCAAACTTCAAATGAAAACACACCGGGTTAGCTTCACAGCTGTGTCGGTAAATGCTAGGTACTTAGCATAAGACATGCTAGTTATTCATACCCCGATATAGCCTATACACATTCCTTCCTGGGAAAAGGTTCTCCAGCCTTTGACAGGGGTGTTAAAGTCTTTAGCTCATAATATGTCTCTAAGTTGTGGCTCAGATGACCTGGAACCTCTGTGTTCCCCAGAAGGGGATTTTTGGCCTTATTTCATCCCCATGATCCCATTTGACACTGGATTGTATTTCCCCACCCCATTCCCTCCTCCTGCTCTGTTCTATTGGCTCAGACCTCAGGAGGTTTGATGGTGGTTTCTCCAAAATCATCCCATCAGAAATGTGTCAGCCTAGTTTTAGATCAGGTATCTGTCATGAGATGGCCGTGGTGGTGGTGGGAAAAGAAGGCAGATATTGAGGTAAGCTACACCAGCAAAGCCTCCTCCCACCCTATTCCCAGCAGATGGGCCAATGATCCTGCCATGTTGTCGATGGTCACATGTCACAGATGGCGTCAGTGCAGGCTACTGAATTCAACATGGAGTAATTTTGCTGTAAAAGTGAGGCTGCATAAAATGATGCGCTGGGCCCTGCTGTGGAGAACAAGGCCCCCCCCCCTGCAGGGCCCTGAAATCATTACTGCCTGTATTATAATCCACATTATCTTTCTTTTAACCACACTTAGAAATCTAAGGTCATTATAAGAAATCACACATGAAGCTGAAATGCGTGTGTATGTGTGTGTGAGTGTGTGCGTGCATTGGGTCTGCACGAACGTGCACGTGTGTGTGTGTGTGTGTTTATTTGTGTGCCCAGCGGTGTAGCAGTGCATCTCTGTCCTTCCTCCTCTCCCCTACAGATGAGAAGGCTGCTTCTGTGCCAGTACGTGGGCTCTTCCCTCACTCGGTGTCATTTCCAGGCCAGCGGACCCCCAGGGAGCATCCGGCCCCCCTATTCCCCCCTCCCCCTCCTCTCCTTACCCAGCAGCCCCCGGAACCCCCTGGGCTTGTGACACACATAACACATTGGCTCTGTCAACGCCATAGCTTATTTTAGAGCGGCCGGCCTCCTTGGCTGCCCGGGAAAACTTTAACTTTATGTAAATCATATTAATACATTTGCGGGTTTGGGAGGAGGGGGGGGGGGCTCTGAGGATTTCGGGACACATGCCAGTGCCAGAAGGTGAGCGTGACGCTGACAGTAAGCTGTCAGGAGGAGGAGAAGAAGGAGGAAGAGGAGGAGGTAAGGGTTTGGTAATCGTCATTGTGTGCTGCTAGTGAAGAAGAAGAAGAAGCCATATTGAAAAGGATTTACCTGCTGGATTTGGTTGGTGATTTTCATAACAGAAACAAATGACAAAATGTATCTAATGTAGCAGAGGTAGAGAGAACAATATGTGGAAAGAAATACGTTCGTGTTTGTATGTTTGTCACGTGATGTGAAGTGAAGGTAAATTCAATATAGCATTGGTTTGCCCTGTGAAAATATCTGACAAAAGCTCATCTTGTAGCACACAGCATGCTGCTTTAGACTCTAGCTTAAAGGTGATGTCAGAGATTCTGTAGAAAGATTGTTGATATTTGAAAAAAAAAACACTCCCTCTAAAGCCCCGCCCTCCACGTTGGACTTGTATTGCCAAGGTGCGGTGCGGTCTCCACCACTTTGTTTGTGTTACGAATCCAGGGTTGTGTAGAAACACCAGATTATTCTTTCAGCGCACACACAAGCGGATCGTGAGGAACATCGCTGAAGTGGACGAAAAGGGTATTCGCTTACAATCGATGACTTCACCTCTTACGGTTATTCTGAAGTCTAAATTGTACAAAAGAAAACATGATTTGTTCAATTATACCGCTATTTTCTTCAAATGTCTCATTTCCAGTGCGCGCGTGCTCAAGATGTGTTTGAAGGCTTGTGTTTATCCTTCCACAGGATCACATGGCGTTGACCACGGGAAACCAAGGAGACAAGAGTGATTCTATTTGTTCAATTGAGCCCCCGCTGCTGTCTCCTAATAGATACCTCCGCTGAGCTCATCCTCTCCATTTCATCCAGCACCTGGGTCTCTGTCGCGGAGATCGAGAGAGCAAGAGAGAGGAGGAGAGAGCAGGAGAGAGGAATAGAGAGACATAGACACACAGAGAGAGAGAGACATACAGAGTTTATGTTTTATTTAGCAGCAAAGCAAGGCAAGGCAAAGCAAAGCAAAGCAGCTTTATTATATAACACATTTTATAGTGGCAAAGTATTTGACGAATAAGGTAAAGCAAGAACAATTACAAAAGACAATGTATTACAAAATGTAATACAATTTAATTAAATACATTTATATACAGATAAATAATAAAATCTGATATTACAAAGATTTTAAAAAGTGCAGAAAGGTGCATTAGTTAATAATTTCACCAAAGGCCTTTGAACATGTAATGTCTAGATTTAACGTTTTAGAGTTGGCAGCCTAATGCTTCAATGTGTGTTTAATATTCATAAAAAATTCCAATATATCCTATATTTTTGCTATATTTAAGTATGTATAGACAAACAGCAATCCTTATAACAGATTATTTGACACAGGGGAAACCTGTGAATATATAAATGACTTTGAAAAAGAATTGGTGACAATGATCTGTTTCTTTTGTTCTTGCTCACTGCTCTACACATATGCATTTTTAGATGTGGGTTCAATGAGCAGCATCTCTAAACCTCTCTTCCTTGCTGCCAAATAGAATCACCCATGTTTTGTCTATTTGTAGGAGGGACTTCCAGTTGTTTATCTGCTTAATACATTGACACAGCAAATACATTTGACCAGTGTTATTCGGTGAGCTACATACAGTAGTAATGTCATAGGCTTATGTATATTTTAGGCAGATATCATTTTAAACCTTTATGATAGCAGTATCAGTGCTGTAACTGGTATATAGGCCTGATAGACCTAGTCAGAACAAAACAACCATTTTGTTTATTTTAAAATTAAAAACAGAATGAAACAAAATGTTTTTCAAGGAAGGATAGGTTGATAGTTGAGCATGGACACATATATATTAAACATTCTAAACAGAGATTTACAAACTGCAGTCCAGCAACTAATGTCATACAAAGTTATAATTCAATAACATTTCAAACTCATCTGCTGCTGTGCAGTTTAACACCTTTAAAAATCTGGTATAGGCGGACTGAAGGCAATAGGCTGATGTGTTATGATGTTGCATGTTCAGAGTGTCAAGGTTAATAGCCACTTAAGCAAATGGTTTGTACTTAATGGGAGTTGTAGCTGACAAGAGCAGCATGCAATAATATTTAGTTAGATTGTCTACAATTTACATCTTGCATCTTGCTAGCAGAGCTGCACTGCCAGGCGATCTTATCAACTCTACCACTGTCATCAAAGCTAGCTGCACACATCCCCGATGAAACTGCCAGGAAATGGGAGCCCTGAACGCAGCCACCACAAGCCCCTCACTGTCAAGAACACAATCGCACGCGATAGACAGCCCTACAGAGAGGCAGAAACATGGATGCAGCGATGGGAGATGAAGCCCCGCAGAGCTCTGTGTGGCAGGGAGACACATTGATCGCTGATCGCCCCCCCGGGTGGAGATGCTAATGGGATTGCTGAGAAGGTTCACGGGAAGGAGAGACCATAATTTTCTTCTGCCTCACCACACCTGGTCTCCATGGAGAAGGATGAAAGGGAGGGGGGGCGGGGTGAGCGGAAGTACGGTGCAGAGAGAAGATTGAAGATGGAGGAGTGAAGGTATGACAAGTATTTAATCTACCTTTGCCATTAGCTTCACTTCTGACAGACTAGAACAGTGCATAGCATCCAGCCAGGACAATGTATGCTAAGCCATGCTGTGATGGCAGACTTTCACACCGGGGTGGATCTGGGAAGGGAGGGGGAAATGGGGGGTCATCGGGGGTTAAGTGCCATGACCAGTGGCAGCTAAACGAGACAGCATGCATCGCAAGTCATCATGAGTCTCTCATAGAGTTTAAATGATGTCTCCTGCATTATCAGTCACTTTTATTTTGATGATACACGAACATTGCAGTGTCTTTTAAAACAGAATCTGCTCATCAGGTAAGGTAAAGTCTTCTGTAAGACAATGCATGTTATTATTGTAGGTGATACAAAATAATTTTATAAAAATTCAACAAAAATGTGTGGATTTGCAAAGGCACCGAAGGCCAGCCAAAAAAAACCCCATTTATAGCCATAGAAACATAATTTTAGTCAACTTCCCTGTAACTATTGGTCACTTGTAAGGTAACAAATGATGTATGGTTCTGTTTACGAGTTCAGTACAGGCTTATCCCAGCTTCAAGTAGATGCTATCTGTCGTCCAAAGCAGAATGTCAAGCTGTGCTTGTGCCAGGCAGGCCCTGATATGCTAATATGATGTATGCAATGGTCAAACCTCTATTTAAGGCAGAGCCTTCCCCGCTTCCACATTTGTAGTCGTACCGTGTAATATTAAACATAATGATATAAGAAATCAAGTTATTTGATTAGAATAATAATGGGATTACTACAGAATTGAACTTTTTCCACATTATCGTAGCCCAGTGAATGACAGTTCTGCTCTAGCCAACAGCAAGGTGGAGGTGTGCCAGTATAAAGGCAGGTAGTGATTAGAGACAAGCAATCTAAATCACTTTTACTCCAAGAAAACATCACCTCCCTCCTTCCTGCAAACTCACCTCACCGGTACCTGCTAATTAGGCAGCTTGGCCTATGCTCAAAAATAGCAAGTACAAAATGTGTGAGCGGCAGTTAATGTTACAAGTCATGAAATAAAATGAGCGTAAATGTGTTAACAGGGGGGTTGAAGCTGTTGTAAGGTCTGACGTATTGATGAAACAATATGACCTAGTCCCCATAAAAACATCTCCCGTGTCCCAACGGTCTTTCTAAGCGGTACTTTTTGGGTCTCTGTCACTATCTCCATGGATACAAGAGACTAGAGGTCTCTGTGGATTTTATTCACCTCATCTATGAACACAATCCCAAATTAAATGGTGTACACACACACACACCCCCCAACTCACACACACACACACACACACACACACAGAGACAGAATTGTGGTAATTATAGGACCTTTGACCTTTGGCTGTGGGCTCTAGGGACACAAGGGTCAGTGTCCCTGACCAGGGACAAATACTGATCATGTCAGGAGACCCAGTATGGGAAACAAAATTAATTGGCCTTCCCTGGCTTCATGTGCTTTAGATCAACCGCTTTCAATTAACTAATGTATTGTGTTCCATAAAATGCTGACGTGGTGGGGACCACTTCTATATTGCGTGTATGCACGTGTTTATGGTGCTTACTATCATATGCTCACAGAACCAACACCATACGCAAGTGCCATCCTTTCCTGGCAGCAGAGCAGGCCATGTGTGCATTACAAGGCCCAGTACACATACATATGTTCCCTGTCTATCTGCTGCAGCATCTACAGGATGGCTATACACCGTACTAATCACACCAACACACACACACACACACACACCAACCCACCCCAGGGACTGCAGCCCAGCTTTAGATTCCTACACATTCTGTTCTCATCTGCTAATGATATCAGGACTATAAGAAATGTGATATGAGAGTCAAGGGCAAGTAAATGCTGCCAGCCACTGTCTTCTACTGTTGCCAAAATATGTCTTGCTACTGTGACCGCAGTGGAAATTAGTTTTTAGTTGGCTAATTGTGGAATCTGTCCACCAAATGGATAAATATGTTCAATTATTTTTCTCCCTAGTGAACACAAATGCACAATTATATTTTGAATAATACAATGGTTAATTCAAACATGGTTATGAATGGTTGATTCTTTATTAATTAGGATTTTAGTACATTTAATACATGTATTTGTATGTACACTGAACTAAACATAAAACATTAATTTTACTGTAAGAGAAAGTTTAGCTCAGACAATTTAGACAAATTAAATAATCCACATTTTCCTAAAAAAGATTCACAGTAATATAGGTATAGATTGAAATTAATGAATGTAATAATTAACTAAATATAAACGATAAAACAGATTTGTTTAGTTGTATGGTGCAGAGCTAAAGAAAATACTCCACATTCAGTGTGTTTGTCTATAAAAACCGGCTAAACAGAAGGATCTTTAATCTTATAACATAATGCCCAACAATTATCAATATCTCATCATCAGGCTTAATTACTGTAATACATGGGGGGAAAAACAATTAGTCACGTATTTTTGTACAGGGATTTGGAGATGATTACGTTGTAAGTGAAGGATATCCAGAGCGATGAGCAGAGATACAGGGAGTCTCTAGACTGTGGAATAAAGGCTGCAGGTCTCTGTGGCATAATAGCGCCGGAGCAGAGCAGTACATCATCTTCACCCTGTCCACCCAAAGACAAAGAGCTGCCTCGCAGCTAGCATAGCGGGTCATAGGTGGGGCTCGTGCACATGCCGTGCACACACAAACACAGTCACGTGCATGCACACGTACACACACAGTTATGTGCACACACAAACATAAAGTTGTGGGTGTGTGCACACATACATAACGGACATGGTCTTTAACACACACACACACACACACACACAAACACTCCACCCCAACTCCCTAACATCAGCAGATCTATGACCACACACGCACACACACACGCACGCACGCACACACACATCCACCAGAGACCAGGCTATAGGGATGGCTGGCTGGAGTGCCCTTGGCTTGATCTTCAGGCCTGGCCACTTTTAATGGACACAGTGCCTAACACCCCCCACCCATCACACACACACACAGCACTGATGTCCTTTTCACTCGTACCACCATGGGGCCCCTGCTGTCCTGTCATAACACACACACACACACACACACACGCACACACACCTCCCGCTGCGGAGCCATAGAGTATGTATTAGGTGTGAGCACAGGGGAGGTGTGCACCATGGGGGTATCTACTGGAGGAGTATGGCGTGGTGGTGGTGGTCCTCATCTCCTGGGGCCCTTGCAGAGCCTCCCCTCGTCCAGCGCTCCAGTGTTTTGCTAGGGCTGCATAATTCACAGAGCGCCGGCCAGCTGGTTTGATCGCCCGCTGTACGCTAGCAAGGGTGAGAGAGGCAGGGAGTCAGGGCAGAGTGGGGCCAAAGGGGTGGGTGGGAGAGAGAGAGAGAGAGAGAGAGAGAGAGAGAGAGAGAGGGAGAGACAGAGAGACAGAGAGACAGAGAGAGAGACTGTATCTCTCTCTCTCTCTCTCTCTGACCACCCGTACGACCCGAATGTCCCCACCTCTCCTCATCTGTCTGGGAGGCAGTATGACTTCACCGGTCTCACCTACCAAAAATGTATTGCACCCACTTGTACCACACATGAGCTCAATACCGTGACTCCTCTCTTGGATGGATCGGAAAGTACGGAGAACACATTTCATTCCGCCATGTCTATTGTTACACTCTAACCTCTGCAGCACCCTTACCTCAACATTATTAAGACATTCTGCAATAAATAATCTGCGTTGTGCGGACACTCTACAAAGATGATCAGTGTGTTTTTGAATGGAAGTGAATCATAACATTAGCACAATCATGTGGGGGCATTAGAGTGTGATGGTCTGGGTGTTTAAATCCCAGGTGAAAGGAACTGTCTTAATTGATCCTACTACAAACTTAATTGAAGACAAATAATAATAATAAATAACTTTGTATACAATAAAGCTAAATGACGTACAGTAATTGTCCTTCTACTTCAGACAAATCCCTATCCCTGCTGCTAACATTCCCTGCACAGTTTTACCCAAGTGGTAAGTGAGACAGTCATGTCTCTCAGAGATATGAGTTCATGCCTTAAGGAGTGTGTTCAGAAGGGGGATTTATTTGAGCAAAGATTCCTAAGTGCTCAGCAAAAACCTGGCAGTGCTTAGAGAGACAAAGGGGAAACAGAACAGAATGACAGGAAGGATTAATGGGCAAGCTGAGATCAGGCTACTGTAGCAGTATTACCCAGCTGTATGTATGGCCTGACGTTTGTCACCTGGTAATATATGTTATAGTGTATAATACGCTGTAAACTACTTTAGCCCTGACAACATGCTGTTGTCATTATTCTAACAGAATGTTGTTTGCCTGGGGTATGCCCTTATGTACTGTATTATTTTCTTCCACTACAGACAAAGACCAATCTTTTTCAACAAGCTTTTAATTAGCAGGATGGCGTTGTTGTCTTTTTAACATTCTATGGTATTGCGCAGTGCAGTTTGTTGCTATTTTACTCGTTTTTTGTTCTATTTACTGTAAAGTACTACTGTGACCCTTCTGTGAAGGTGCTATATTAATACATTTTACTTACAACAGACAGAAAGCCAGCGTGCACAGTGGCTCTCAAACTTTCATTTGTGGTTACTTTATGAGAATCGACCCCCCCCCAAAAAAAATAAATGTAATTCAGTGTGCAAACTACTCCCGACTACCACTGTAAAAGCCACTGATGTATTTGGCTAAGCATGCGTGAGTCTGTGTATTCACGCACTGTGTACATGTGCACAACTCCTGCAGCCCCACCGCGTCGCCGCTCCGTGCTACCCGGTCGGCGTGGAGACAGAGTCGGCGTCCGGGGAGATCTGCCCTCTGTGCCCCCCCATCCCTCTCTCCCCGCTGCTCTTGCTTTGATTTCCAATATGTCGTCCCATCATTGCAGATGGCTGCCCGAGAAAAATGTCCTGGGCTGACGGCGGTCTCTCTCTCTCTCTTTCTCTCTCTCTCTCCCTCACACACACGCACACACACACACACACACACACACACACACACACACACCAGCAGCACGAGTCTCGGAGGAAGATAGGGGGCAGAAATTGGAGAATAATGTAATCGAATATTTGATTGGACTCTGATGGGCAGGAGGACTGGGAAAGCTGCCATAGTATTCATCATAGTGTCTGGGAGCTGCCCCCCCCCCCCGCCCTCGTCCTCATCCTCCATGGCCGCTCTTCGTCTAGCTGCAGGTTCTGACATCATAATGTCTGCTGCTTGGTTCTGTGGCCCAGGGGTCCAGAGGCCAGGGAAACAAGAACACCCCCCCACCCCCCACTACAACCAACACCCATCGCCACTTGCTTCCTGGGGCCTGTCAGAAAGATGCTAACAACATGACAAATGTTTGGCCGCGCCGCCTTAGCAACCTGGAGAGGAATACATGTGCAGGTGTCAGGGAAGGAATTAATGGCTTCACCTGGGCTGGGGACGGGTCTGACCGCATCAGCCCCAAGAGCAGAGATGGGATAATCCATATGGTCGCAGATGGACAAACACACACACACACACGCACAATATAAGTAACAGGTAACAGATGAGTGTGAGTGTGTGAGCGTGTGTGATATACTTGCTAAGGAAGACCGCCATCTGCATACAGAGCTACATGGTGGGTGTTATCTCCTCAATATACCCTTGGGTCTGCTGTAGTGCTTGCATCCTCTGGAGGATACGCCGAGCAGCTAATCATGTGTAGAGGGGTAGATACAAATCTCCAAACAATAGCACACGAAACTGAAAGAGGGGGGGATAAGACAAACGACTTTCCCTCACTCCCCCCCTCCCCCCCTCCCTTCCAACCTCACCCCACCCTATCCTCACCCGCCTCCGTGTCAACTGAGACAGGTGTCCAAGAAGCCATCCATCAGCTGGGGTGGGGGGGGGGAAGCTGTAGCCAATCACTCCTCTTCAAATCAAGCCGTCGTTTACCCACACTCCCCTGGTGCATGGGAGGTAATTGCCCGGCGCCACTCGGAGCCCACTGGGCAACATGCCATGGGACAGTGCCTGGCGATGGAGTGGGGGTGGGGGCTGCCGGAAGATGTAATGGAGGGAGGGAGAGAGGGAGAGAGGAGGGGAGGAACTCCATGAAACTAAAAGACGGAAACACAAACGCTCGGCACACAACAGACAGCAGACGCGATGACTCAGCGGAAAGCTGCTAATTCCGCTGTTAAGGCGCAGTCTCGTCCTGTCTGGCCTCAGCTGATCACCTGTTTGCGCTGCAGCGCTGTCTCAAGACCCCACCCGCCCCACTCTCCCCTCCCGCGCCGAGGAACACCATTATGCCATCTCGGCACGGCTACATGAAGTGCACATTGACACCCACGCTGCGCCGAGGAACAGGAGACGGGCTCTGGATGAGGTGCTAATTGAGGAGGTAACACAAGAGCTGTGTGTGTTTCAAGCTAAGTGTTCATCCAAACAGCTGACGCAGGGGCTTCAAGCCAGGCCCAGGGTTGGGCTTCGGCAGGCTGCTTGCCTTGCTGAGAGAAGCCATTGCAAATGAGTCCCCAGATATGCTGCTACACTATCTAATTGCTAACATGACTTGAATGAGCAAAAATGTCTTTGTGTCTTTTGTGTCACGTTTAAAATCAAACAAATGTGCAACTGTGTTATCATATATGATATATATTTTATCGTGTTCTCCCCCACATGCCGTACAGAACAGAACCTGTGCACTTGTTCGCACACTTTGAATAGAATAATGGTAGTACAGCAACAGGCTAAATGCAGTATATAATAAAATGTATGGAAATTTCATGGCATGCATAAATAAAATAAAAAATAAAAAAAGTTATTAATCTTGAAATTAGTAATCAAATAAAATTTGATATTTGATATTTATATTTGAATAAAAAATATAAATAAAATTGACTTGACTTGACTAATCTTAACATCTCAACCCCTAAAAGCTTTGTGTGATCACTCAGGGATGCCAAGTCACAGTTTGACACCCGCTGCCATATAACAGTGCAGACAGGCGGTTAAAGGCACTGTGTGGCGTTGGGCTGGTGGCAAGTTCTGATTCAGACGTCTTCCCCGGCAATCGGCCCTGTCAGGGGGTCCGGCCGGGGGAAATCAGAACAAAGCTGATCCCCACTCATCAATCACCCACACGTAGCCATAGTAGCGTGCAAGCCAATCCGCTCAGGCCGCGGGCCCCAGGAATTCATCAGTAAGGACCAGGCCTGACACGGAGAAAAATGAGCCTGTGTCGTTTGCACGTCAGGATGGAACGCAGTCCAATGTCATCGACTGCTCACTGCAAAAGGTCTTGATTGAAAAAGGATGTGAGCGTTGGGAGGGGAAATGGAGAGAATTAGAGGGCAACCAGGTCCTCCTGTCTACTGGCTGGCATTTTGACTGCCTTTTCCCTGCGGTTGACATCTTTATGGTAAACATACCGGGGAGAGAATGGTTGGTGTAAGACGTGTGTACTGTATGTCATTATACCCCCACTCCCACACACACGCACGCACACACACACACCCACACACACACACTCACACACCCACACAGGTTGAGAGAATGAAGGGGAGAGTGATCAGGCTGAGAATGATTAATGCGCCTATCTGTCCATCCTGGCATCTGGAACACATCTGCCCCTATGGGACCAGGACCGATACGGCAGGTTCCGCTTCAGGGATTAAGCTGCCCTTGGCCCTCCTCCCCTGGGGGTACAGGAATGGGGGGAGATCCCCTTGCCCCCACCTCCTCCTAAGCATTTTCACCTCCTCCAGGAAGACCCATGGGTATCGCTGCCTGACCACCTTGGAGATCAGCACATTAAGCAGGATTATTTATGATGTGGAAATGGCCTGCTATTTATTCAGTACACACAGGAAGTGGAGAAGATCCATAACTGTACGCCAACTTCTTCTTCCTCTCTCAATATCCCAAAATACTTCCTGTTTAGGGGAAAACGGCATCGTAATAACTCTGCTTCAAGAAAGTTTGATATGTAACATGAAGGAAAATGAAAGCAGAATGAATGAGAATTCTGTACTATTTTATAAAAATGTAAGAAACGAATATCATGAGATTAGGGTAGGATGGAGGGATTAATGCACCGATCCTTAAACCACTTATGCACTTACACCTAAATCCTTCAATTAGGTTCCATAAAACGCAACCATACTTAAACAATCTCTCTTTTGTACAATCTATGACCAAAAAGACCAAAGACTAAACCGCATGGACCCATATAACATCCTGATAAATTTTCATTATAAATGTAAATATATTTCAAAACCATTTGCAGCCAAATCTATAACTTGATAATACACTGCCAGTAGCAATGGCGGTTAGTACAGTATGTTTCAGAAGAATACAAATATATAACCATTATATAAATCAAATGTGGATGAAATTATTGTTTTAATATTTTCTAAATACATGTTCAATATATATATATGGTGGACTTCTTTGACATGGCCAAAACATTACCTTATAACTCACATATAATGATTTATAAAGCTATGATCTTTGATCCATATACAACATATTATATGAATTATTAATCCAAAGGTGGGGGTCGGTGGTCTCTATGAATAGATAGTAATAAATAGACGGAAACATAATGCAAAATCCCAAGTCCGCATGATACAAAGGACACCAATAACACATCAATACCACCAATACCACATCATGGGATCTATGACCACTCCGAAAGGGGATTTTATTCAGCGCGCACACACACACACACACACACACACACACACACACACACACACAAACACACGAGCGCACACTCAAACACAAACCCTCACGCGCACAAACAAATGCACATGCATGCAAACACACACACACACATACACACACGTGCACACAAACACACACACTCACGCGCACACGCATGCACACGCACATATGCGACGAGGGAGCTATGATAAAAAAGTGTGTGAGTATATGGCAGTGGATCAATACGTGTGTTTGTGGCGGGGCTCCCAGAGGGCCGGCCCGGTATATGAAAAGCTGAAGGTCCTCTCAGAACACTCCTGGTGTGTTTAGCCCAGAGCCAAGGTTAGACCCGGCACACAGACGCCACAAAGACCTCAGCCTGCCTCCTGCAGGCTGCACACACCGCCACAAGGCAGCACACAAGCTACACACGCTAACAGTCTGTACACACACACAGCCAGTACTGTACAGTAGACACACACACACACACACAGCCACTACTGTACAGTAGATACACACACACACACACAACCACTACTGTACAGTAGATATACACACACAGCCACTACTGTACAGTAGAGAAAAACTTTTATTTTTATTAATAATTAAAACATTTAAAAATAAAACTCAAACATAACACTTCATATGCTTTCATGGGGTAATTACTGTATTAGACAATTGCACTCTGTTATAAGACACTCACTAACCCAAAAGGGAGTGAGTGAGTGAATTTATGAATGAAAGAGTGTTGTTCAACAAAAGAGAAATGTAAATGTTTTACATGACTCTTTGTTCTGGTAACTTTTAAATAATTGACATAGCTTTGTCTGTTTTGATCGCTTCATCTAGCTCTATCACTGTTTATAAAGCACGCTTGACTTCAATGTCATTGCACTTGACCGCAAGGCTGTGAAAACGCTAATGCGAACATGGCTTCCAGACTATAATCACAGTGTAAACTGAGCTGGAAGTTATAGGTTACAGGCAGAGTCAGGCTAACTGGACATTGTATTCAGCAGGCCACATTTTAAGAAAAACCTGAATGTGGAGATGGAGAGAAGACATGGAGATGCTCTCAAGGTGCCTTAAATCCTCCATGTTGGCGACTATGTGCGACAGGCCCACACACACTCCTGATGTAATACTAATTAGCCTGCCACCACTTGAATTATTCATGCATCTTAATTAGGAGAGAGATTTCCCATCAGCGTTTGAGTTGTGACTAAAGAGTTTCTGCTTTGTTGTGCCAAACACACGCACGCACACACGTGCACAGAGAGTGTATTTGCACCGGCTCACACACACTTGAACAGACAATGTATTTACACTAGCTCTCACACACACACACCTGTGTTGTTTTTTGTCTGTAGACACGCAAATCAGCAGAATCATTCACCACACCACTGAAGGAGAAAAAATAATGAAAAAAAAGCATCACATTGTGACTGAACATACATTGCAAGCACACATAATTAATGGAATAATTATTTCACCTCATATTTGTATTTATTTTACATTTTTTGATGATTATTATTATTATTATTATTATTTCACCTCATATTAAAAAGTAATAAGTTACCAACAGCACCAAACCTCTAGCAGATACAGGTTGTCTGCAGATGTCATCTTATGTTATTGTTTTTGTACCCAGTATCTGGTTAATTTCCCTTGTGGTGACCATAGACCCACATAATTAATCACAAAAAAAAACAAAGTTATTAAAATCACGCAACTTTAACTTCTCCCCCCCAAAACAAATTCTTTCAAAATGCATTTTCCCCAAAACTTTCAAGTGTTGCATTAATAATAAGAAAGAGCAACAGCCACCGACAGCCCAACTACGGATATAATCCACTGCCCTGATGCGAGTTCACTAATTAGCTAATGTGCTCCAGCCTGCTACAGGTGCTAAGACAGGCCAGACATGTAGCTAGCAGTGCATGTTATTCCTCCATTATGTTGAGTTGTTGAACGCTAGCGGGCTCTAGCCAACGCAGCCACATCCATCTGTTACAGTTTAGTAGGGAAATTAGGCACTCAATGTAGCGGATTTGTTTAAGTAAATGGAAAATAATTAATAACTTGACGACTTGCACAAAACAACTGTCCTTCTACAAGCCATTCCGGATAAAGGCAGTTGTCATTAATGGCGTAGTATGAAGACGCCGGGCCCTGGTGCAAGGTTTCCTTACAGGTCCTTCCCTCACCTCAAACCAGCAAACTTAAGACCCATACGCCTAACATTAGCCTATGTTATCTCTCATGCACATTCACTTACCGTGGCTCCAATCAAGTAATAATATTTTCTATAAAAAAAATATATCAGTGCCAAATTTGTTTAGGCTAACAATAAAATATGAACACAATGTTAATCAATGTTAAGGAAAAGTCTGCAGCAATATTGCTACTGTATGCAAACCTTCAGCAACATGAACAGCACACAAGCACTGTGGCCTATAGCTACAACGTATTTCACTGTAGGCTATAAATACCATTGTACTAGAACTCACTTATTTGAAAGGTTTTGTATTGAAATGGCATCTTATAAATAATGCATAATCTAAAAGCGATAAAGCAAACAATTAGTCCAAGCACTTGGCTACTTTACATTGTCTAGATTCTAAGGAGGAGACACTATATTAAAGTACACATTTCTTTCACACACACACGCAAAAGTTTTTGTGTCATGCATAAAGGACGTTTCAAGGGCGATGGATCCAGGAGGGATCTTCCAGTCTGGTAGCATAGCTTTGTTGCTTTGCCAACGCAGGAAATTGACAGCTGTTTCACTGCTTGAGAGAACTGTTCTGAAATTGCTATTCTCCTGCTCTTGGTTGAACTCCAGCTAAATGACTCAGAGAACAGTGGGCGACTGAGACACGCATCGTTCCAGATAATATCTGATGGCAAATTAAGGTCATTAAGACATCTAAAATCTACACAAACAAACAGTTATTGTGAATACTGGATGTCAGCTGTGCAAAACACTATTAATTTGCAGGGTTGAGTAGGTTACTTTTAAAATGTAATCCGTTACATTTACCAGACTGAAATTATTGTTTATTTAATTTAGTAACATAATCTGATTACTTTCCATTACTTTTAGATTACTTCACACGGAAACATTGTTCTTTGAAATGCCATTTAAAGCAATTTACTGCGTTGGCGGTGCCAAATCTTTTTATTTTTGCAATCGTTTATGTTGCTCAGGGAAACCGATTAAAGTAGGACATCATTTCAATTATCGATTGACTTTAATGAAAAGTTAATAAGAGAAGAGCCAATTGTTTTATTCAATTTTCTTCTGCAAACTTCCCCTTTGAATGTAGTCCTAGAAGTAATAATCTAAAAAAAAAACAAAAAAAAAAAACCTGTAATCTGATTCCAGTATTTTAGCTGGTAAATGTAATGGATTACAGTTAGTTTTTTGTAATCAGATTACAAGTAACTGATTACATGTAATGCAACCATGTAAATTTGTTTCTTTATTTGTTTGTTGTTATAAAGCTGAAAATCTGACAGAAACATCCTCCACAATGACATTTAACAACAACGGCGTTCTAAACAATACAATTTGTAATATTTTAAATAAGGTAAACCTTAATCTTTTATAATTCTGTAATATGTTGTATGAGACCATCCGGGCCTCCTGAGAGTCAGTTTGGAGAGCTTGAGATCCTTCGTGGTCAACGCCTAGTGTGGCCAAACAGCGTCGTACTGACAGCTACGGGAGTGGTTTAGGTGGAGACAACACTGGTATCTAAAGAGGTTAATGTAGCGTATAGGTGCTGTGATAGCAGAACCTAACATGCCAGGGGAATTGTCCATCATTTAAACTGTTTGTGAATGGCTGTACTTACTTACTGTAAATACTCAGCAGTTGATTGGGTGAACCATCTGGCCGTTTTTGCTGTCGGCACACCTAAACCACGCCCGTTTAGCTATAAACACGACGCTGAATGGAAAGTTCAGTTTCTACTCGGACACATTCAAAATGATTCCAAGGTTTTTTAGACTGATTCGGCAAAATAAAACTGAAGCTGACCATCCTGATCTCGCGAGGCTATGGTTACACATCTACAACACTGGTATCTAAAGAGGTTAATGTACCGTAGGTGCTGCAATATTATCAGTTTCATTCAAATTGATTAGAAGAGCAAAGAATGGCACTAAAGCTTTTCTCAATGGAAGATATGTTTTCACTCTTCTTCCGACCGGCTTCAGCCGGTGTTGCACTGGCTCCGCTGGCTACTACTGTAACAGGTTGGCTCCAATCACCTACCAAGTCCATCCATCCATCCATCCATCCATCTTTAGCCGCTTATCTGGAGTCGGGTCGGGGGGGAAGCAGCTCCAGCAGGGGACCCCAAACCTCCCTTTCCTGAGCCACATTATCCATCTTTGATTAGGGGATCCCGAGGCGTTCCCAGTCCAGTGTGAAGCTATAATCTCTCTACCTAGTCCTGGGTCTTCGTTGAGGCCTCCTCCCTGCCGTATTTGCCTGGAACACCTCCTTAAGGAGGCGCCCAGGGTGCCCGTACCACCTCAACTGGCTCCTTTCGACGCAAAGGAGCAGCGGCTCTACTCAGTAAGAGTTCCTCACGGATTGCTGAGCTTCTCACCCTATCTCTGAGGGAGACGCCCAACACCCTCCTGAGAAAACCCAGGAGGGTGTTGGGTGATTTAGTCCTTTCGATCATGACCCACCCTCATGACCATAGGTGAGGGTAGGAATGAAAATTGCCCGGTAGATCGAGAGCTTTGCCTTCTGGCTCAGCTCTCTGTTCGTCATACCTGCCAAGTATTTTTTTTTAAGCGCCTGCCCTTTTAAAACAGTTTGAATGGGCGGCTCCCCAGCTGATTCTGAAACAGACCATTTGGCATGTCATGTTACCGTTTTATTAAATATTGAATCAATAAGCTATAATTTCAACTGAATCTCATAATGGTAAGAACTGCCTGTTTTTAAATCGAGTGGAAGCCTCACCGACTGTTAACACACCATATAAATATATTATCTTCTGTAATATAAACTTCCTTCACCATGGCTCTAGTTGCTCGGCCGCCCTCAGGGTGTCATCTGATTCAGTGTGAAATACTAATCCTCCCGGTCGATCCAGATACTGCCGTCAGCAGCACACCAGATAAATATACACAGCATATTAAGAAAACTAGACCCCGGAGCCAAAAGCTCATAACGGCAGGTAACACAAGTGCCTGAGGTGGGGGTGGGGGGGGCGATATGGAGTCTACCTCAGTGACAGTGGTGAGATTTGATGATATGGGTAGCCTATACAAATGCAATCATACAGTAAGTACACCGATGCTAAAACAAAGGATAGACAAGACAAGACACACACACACACACACACACACACACACACACACACACACACACAGCACGCACGCACGCACGCACGCAAGCACACACATACATGCGAAAAATAGACTGCAGTATTTGAGACGTATGAAAAATGACCTTGTCAACACAGAGGGCTCATTATGGAGAAGAAATATGCGCATGGAAACGTCAGCAATGAAAAGCATACGTGACCCTCAGACGGCTAGGAGCCGACATTAACCCCCCTTCCCCTCAACAGGAAGCCTGGGCTGTCCGCAAAGTGTTTGAACTGTATTAGCTTGCATAATTTAAGGTTAATGAGGAAATAGCCGCGTATGGAATAGCATGAGTTGTATTCCGCTTAGCTGCTCCGCTCATTTGCTTCATTAAAAGGGCATGAGACCTCCTACTTTAATGATTGGTGAAATCATTAAATTTTCTCTTTAGGCTACATCACATATACCAGAGCATGTCTCCTTTTCAAAAGAGAAAGCAGAAAAAAAAAGAAACTCCGACATTTAGATGGTGCATATGTGTGGTAAAATCCATTCCTACAGAAAAGGCTCATATTGGTCTGCATGGTGGACTTCTCTAAACCTGCAGCACAATTATTAATGAGGATGCAGGGTATATTATGACTCATTATCTATCATTATAAAATACATCTTGATTACTTTTAATAAACCAGAATGCAGTAGAACATATCAAGCAAAATAAATCTCACATTTTCCAATTAGTGTATTCTGTCTGTGGTCCTCAAACGCTTTGAGCCCTGACAACCAAAAAAAAAAACAGCATAAACAAACAATATAATCAACACTTCAAAATGTAAGCAATCAAGCACAAATTACGATACTGAAATACTTTCAGAACTCTTAAAAGCACTGACCCCAGCAGGCCCCCAACCCCCAGATTGAGAACTGTTGATTTTAGTCTGCCAAAACCCATAAAGTCTTTTCCTTTAACAAGTGTTTCACAGAGGATCCCATCTACTCTATATGGTATCTAGATGGAGGTAATTGGGCACAGGGACACAATGTCCTCACCCTCAAATACATCTTGACTATGCAAACCACTCCCACCTAATCACACCTCTATTTGCATGAAGGGCCCCAAGAATCACCCTCAATAATGCCACAGAGCATTGAAAGATTAGTTTTTAATCTCAGGGAGGAGATGAATATCTGACCTGCGCCTATTTGTTTTCCTAGTTCCTTTTTTTCCTGTGTTACAAAAGGGAGCCGCGGCTAAATTTGCAGAGGCAGGAGGGCAGTGGCTCTCCCTGAGGACTGTCATTGTACATTCATTAATATCCCCATATCTGACATGGCGGGGGAAAATGGCTTGCCGTGGAAAAAAGGCCACCTGTCGCGATGGGTGAGACTTCCTAACAGGCAATCAGATAGGCTGACAGCTAGCACTACTTGCTACGTGTGTGTGCTTGTGTGTGGAAGGAATAGAGGGTGGAGTGGGTCTATGGGGGAGGTGTGGATACTTATTCTTCTGCTATTGCCCTCTGTTGACCTGTATAATGGAGGATTTTATGGGAGGAAGTGTCTGAAATATCCCGTGGTTATAGGTAATGTTCTTGGGGTTGCTTACATGCTAACAGTGCACACATAGTGCATATCTCTCTCTGTCTGTCTCTCTCACACACACACAAAGTACTATTACATTTGTCAATTTGTGTTAATATGCATATTTGGGGTGGGACATTCAAACAAGTAATCATTTACTTTCTGCTGTTTAATACAGAGAAAACCAAAACTGTAAAAAAAAATCAACACAACAGTTATTAGTGTGGCACTTAACTCAAGTCCCCCAATGGCGTTGCCAACTGACTAAAGAAGCTTGCATATCGTAAGATTGAGTCCCAATATTGAGCTCAGCCAAACCCCGACCCCCCAAATAAGATAACTCATCAGATTTAGAAGTTATTTAGAAGTGATTTATGCGAACTGGAGCCATATGACGAAGCCATCCAAGACGAGTTTACATATTTGTGGACAGGCATTTCACTGGCAACCTGGAGCACAAACAAGTCTTCAAATATATTTTGCTACACAAACAGCTAATTGCATCTTTCCATAGAGAATAAACAGAGTTGACACAAGCACAAATGAATGCCTGATTATACAGACACACAAGCATGGAGGCAAATGCACAAATGCTCACAAAGAATACATATAGAAACCCACACATCTGTACACGTGCAAACAATACACACCACCAACAAAAGCTAATTTCATCAAAACGTGCCTTTTGACACATGTATACACACACACACACACACACACACACACACACACACCACCTCTGATTACCCAGAGCTCCTGCATCAAAAGCTTTGGAGCAGCAGGGGAGATATGGCATACATGCCAAACTTCATCTCCTTGTTTACCGGGACTGTGTGTGTGTGCGTGCGTGCGTGCGTGTTAGACTGATTCTGCAGCAGTCATCTTGCCATTAGTGTTGTGCTTTATCACATTGCCAAAATCACAGGTGACAGGCCACTTTTCTCCATCGCTTTCTTTCTCTCTCTCTCTCTCTCTCTCTCTCTCTCTCTCTCTCTCACACACACACACACACACACACACATGCACAGATGTTTATTCAGACTGAGTGTAATAGGGTAGGAGGGTGGTTAAAAAAAACAACAAACACTTTTTGCAATTAACTGTCAATGTCACCTTCACCTGGACCACTGCAGAACATGCAGGTACAGTATAAGCAAGCCAAGAGTCATGATGTCAGTTGAATGGATGCCCTTAGATGTAAGTACGTTTTATTTTACCTTCAGTGGGAGGAAACCTACCAGTGGAACTGACCAGCAAACGTGTTTTTAGCTGTATAAAATAAACCAGGAGGAGAAAGACGAACAAATCAAACGACAAAGAACATCTCCCAAAATACCTATGTTGTACTGTCGCCGGCATGCCGCATAACACCTCTGCCAGAGGATACTATCGCACCTTTCCTCTTCCACACCAGACGTCTTGAAAGTGCTGCGTCGCGGCACAGCAGAGTGTGTGTTTGTGTCATCTCAACACCTGCCCAGGATAGCTTGGAAGCCTAATTATCACGCAATCTGAAACAGCATTCTGTTGGCTCTGCTGCTGTTTTAATTAAGGAGGGGGGGAATGGGGAATTTCAGAGGTCAAACCAAATGAGCTTTTAATTACTGTCATCCTCGGAGTGGAAGCCCGCACTCCCTGCGAAACTGCTCTGGAGAGATGATGGCAATTTACAGGTGCATCACAAACACACGCGCTGACTTGTGTCGAGTTGACGCCGCAGTGAAAGTTCATCAAACAAACAAGAAGCAGTAAATATTTGGAAAGATGACACGGGCGGACGTTCGGATGTGTCACCGTTCCTATGTTTGCTGGTGCTCTTTTAATTAAAGAGGGATTATTAGCGGCTAGCCAACAATGAGTGTACAGAGAGCGTTATTGACACGGCTCGGTGTGCAAGATGGAGCAGACCAACGACAGAGAGAAAACAGGACAGGAGGAAAGAAGCTACCGTGTGGAAGGCAGAGCGGGAGTAATGGACGACGGAGGTATTACAGAAAGAAGGGATTAAAGAAGTCGATCAGTAAATTGATCAATAGGTGTAAAAGGACAGGGCAGCAAAGATGGAAATACACTGGAGGAAAGCTGAGGTATATTCATATTCCTCAAATCTCTGACGGAAATTGAACTGTCAAGGGAACATCTATTTTTTTCCTTTGTTCCTTAAAAATGCCATAACTATTGACGTATGCATATTATTTAGCTTTCATGTGAAAGAGTATATATGAACAGAGTTAAAGAAAATGAAGAAGGAAAAAAAACACAAATCTTAGAATTTCATTGATTGTCACAGTAGGAATGGAAGCAAAATAAAAAATCATGGAAATGGGAAAATTCGAGAGGCGTGTCAGTTAGTGCAACTTTCTAAATCTGCCTTCTCAATCAATATCTTGTTAAGATTTAAATCGATTCCAAGTCCTTCAATTATAGACGCACTGACAACAGTTTGGGGATAAGGAAATTGATTTCTCTGCCCATCTAAAAGCCAAGGCCAAATGCGAGAACGACGTACGTCAGCGGTGCGTGCTGGGCTAAACACAATGCCAACGGCCTCGGCTCAACTCTGCTCTTGACATTTTACTCGAGTCCCCCAGACTGCGTTGCCTTTCCTCCATAAAAGCTGTCAACAGTACTTCTTTATGGTGTGATTCACTCAGGAGATAACCACTGTGGAGCAGTGAGAATAAAGCCGTTCTCACTTCATCTGCCTGCTGCTGTCTATGAGAGGGATGCTGTAAGAATAGAATAACAAACAAGCGCACCCCCCAAAAAAAAGGTTTCATGCTCGGATGGCCCCGTGCCTGAACACGTTTACTGTTGGTATACAAACACTCCCGGAATACAAACACATGCTGCTCAATACACAACACCACTGACACATACACACTGAAAGACTGACACACATACAAGGGCCAGTGGCCATGTTTACACACAAATCCTGTCATCCTTGAGGACATTACACTTTATGCAATGTGCATACGTAAACGTGCACCTACACACACAGCCCTGTTAGACACCGTTCACCCTCTTGGCTGTCAGATGTGCACTGTGCAAGCAGAACATAGTAAATATCAAACCCTGTCCCTGAAATAAAACGTACAACAGGAAGTAGGCAATTCCTGCCACTATTGCCTTTTATGAACTAATACGTTCACAGCCTCAAAATGACTCAATACATAATATATCCTATGCTTCCTAAGAGATGTGCTCGACCCTATTGTGCGGAAGAATGCTCTGCTCATTGCACGCTCTCCCTCTACAGTAAACACCGATGGGCAGCTTCATGAAGTGGCAATTACTGTTTTGACATCCATTTTAAGATGCAAAGAAGACCCTTCCCCGCTTTTACAAAGCAAAATGGACAATTACAGAGACAAATAAAATAAGCCACACAGGGTGAAAAATAATACTCCCCTGGCATAATAATTCAGTTTAATTAAAGGTGCAGTCTGGCCAAAGGGCCTTTTAAAACAAGCGCCCGCTTAACCTCCCAAGGTATTAGCCAAGTTGAAAGCGGCAACTAAATGATAGAAGTCTTCAGGCTGACCTCCAAACTGCTCTCTCCTCATCTATATTTATATGAGGGAGCGGCACTAATTTTGCCCAGTAAATCAGTGTGCACATTTCGTCGTGACCTCCAGCTTGACACTGAATTAAACAATATCAGCGCCCGAGAAGCCCACTTTAACAGGCCTTAAATTCCTCCGTCCAATCCATCAGCGGGGATATTTTTGACACACGGTAGGAAGAGCATGAAATAAGGCAATTATTGAACCCTCCAGCCCATTTCTACGGCGAGGACACCCGGCATGGTGGAGCGCAGAGCGGGACAACTTTGACTCCGTTCGGTGTCTTGATCAAGGACTTTGTGATACAGACATGGACTGTAAGAGGCTGGTGCACAAATTACATGTAATCATGCAAAATCTCTCTCAAAGAAAAATACCGTGATTGCCGATTGTGTCTGCCTTTCATAGTAGGCTAGCCTACAATAAATAAATAGTAATTTTCACCTTTTTAAAGTCTTCATGGTTCCATCCTGTCTTTATTGTCCTATTTTTCAGCTGGCGTAACAGTCCAATTTTCACACGGCGATAAAAGTTTAATGTAATTTAAACAGTAAGGCCCCCCGAGTTGATTCACCAAGTTAATTATGTAGCAACCGGCAATTTAGTGGCTAACAGCCTGCTTGTTTACTGCAGCGCTGAGTACAGCTTTGAAACCCCAATGTTTGTTAGCACATGAACTGCCGTACAGCAGTTAGTCTTGAGTAACAATGCCCCCATGAACATGGTCGCCTTTTGTTGTCAAAACATGGATCACAT
>JAODTR010000020.1:1844788-1865852 GCA_025399935.1 Amblyopsis rosae | reverse complement strand
AATTAATATCTTTTTTGATACTAATTAATAGCTGTCAGATTACTTTTGAGACGAAAACCGCAGTTATATACTCTCTGGTGACCTAGAGGAATAATCCCTTTATGAACCCGTCCTCCGTAGCTGAAGTAAGGCTGGCGGAAAGGAAGGTCACGGCCGTCGCGGTGCTGTAGTGTCCCGCCTGACTCGTCGGCCCAGGATTGTACTGCCCCCCATTCACTGCCTTACCTTGAGAAGCACGCAGTTGGCTTATCTCCCTGGAATTGGCTATGCAGCATGAATGCAGAGGTAGAGCGAGGCCATGAGAACGCCTGGATGAAGGCCGAGCGTTAAAGCCTCTCCTCTGTCGCTCCATCCGCCGTCCTGTGTGTGTGTCTCGTAGCCATCATCCTTATCTCCTGCCTGCCTCTCTCTAGATCAGGGGTGGGCTATAGTGTTCATTGGAGGGGCCACATTGAAAATGTCAGAGAACATCATGGGTCACATTACATGCTAAAAAAAAAAAAAAAACCTTAACGTGCATATTACATTTAAATGCATATTTCAATGCAAGACCATTTTCATTAAACTACTTTAATGTTTTCAAATATATTAAGTAACATTATCTGCAGAGCTCGCCAAGTAATAATGTTATATTCTTTTTATTTAAATGTTTGATGTATGCCGGATAGAATGTTTCCAAGGGCTGAATCCGGCCACCAGGCCTGACTTTGCTCAGGTCTGATCTCGCGACCTTGTTTTGTCCTTGTCGCGAGAATCAGTCTTGAGAGCTTAGAAGTCGGTGTGTTTCAGGTCGGTAAACGTAGTGTGTTGCCAATCAGTGTCGTACTGTTAGCTAAACGGGCATGGTTTAGGTGTGACGTAGGCGACTTGAAAACAACACGAGTCGAAAATGCCTAGATGCTATACAATATAGCATCAGTTTAATTAGAATTTATTAGAAGAGCAAAGGCTGTTCTGAATGGAAAATATGTTTTCACTCTTCTCCCGACTGTTCTACTGCAAGAGTGGATAACAACAGACTGCTGGTTGACAGGGTAGTCCAGTCACATGCAAAGTATTTTTTTGAAAGCGCCTGCCCTTTTGAAACAGTTTTAATTTAATGGACGGCTCCCCAGATGGATGTGTTTTAACAGACACAGCTATCTGGTGTCTTAGGTTCATTGAATCAGCCCCCACTGCTGTGTATTTTAAACTTCACTGAGGAGTAACTTGTTCATGGCTTGTTTTGGGGGAGAGGATGTGTTCTGCATTCCCACTGTTTGGACTTTTGGTCTGTCTCAGACAAACAGGCTTTGATCCATTGGTCTGTAAGTGTGTCCATAGTCCTCTGCTGGCTTTGCTTGATTTATTTCAGCCTTGTGTTGGCGTATGTGTCCGGGCTCCACTCCTTCACTATTGCCACTTTATTAAGTTGAAGGTGCCTACAGTAATAAAGTGAATAAGCAAGAAAACGGCAAAGATCTTCAATGAAAAGAAAGCAAAACAAAACAACAAAACAAAAATCGACAATGTACTTTTAATTCAAAAAGAGATGCGGATGTTTCTCAGTAAATGAGTACCTGTGGGACTCTTGCTGGGTAACATAATTATGGATGTTTACTGAGTCTAATGTTAAAATAATTCTGTTGAAGAAGGTCATCAGGACTGAGGCAAATAAATAAAGTGTTTTCTCTTGGCGGTAAATATTACATAACGCACACTCAATCTAAACGACTCTTCTGGTGAGGTTTAAAGTTGCAGTTGCTTGCCCACACTGCACTGCCATCCTCTATGGAGTCACAACCCCAGGAAGTACCAAACAACCAATTAAATCACTCGCAATCCCTCCAACCACTGCTTTCCCTGCTAATACTTCAGTAATGACATATGGAGCGACTCATTCTGATTATGCCTCAGCAATTATGCAGCTGCCACAATTATATACTTCAGAATGTACAGTAAAGTATCTCTTCTTTTTGCTCTCTCTCTCTCTCTCTCTCTCTTTCTCTGCCAGGTCCATACTCCTGCTAATAGCGGTGTGCTGAGCAAAGCATTTCCACAGGTGGTCCCCTCAGGCCATGGCCCCAACCTCACTGTCCCTGGTCCAATTACAACAAGAGAGAGAGGGGACATTTTTACTGGCCAGCGAGGGGGCATTTCTAAAGCTGCCACCTTCTCCAGGAGTAGAGTCATCTAGTGCTCAATTACTCCCCTTTCCTGGACTGGATAAGGAGAGAAAACACCACCTGCTGAGACCTAGCCTAGTCCCTGTGCATTGCCAACACTGAATTTCTGACCTACTTCAAACATAAAAACTCCACAACTTATTTTCACTGTTCCCTGTGTGACTGAAAAGGTAACAAGTAACACATATACCAAGAGCATGTATAGTAACCCCCCCTCCAGCATTCATTTGTTAATTTGCAGCAGCACCTGAATGCTATGCTTCCCCATGAATGTACTGTACAGTATGCTAACCAACATTTAAAGTGAATTATATAAATGCATGCTGAGCAGTCAAGTATTTGTTTTCCCTTGAGACTCATTTTCAGTGCTATTCGAAGCACGTGTGTGTGAACAGGCCTCTCTTAACTATGAGCACATAATTAGTATATCATAAAAGCGGTAAAGCAAAGGTTTGTGGCCATCATATTTTATTGTGTCGCCATGACAACGATGTCTGAATGATGAGATGTTGTGAACAACCTGGACACCCCTCTCCTCATTTTATTTTTTGCCATGAACTTGAAAGAAATGGTTCATCAGTTTGTGCATGAGGGGGTCACACATTTTTATTTGTTTAAACATGTTCCAGACCTGAAAAAGAATATCTGCAATAAGATCCTGCCATTACTAATCACGTCTAAAAATCTTTTTTTCATTTCAGTTTCAGTTTTCATCAACCAATATTGACTGAATGAAGGAATCTGGAGGCAATGTGATGGTTTCACAAGGCTACTGTACACTAGAATTGGTTAGATTGCAATTTCCTCTTTTGTAATAATAAACCAAGCAGAACACTTTAACTTAATAAAGAAATCAGTTATATTATAGCTGTGTCACAACACATATTCATCTGCCTGTGGAGGATGTCTTTCTACTCCATTGGACGATTCGTTGACCATTTTGACCTCCTTCTTTCCCTCTTGCTGTGTCTCTGTGTGTCTTTCTCTCCACCCCCGTTTGTGAAGAGAAGACACGAGGCACCTCTAGTTATCAACTGAGAAATGGTTGCTCGGCTACACAGAGATGTAAAAGACTACGGAGGACGAACATTGGACGCGAGTTCATTTTTTTCTATGGCAAATAAGAGCAAAGCCAGGAAGCATTTGGGCTGTACGGGAAATTGTGTTAGTTAGAGAGAGAGAGGGAGAGAGAGATGGAGATGAAGAGAGATGTTGGCAAAGCCTACTGTTTAACAGGGCTGCAGGGATCCAAACAAAGAGTTGGCCGATGATAGGGTGGCGGTGGACAGGCCTTGGCAGACGTAGCACTGGCAGCTGTCTGGAAAATGATGGGAGCCCCCGAGAAGAATGTCATGCATGGGTGGCACCGCAACAACACAGCCGAATAGCATGCACTCCACGCAACATGCAGGAATACTGCTCTGTATCAACACAGAAAGACAGAAACAACACAA
This sequence comes from Amblyopsis rosae, assembly GCA_025399935.1. Lineage (NCBI taxonomy): Eukaryota > Metazoa > Chordata > Actinopteri > Percopsiformes > Amblyopsidae > Amblyopsis > Amblyopsis rosae. The sequence continues at coordinate 1,862,233 of JAODTR010000020.1, read as the reverse complement.
ATGAAGGTGTTTATGTTTGTTGGCACATACAACTATACGGAACATGCAATAATTGGGCCGAACCATTATAACGACGTCCCCGGGGTCTTGTTTCATTTCACGGCTTCCTCTCTGCCCAGCGGGATAGATCATGGAGATATTCAGCGCCAGAGACAAACCTAAAGCTGTTAATATTGTTATTAACACTCTACACAGCAAACACTGATACAATATTGACATTGTGCTCAATTCAAACCATGTTTTGTGAACCACCAGCCTAATGGTATAGAATCACTAATCCTTATGGCTGGACTATCCAATTCAGTTCAACTTTATTGTCGTATACGTAGGGTCCATTACAGAACATACAGTACAACACAAAAGACCAAATACATTAAAAGTCAAAAATAAATAAATAAATAATTAAATAAATAAATAAATATAAAAGTCAACGTGTTGCGACTGAGGACACATAACACAAAGAGAGTCCAAGGACAAACACACAGCACTGGACTTTAAAACCCAGAGACACTTCCAGGGGAAAAGTGCACAAAGGTCTTATCCCCCCCCACAGCCATTACTCTTGGTTTAACTTAACCACCATGACAGGAGGAGCTTGTTAAAGCTATCGTACCCCGTGTGGTACTCAGGTCAGCCTGTATATAAGTCAACAGAGGGAATAATAAATATCACCCCACGTTTCAACCCCTTGTTCCCCCCCACACACCTGTAATCATGATATAGGAGCAGGGTTGAACAGGGTTGGGTAAGTTACTTTTTAAATGTAATAACATTTATTATCTACAAATAGTAATATAATCTGTTTACTTTCCATTACTTTCAGATTATTTCACATCTAAACACTAAGCAGTAATGCCATCCAAAGAAATGTTCTGCGTTGGCGGGCCAAATTTTTCTATTTTTGTGATCGTTTATGTTGCTCATGGAAACAGATTAAAGTAGCACATCATTTCAATTATCAATTAACGAATAATGTAATATGGTGATTACTGCGTTCAGATGAGACTGTATTCCTTGTATTAAAAGCACTACGCTTAGAGCATATTTCAATCACATCCCTCAAATGTTGCAAGGCAATGACTAAAAAGAGCAACAACCGCTTGTGTGCTCACATGAGAGCTGTCACAATACTAAATTGATGTAGGGCGGCATTTAACTTTTGTTAAACCTTCAACTCTGTTGCTTCTTTACTGCATCTGAAAGTCTTCTCCAGTTGACATTCAACATACATTTACATAATAGATAGGCGCTATGCAGGGAAATCACATGTGTGTTCTTCTGCCACAAGTGTCACAAGTGTGTTTTGTGCAGCTTTCCAACCTGAAAGGCTCTGCCGGATGGGTTTAACTGGATTTCATTCAGTGAAATGGCCGAACAATTTTGCTTTTATGTTCATCATTTAAAACATTCAAGTTCAGTTCATGTATCAGTTCATGTATATTCAATTGCACTTGTAAGGCATAACAAAGTGTAAGAAAAATGCTTGATTGCATAATTAGCAATTTACAAACAATAAGATATTACATGCACCTCTAAACATAAATATAGATTAGAAGTGGGTATTGGGTATTTTACAAATATTTTTTCAAATAGAGAACAAAGTATGTATAATGTAATAGTAATTGCACTAAACATAATACTGTAGGTTACTTAAAATAGCCCATGTACTCATGAGAAAGTTATTGTAAATTAGAGGGTAGGCCTACTAAGCTATAGCTACATAGTTATTTACAGGAAGGTATTAACTTCAGTGAAGCCATGCCGTATTACATTGTAATATACAGTATAGAGTAATTAGTTAGCAGGGGAATAGATAGTATACGCTAAACTTCATTTTACAGCTCGCACAGCCAGTCTTATACTGCACTAATCAGAAAAATGCTGAAAAGTAGAGGTTTACTAAATATTATTACAGCTTTATATTGAAATGTTTTGATTTAATGCATATTTTAGTATAACTATATCCTTAAACCAATTCTGATCTATCTATCTATCTATCTATCTATCTATCTATCTATCTATCGATCTATCTGTCTGTCTGTCTGTCTGTCTATAGATAGATACATACATACATACATACATACATACATACATACATACCATTATGCAGGCACATATGCGCACCACACACAATACAAATAGGGTACAAGAGAATTGGTTATAGCTCTAAATTGTTTTGGGGATGGGGGTGGTTAATGAAGTATGCTTCATTTGATGCTTAGTGTTGATACAGAAGTGGGCAGTCTTGCTGTTACAGTAAGACATGTGATCTGACTCTACCTCTCTCTCTCTCTCTCTCTCTCTTTTAGCTGGGCCATATTCTAACGCACACACACACACACACACACGCACACACACAAAAGCACGCACGCACACACACACGCATGCTCTCTCTCTCTCTCTCTCTCTCCTCCTCCTCCTCTCTCGCTAACACTGCCTCTGTACTTAGAGCATCGTGGAGAGGAGCTAGGCTCACACAGGCAGCAGAGCTTCTCAATGGGGAATACGGAGCCAACGGCACACAGAGCGCTCATTGCGTAATGTTCCACGCGAGTCAGAAGAGGAGAAGTGAGGAGGTGAATTAACTCATTGACATCAACACGCGGGAGAAGAGGCAGTGGAGAGAAACATTCAGGGATAGCCACCGTCTCTGGTTTATACAACAGTGACATGATCAGCTCTCCATCCGCGAAGCTCCGAGCAGCGTGCGCCACCGACTCGTGGCTGTTTTGTTTTTGGTGACTGGCTGCGCGCCCAAGGATTTCAGAGCAGCTGAACCCGAAGGGGGGGCCAGGGGCGGAGAGAGTGACAAAAAAACAGCGCTGAGCTCCTTTGGTGTTGTTTTCTGTTAATTCGGTGGTGGAATTTGAGCTGGAAAACCCTGATTTCAAACTATGGATGGATTTAAGATAGAGTGAGTCTGCCGGTGAGGCACGGATACGGAGTGAGCTCCATTGCCTCTGAACGCACTGCTCAGGTAAGGGCGTGGGCCACGGTCTGTGGGCTACTGTTGGGGCCGGGGGGCGGGGGTGGACAACAAGCAAATATTGTGGTGTGTGTGAGTGTGTGTGTGTGTGTGTGTGTGTGTGTGTGTGTGTGTGTGTGTGCGCGCGCGCGCGCGCCCTGGTGTGTCCTATAAGGTTCCTATTTGATAAAAGTAGTTTAGACTAGATATTTGACACGTCACTCACGCTTTCGTTTTGAAAAAGGATTCCGGCTGGTACAAAGATGAAGGCAATGTGGATTCTATATCGAATATAGCACATTCATTAGCCTATACTATAGCCTAGTCTACTGTACGAAAAAAAAAAAACACTGCATAAGACTACGTGTTGCGATATCCGCCAGACAGGAAGGCAAAGCATAGATGAATTACACAAAGCATATTTGGAGGTTGTTTGCAGGTGCGTCAGATGTGGGTTATGTGCTTGCAGGTGCGTCTGCTATCGGCATGCACTGGTACGGTTTTCAGGAAAATTATGAACGCCAAGCGACCGTGCATGTGCTTTAAATGATCAATTAGGTATTTCTTGAGTTTTTCATAGTTATTGAGTGGTTTAAACAGGGACATTAAAAGTAGACACATGAAAAACGTAATTGTGAATACATACATCAGTCTAGCACGCACAATAATAAATACATAAATAAATAAAATGATACATTAATAATAATAATACACACTTAAAAAATAGCCTTTAACGGTGGATTATTGTGGATATATTTGGGGATTTACAATGTGCTATATAGCACTACCTCTAATTGTGTTAGATGAATACCTACACCGTCTCAATGTCATTTGAGGGCATATCCAACTTTTTATCATTCCTGGCTTTTCATACTATGCAGCAGTGCAGAAAATAACTAAATAACTAAGTATCACAAGGAATAAGCCATATATATTTGTATACTTTCCATGCACTAACCATATACAGTAGGCCTATAGCATCATTCATTAAGTTACAGTAATAAATATTATGCCACAACTTTTAAAAATATATTCTCATTATGTGACATCAATTACAGACATACATAATACATAATTTCATCTGTTTAAACATCAGGCAATGTATGTGGTTGTGCAACAGAAAAACCTCTATTGCACATCTTGCCAAATGTAGGCTATAGGCCTAACAATAATGAAAAGTAAAAGTGAACGTTCAGGCCATCTTTCACAATACTAACAATAAAGGTCCTGATTAGCGTGAGTGAATGCTATATCTGGAAAGGAGAATTTCATTATTCAGACCCTTGATGGTTAAGGTCAGTGCCCACATGATGGCTTTCAGCAGCGAAGATACTGTTTGCTGTAAATCAACATTACAGTTTGGCCCTCTCTGTCCGCGTATGTACCAAATCCTACTCATCATCTTCATCAAAGTTGAGTGTTGCATGTAAGCTCTATTTACGAGCTCATGTTCTAACAATCATGTGTTAACAACTGTTATATTGGCACTTTTCATACCCCAATGATTCTGGACATATATTGACTTTGTGTTTGCTGTTTCATTTGTCTTGCCTGTCAAATCATTCTTGTTTTATTCGGTCCACCTTGTGAATTTACCTGCCCATCTAGTTTCATATGGTCATAAGCCATTCCCTGTAAACACCAGCGTGCATAGAAACCACCCTACATAAAAATCTCTTTCTATATACACACACATAACTGTTTTATACATATTTATCTGGTTTGACATGAACAATGTAGCCAACAATTTCAATGTACAATTTTATTGTAATATAACATATAATGACCCTCCGACATCAAGTGGAGCAAGTTAAGGGGGTGTTGTTAATTTCTATGTGAGATTTGGGCTTGTAAAGCCATTTTGAGACTGTAATGTGATTAAACTTGACTTGACCTGATCAGTGCAGCACTGATACATTATACAGTAGTATAACAGAACCCCTCTCTCTCTCTCACTGTGTGCTGCCCTACAGTCTCGGCTCTGCCATGTCCTGGCTGTTGGCCATGTGGATTAGCCTCAGCTTCTTGCTTCTGTGCCAGGCCACGCTCTACCACACCATCCAGCAACACCACGTGGCTCGGCCCGGCCGCACCGACATCCTCACCCTGGGTAGGTCCCCCGTCTCCGAAGGCTGACCCCAGGTCTGAGGACCGGAACTCAACTGCTTGGTGACGTTGCGCTTGTGCAAACACACAGACTGCTTATTTGTGATATAATGGCTATAGCAATAAGCCTCGCCGCTATTTGGTGACTGTTGTCTCATGTGTTTATACTGTAGCAGGGTGATTCACTGTGCTTAAGGTCGAAGATGAATAAGCAAAGACGAGGGCTAATTGCATATTGTATACTTCGCCTTTGTGATGCTCAGACATACTATATGCTCAGGATATATGCTATTCATTGCCTTGCGAAACATTGCCTGGTAGTACAGTGACTTTTCTGAGCAGAATTTCAAAACTAGACTTAATAGTCCAGACAAACAAAAGTATGTTTGAACTGTGAAATAGCTTACACAGAGAATATTGTGTGTGTGCGTGTGTGTGTGTGTGTGTGTGTGCGTGGTGTGGGGTTATGACTTCAGCGCCAGCATATTTCTGTCTTACTGTTTAGGCTGGCTGGCTGTAGGAACAAAACCCATATGCTGGCAGCCATCTTTGATCACACTGGCTTAGATGGAAATTTTTTATTGGCAGATAGTCAGCAATTAAGTCTAACTTCTTTTTCAGCATATAAGCCAGTGTGAGGTTATTGTCTGTCTGATTCTACAACGTTCATATGTTCTTGCAGTGTATTTGCATCATGGTGACCTCTTTTCTATTTTTTTTTTTTAAAAGAGCAAAAAGTCTTTAGGCTTCTAACAATGGCTGTGTGTTTTTTTTTTAAAGCTGCTGAGATGACAGTTCTCCCAAACATATCTCCAACAGAGTGGTGTTCTTTTAGAAAATCCTTGCAGCTGTTAAACATCGACCCTATCTGTGGCTTGGTTCTATCTGTTTTGGAGCTTGGAAACACTACCGTAATTGAAGCACATAGAAGAAAACAAAAACACATTTCCTATGACTGGAAAAGATTGTTAAACACAGTTAAGTAGAAAGTAGGAAAGGAGCATGAGCCTATGATTGTAAAGCCCTCACTTAAGTAAAGTGATGTTGCTATTACAGGGAAAGAGGGCAGGACTGACAAACAGAAAACATGGAATTGCTGTATTTTCTTGTAGCTTTTGTTTTTCTATTCCAATGGGGTGGCAACAAGAGCTCCGTGCTGAAGATGTACATGGAAGCACAAGGCTCACTAAGTGTCTCATGCATAATGCAGAGATCCCCACAGAAGCAAAGAGCCAAGCCCGTCCCAGGGCAGAGGTCTGGGGGAGTCATGGAGGTTACGGAAAAAAGAGCTTACTCATAAACTCTCTTGACACATACTGCAGACACACATACGTACACACGCACGCACACACATACCTACACACCTACACACACACACACACACAGACACAGTTACGTAAACCACACACCAACACATGCGTGCGCGCATAAACACTTACATGAACCACACGCTTTCTTAGTAAAGCCATTTACACAGGTCCTTTGGGAATGCTGAACCTGGTCCACACAACAGTTCTGAAAGCCCTAATGGGTGTTTTAGCACATATTTTGTGATTGCATAGGTTACAGTATATAATACCATTAGATCACATACTGTACTTTACAAACACGCACGCATACACAGATGCACACACACACAGTACATACATATACATATATATATATATATATATTATCTCATACAGTATATAGTAGTTTTTAATCCTGGGTCCTGCAATTCTTAATAACATATACTGTAGTTGGTAAGTCATTACAGTAATAATAATGATGTTCACTGTGATAGCCAGGACTGTTAAAGGTGCAAGAAGTGTGCCACAAGATTGTGGCCATTAAATCCCGTGACAGGGATATTCATACACATGTACGCTAATGGAAACCTTTTTTAAATATGGTGACGATGGTAATTGGCACTGGCAATCTAATACATGCATAATCACATACACGTCATGATATTGACTACAGTACCCTCAACCTTTTCTGCGTTTCAGCAACTGTATAATTTACTGTACATCATGTATTTTTTTGTGTTGATTAGATGTCCGTCTCACTTAGGCGTGGAGTGGCTTTAACCAATCTAACCTATCTATGTGCTGCCTCAGATTTGAAATGCTGTGATGAATATTTGAATTAGAATTGATTTTATAATTTCAGCCGCGCTCTCGTTTCAGTGAGGTCTGAACCCTCGGTATAAATAGACAGGCATGGATGTGGCTGAGACATGCCACATCAGCCAATGTGCTTGGCTGATTTCAGAAATCCAATCCAATTTGATTTCTGGGAATTAAAAAGAAAGCTGTTGAATAAAGGTGAAGTGCAAGAAGTGTGTCATTTACAAATGAATCTGTGAGATGTTATCTTTAAGGGGGAAACACAAGCGCCGGCTATCTACCGTCTACTGAAGTGATTGTTTCCTCAAAACGGGCGTGACGGGGCGGTTTATGGTGGTATTTATAAGGCATGCTGCCAGCCAGGCTTGACTGTGAGTGATCAGAAGCATCACATAGGCAGAGACATGCGGACAACGGCCTGTGTAGATATCTAAGCAGATGCCAAGGTCATACGAGTTTCGATGGAATCGGCTTATCAGCCTCCCGCAACAGTGAGCTGACAAGCTGGGGGGAAGAAATGTGACGAAAGCAGATAAAGTCTCGGGTCTCACGTTTATTTATTTATGTGAATATTTCAGTGACAAATCGGCGTAGTCACACAGCCGAGGTGGAGATTGAGTAACGAGTCGCCTGACTGCTTCGTCAACCTGCTCAGGAAGCACACGGCATGCACTCCTCCTTCCCACGAGCCCCTGCTCCCCACACAACCTCCTCCGCATCCTGCCGCTGTGGCAGAAGATTGATGGCGGCCTGATTCTGGGCAGCCAATTCTGGTCTCTCAAGAAATAATCCACTACACTGACAGATGAGCTGAATGTGACATGACACACACACACAAACCCCGCTATGCGCTGTCCTCTGTGCACCCAGCATAGTGCCCGCTGCCAACATTGTTGCTGCTGCAGAAAACAGGCCATTCTAGATTGCGCATTAAATATGGAACGCCACAATGGAAAAGGTGAGTTCATTACTGGGACAAGTTATGGAGAACCAGCGGATGCCGTGGGTGGGTGTGGAAGTCATTGAAGATGTGCTTTAGATGCAGTGCTGTTAAATATAAAGTCAGCTAAACTAATTCGTAGATAATACACTTTTTGTGAAATTCGTCAAACATCTCCTTGCATTTCACTATCTTACCGTTTTCTGTGCGTGCTGAAAAAAGAACCCGCTACTTCTACAGCCTTGGAGTTGGCTTCATAAATAGGAACATAAGAAGAGGCAAACACCATTCACCATAGCAATGCCGCTTGGCTTCACAATGCATTTCAATGTGTGCCGAGAAGATTTTGAGGGAGTTTAATGTTTGCTCGTTAGCAAGTGTTCATTGCCTTTAATGGCCACCAGTCACGTGGCTCCAAGACAGTATACAAGATGCAAAATCGCTTTGTGAATATGGTCTGCACACGCTCCATTGGGAAGTGTTTGCTGTCATTGCCTCCTACGTAGGCCTCCGGTTAGTTTTTAACCTATTGAATCGCCGTTGACAATCAACTTTGGTATTGTGTGTGTCGCTTAATCTAGCTCTACCACCATTTTGAAACACACACTTGACTTCATCATCACACTTACCTACACCTACTGGTCGCTGATTGGTCCACCAGCCAGGGTGGCCGTGTGAATGCTAAAGCAAACACTTTCCAGACTATAATCTCAGCGATAATTGATCTGAGAGCAATAGTCAGGCTATAGTACAGGAACATGTTAGAATTAATGGCAGTAGATTCCCTCTAGAAATAAAAAAACATTCCTTATTTTTGCCATAATATGACAAGGTCTCAACAGCTAAATATTCTAGTGTATGAGTGTGTCTAGAGTGTGATGGATGGATTTGGAAAATGATTGATCCTTTTGGTTAATGTATGTTTATTAACCATTATGACAGCACCTCAGATTTGATTTAACTTCCCAGCTGTTGCTTTACAACTTGAAAATGTTTTGATAGAGCAGTCCTAAATTGAGGTTTTCTAAAAACTTGTAATTATTCAATTGTATCTCATAGAATATTACACCATTAATTATCCCCCAACACACCGTTTTCAGATAAGTTCCTTGCCGTTTGTGTGAAATAATGGTAATCAAAACACAACTTCATTAGCAGTGACAGCCTGATTTGGCATAGAGAAATTAATCGTCTTCATGAGAGCACCAAGTGTAGTCTTGATGTAAGAGAAAACACGATCTCGGGCAGCCGTGCGCTTATTTTATAATGAATTTAATGACTAATCGGATCGCTGATGATGAGAAGGCATTTTAACGAGCCTATGCTCAGCGTGCCATGATGCTTTCGATTGAGAGCTCTTGAGGCAGAAAACATGTAATTACATTGATTAGCCATGCGACAGAAATATGCAGCTACAGTACAGAAGGATCCGGCCACTTACCATGTCAGGTGAACTTAACACTTTTTTGTATCTTTACATTCTGTTTTATCTTTTGCAGCTGAGGTTTCTTATTTATTTGTGGAGTTTGACAGGAGACATGGGGGGTTGCAATGAACCTGGTATAGGATAGCTTGTTGTCGGTAAATGAGGACTGGGTTAGTTTCCGGAAACGTACATTTGAACACAGTGCAAATTGATTTTTCCATTGCCATGCACGTGGCTGCCTCAGTAGATGAATGACTTTTCTGGCAGTGTTTAAGAACGTTTGGCAATTAGCTTCACAGGCTCAGAAACCCAGCGCACATGCCGTTTCAACTTGAAACTCATTTCCATATTGCCCTGACTCCTCATTGCTGTAGTTTGCTTTTAATGGCCCACACAGCAATCCCATCTACAAAGAAAGAGAGAACCACATATTTATTTTCATACTGCAGTATTCAAACTACTTTTGACATAGATGTAAAACTACTTTTGACATCTTTAGCATATTTATGGTATCTCCAAATCAACTGGAAAGCATGAGCTAACGTAAATGGTTCATTTAATATAAACACACACACACACACCCACACACACACGTCCATTGTGGTTATTAATTGAGGAATACGAATTCAGTTACATTACACAGTTATTTCAACATGGCTTAATCAGATTCTCAAGAGTATAGTATATATTATTTAATATGGGTTGTGTGTTGTGTGTTAATGATGTGTACACAGATTGAGTTTACGCAAACACACAGATGCCTATGCAAACAAATCAAACAATTTACACCAAAAAAGTTTTTCAGTGGTTGTTAAATAAAATATATCACAAATATGACATTGTTCAAATGTAGTTAGAGGTATAAGCTTCCTGGTCATGGACTCTTTGGGCACAGGCTTTCGCTAACAGAAAATAGACTTATAATTGCTTTGAAAACTCTGTGAAATGAAATCCCTTTGTGCTCTCAGACATTTCAGTGACACCGCACGCCCTTCGAGATAATGCTAGCTACCATTTTTTAAAGAACCGGCCAATAACTGACTGATCATTCCTGTGCAGTGTTGAACATCGCTCCCTTTTTGCTGCCTGTCTGCCTGCCCCCCCCCCGTCTCTATCAGCCCCTCAGAAGATTTGTCATGGATCAGATGAGACAATTTGTCATGGATTAGTGCACTTAAATGTCTGTGTGATAGTGGAAGCAGTCACTGGAAAAGCTTAGGAATCCTATTACATAGGTTTTCATGGCCAGCACGGGGAGAAGGCAGGAATAGAGGTTGGATTGTCTCTTTATATGATCTGAGCACCTTAATCAGTGATTCATGCCAACCTGAATGTGTTACTTAACTGGAAAAGTATGGCAATAACTGAATACAGTACTTTGATTTTCACAGATGATACTGCTGCTATAGCTTCTCTTGCTCTCTTGAATGTACAGTATATCTTGTATGTCACAGCTAGCCATGGGACGATATTAAACATTCAGGTTACGATATTCAGGAATAACTGGAATAACTTTACCTTACATTTTGTTAAGATGTTATCATGAGACATACTATATGTACTGTATAATTTTGTTATAATCTTCGGGGGCGGGGGATAAAAAATGAAACTGTATGTATCTGTTCATATCCTAGCGGGCTGTCAGGACCATTTGCAGGCTTTCGAGATATGTATGTCTACTATGTTTGAGTGTATAGTTCATTATACAAATTTTGGAAAGCTGTACAGTACCTACAGCTTACAGTTTACAGCTGTAGGTACAATCAACGTTTTTGTCAGACCACCAACATAGTTACTGTAACGCACCCATGGAGATGACTTCCACCTAATGCTAACAGTCAAAAACAAACTTCTTACGTCTACTCTAGACAATCCAATAAAGTGAAACATTTTCCAAAACACATTACATAAATAAATAAATACTGCACGCAAATGCTGTTGCATAATATTATATTAGCCGGCAGATGTAATCTTCCATTCACAAAATGTCAGTTTGCACCTTAGTACTCACATGTAAACATTAGCCAATCTCTCAAAATGGCCACCTTTGACTGACACCTGAATTGATCTAATCCGAGCTGTCCTCATTGGCATATAGCCAATGAGTGTGTGTTGAAGGATTAGACTGTCCCTCTTCTTACAGACAGAGCCAATTGCAATCGATTTAGTTGAAAATGTGGTCTATGTCAGTGTAGTGAAATGCAAACGTGGGGGTTTGTTTTTTATGGAGAAAGTACTGCTTTTATGAAAACATGCAAAGTGAAAAAATTATTAGTCAATATTTAAAACCGAATGTATACCCAATGGAAGAATATCTGAATAGTCAAATATTTGGGACCAGCCCTAGTTATTTGTAATGTGGACTTTATTTTTCTTAAATTAAGCAAAGGATGCTATACAGCAGCCTAATGTCCTACTTAAATGTAAGGTCTGTGATTACAATCCAATACACTTATTATCAATGATCTACTAGCTGTCTGTTCCGTGCTTGCGCTGTAAATGAATCTGGTGTCCCTACACAGCCCTGGCTCTTTAAATAGGACCACAAAGTGGTGCAAACCGCACCACAGCACTATTCCAGCCTTGGCCAGGCATGTTCATGTGGAGCTTACTGCCTACCGTATTTGCTTGGTCAAGTTTGCATATCAACAATCGTTCTTTAGCATCAGATACCCAAACTTTAAGTTCAAAATAGCTTTTAAGAGTTACAGTATATATTTCATAGCAAGTCTATTTTCCTTTGTTTTTATAGCTTTTAAAATAGCTTATATGTATGCTAAAGAATTCACCCCAACCCCTTGCAGCCTCCTATACTAAACTATTTACTGTACATGTGGCAGTGAGCCACTTTATCATGGAACATTAAAATGTTTATTCATACTGTGTTTTTTGCAGCTCCTCCATCACGTCAAGTCCCCTCAAGCCCTTTCCCGGCATTTGGTTGAACTGAAATAGCCTGCTTATGTTAATGTAGCAAAGATACATGCGGGCAGGTAATTGTAATGCAGCCGAGGTACTTTGCAGCATCATTTAGAACCACTGCAGGGAATGGATGTTACTCATTGAATGTTTTGTTAGCATAGGACTTACTGTGCTCCAACTTATTTATCTGGTGACAGTCAAAATAGATTGCCTTAACTGGTGCAGCAATTTACGTCCAAACATATTGACTTCATTATTACTTTATTTATTTGTTATTTTGTATGGCTTTGATAGGAAAGGTATATAATGAAGTACGTTGTTCTCAACATGGATTTAAGCTGTTGTGACATTTCACAGAATTCAGAAAGAAAACAGAAAAATATAGCTTTCTCCCAGTTTGTTCTCGGTGCAAAGATTGTGTTGAAATAGAACAACTAATTTAATAATGTCACCTCCTATCTTTGGTCTGAATTACTGTAATATGTTGTGTCTGACAATGTGCAACTGAAATTATTCTTTGTTTTTCATTTTATTACATATAAGCGTTCAGAAAAGGCTTGTGAACACAAATTAGCGAGGAAGAAAATCACTAAGCACGTATAATTGCATTTTAAACTTTTTTTTTCTTCTCTCACTTAGTTACCAAGGTGAGTTTCATAGTTCTTCCAAATAAATAATTAATTCAAGACGGGATACGGAACATTAATACATTATGGGGGTTGGAATTATGGAAACAGAAATCCCTTGCTTCAATATCTGCCCATATGCCAAATAAAAAATTGAAACAGTCTACATTTTCCATCCGTGGGTGCTCTGTCAGCATCAGGCGAGGTCTATTTGTCTTGTCTGATATGTCTGACTATATCTAGGTGTCTGCTGTGCCGTGGCCGCGCTATATTGTCTTATCCCATCATTATGTGACAGCGGAGACTCTAATAATGTAGCTTATACGACGTGTTGACGGCATGCTGAGATGGACACAAATGGTTCCCCAAACAGATATGACATCTTATTTTCGATTGTGGCAGCCGTGACCCCCCAAAATTACCCATTGGGTAGTCACATTATTTGTTTATACATCTTTCATACGTCACTCTTGCATACTAGCTGTTGCAATACTGTAGCACAGGCCAGGATTATTCAATGCACTCATATCGTCCTGGCAGGTTCCAAGAGACTGTTTGCTAGAGAACGAAGGATTAGATGGCGTCTGAATGTGTCTGACTTTGAAGCCTAATGACCCAGAGGAGCTTCCCTGCTCACGCTGTGTCCCTTGTTTCCATTACTCTCTCCCTCTTTCTCCCCAATTAACACCTCAACATCTCCCCAGGTCATCTGTCCCCTTTGTGACTGTTTTATCTATAAGAAATGTGTGTAAACACTTGTATGGCCAAGACTCTCTGTGGTGCTGCAAAAATATGTACTAAATGGGTTTTATTGTGGGTAATTGAGCAAACCTGGCAGGTTATATTTATAAGGCAGCATTATTTATTAAGACCCCTACAGTGTAGGATATTCCACGTCTCATCTCACAGCCAGGTTTTAAATGGTTTGAGCTACTGAGCCTTTTCCAACAAAGAGCCTTTTGACCAGTACCCTGTACGTTTCGTGAGCTGGGTTTAAATAAAGACACATGCACGCAAAGGCAAAATCTGCTCCCACTTTCCCCTCAAATGCATCAATAAAAATTTGTAATAAATTGTCATAAATATAATGTAAGAATGCTGTTCTAATTTACAGCTAAATTCCTTTCCACATGCCACCACTGGTCATAACACACAACGTATGCCTTTAGGATTTCAAACCTCACAGGGTATAAACACAAATATAACATGGATTTAAATCCACTCTGAGCTAAATATATTTTGTGAAAGTTATGTATTGACAAATACAATAGTGTTGTCACTGAGTTTCTGCAGTTGCACTGTCTCTAGACAGAGATAGAAAACAGTATCTCCTGGGGTAAGCTTCTAATATAAACTTCATGTTTAAACTGTTATTATAGTAAGTGTAATATTTGCATAATTATTATTTACAGTAAGTTATGATTATGCCAAGATGCCTAACACCAGGTTAGGTTAGTTACCATCAGGGTAAAAATTTAAACATGGAGAAGTCTTAATGTAAACTTTTCCACTTCTTACATATAATGCACCTCACCCAGACATATATCAACCAATCAGGAACCATGACACTTACTGAATGCTATGGAATACACAAGAACCTGTTTCAATACTGTATAAATTCATACATGCCCCTGAAGTAAGCTGCCCTTAGTCATCACCAGGGAAGATTTAGTATCAAATGTAAGTTGAACACAACAGTAATTTGGCAGCAAATTATTGTCCACACATTGTCTTTGGTGACACAAAGGTGCATTGTGGTTGTCGTCTCTATTGTACTGCTACTGCATTTTTTTTTCCTCTGCTATTCTGGACCATTTTGGTCCTAGTGAAAGTACTAGGTCCCAGCATGCTGACAGCTAGGTTTGCATGTAGCAGAGAGCGTATACTCTGAGGAAAGAGAGCAGAGCTGATGTGTTCTGTTCTTGTTAGGATAAAGGGCTTTGGTTTCCCACTCGACAGATTCAAAAGGAAGGAACAGGGAGCACTGTGATTTTTCATCTGAAAAGAGCAGCCGTGGCTTTGGCACGGATTATATTCTGCCTCTTCCTCTTGTGTTTTACCAAATCCTAGCCAGCCACATAACTACCCTGGCATCTCTGTGCCACCTGCTTTGATTTCCACTCGAAAAAAAAACCAAGAAATATTTTGTGATATGTCAGCTAGAGTCCGTCCTCCTCTGCTTTTAAAAAAATGTTACCCAGTCAACCATGGAGCTGGGAGCTCTCCGTATTAGTTACAGTCACCAGAATTAGACACTGCATCCCTGTCGCCCACGGCCCATCATCGAGTCTTTACAATACAGGACCCCCAGCTATCTGATGTTAAACGTATAGCTGTTGACGTGCATACTGCACAATGTTTATACTGTACATTATAGGACATCCCACTTCAAGTCAGACGTGACTGCAACGCTGAGTTATCTCAGTAAAAAAAAAAGTTATATATGTATAAAATACAGTATATTTAGCTTTACGATCCCGTGCCTCGAAATCGGCAGAACCCGCTTTCTGTAGATGGGGTATTTAAGATTTTGGGATGATTCAGGTGAGAGGGCAGGAGGGGAGATGGCGACTCTCAAAGAGATGTCACCCACACACCCTCAGAAGGGCCATTGCTGGAGAGGTTGCCTAGTCAAAGTGCCACGGCTATTTGTTCCACTGGTTGTTTTGTGTGCACTGCAGTGGGATAAAGGGTAATACAGGCAAGGCGCTGGAATACCATATGCAAGTGAAGAGGATAGCAAGCTTGGGGGAGATGGGGTCTCAAAGCTAGCCTCATTAGAGACAGAGACATGAGTTCCTTCTTGGGCAATATCTATTTCTGACAGAGCACCTTGACATGGCAACACCTAGACCGTGACAATTTGTACAGCCACAGTGTGTGTGTGTGTGTGTGTGTGTGTGTGTGTGTGTGTGTGTGTTCTAGCCTCGGGGTACCCAGAGGGAGGGGGTCTGAAAGTTGGAGTGTGTGTGTGTGTGTGCGTGCGTGCGCCTGGGGCTGATGTTCAGATATGTATCATTTTCAGTCAAACATACACTGTGGTGTGTTGCCACCCTCTCCCCTGATTGATTCAGCCCTTTGATAGCTTTGCATTGGATAGCTTTGATGAAATTGTGTATTCTACAAAATGCTTTTGACAATAAGAATATCTTACCATCAGAAACCTATAAGATGTTTGATGTACATGCGGTACAATATTTATGACAAACTATATTCAGATGGCAGTGGTCTGATCAGATTTTTGAAAACCGTGTGTAGACCACATTCCTATGTGGTTTTTAAACGTATTCAATGTGTTTGTTTAAACATATTTACTTGCATTGTAATGATTGGTGTCACATTACCGGATGCATACAGTACTGCATGTATTTTGGGTTTGAGCTGAGATTCTGTGTACAGCTGAGGAGTACAATGCTGTAACCTTATCATCTGAGTTGCTCCCAGTACAGTGGACCCCGTGTCTCACAAACTGTGTTGGCTTCTCATGTACTGGTGTACCATCCTACCAGATGCTGCTCGGTTAAGGCCTCAGCATACTACCAAATGCGTGACCTTGCGCAAGGCGGACGAGCGCGCATGCTGTTCCAGGCATACTTCACACAAACGCGGTGGCTATTTCAGTATAAAAAAAAACCTCTTTGGAATTAGCGATATTTATAACTACAATTTGTATGTGCACCCATTGAACAATATTGGTGTAACTAAGATTTTAGCTGGAAAAAAATATTTGTTTTATGCCTAGAAGACTAATTTGTGAGGCCATCCACTGCTGTCTGTAGTGGGCTTCAGCCTGTCGCACATGTGCAGTCAACGCTCACATAGCCGCGCATACGGAACATTTTGGAGGTGCGCGGACTGTATATGCATGACGATATCACACACACAGTCCGTGTGGAAAGTATGCGTGGGCCTTTAGACATATGCTGCTACTGCACTCTCCCAAGCAGACAGTTACCACAAACATGTTACAATGATGGAAAGGTAGAGCACTGTAATGCATTTCAATGGAAGCAGAAATGGAACACTTCTGGCCTCTTAAAATGTAACTGCACCACAACTCGACACATCTTTGAAATATGCATCAAGGAGCTGAGTGAGGGGAGGGGAGGGACTGAGAGGGAAACCCCCATTAACATTAAGGTGAACACTTGAATTTGCAATGTGACATGTATTTTTTGGCAGTGTGCCAGTGCGCACACAGCCGAGTGTGTCTTCGACCAAAAGAAAGGTTGCTATAGGGAGGATACAATGGCTTGTATGCTTAATTTGACAAGCAAAAGGACTTGTTAGAATAGATTTTAAGAATTTTACATTCTAACTCTGTTGGTGATTAGGGTGCAGTTACACTTTAA
>JAODTR010000020.1:1818535-1831563 GCA_025399935.1 Amblyopsis rosae | reverse complement strand
TAAAGAATTCATAAATTCAGATTTAGGATTGATTTTGATAACGAGCATAATATTAAATACTATTAATTTAGTAATAAAAATAAAGGTGACTAACGGCTTATAGGAGTTTAAATAGACTTATATAAGCGTAGTGGTGCCCCCTTTATTCCATATAATTATGAAATATGAATTATGAAAAATATCCAAAACTCGTAGGTTCACATACACTACAAAACTGTGATGTCAGCATTTCTGTACAACCGGGATCTGCGGGCACTATGGTTAAATGTTCAATTCAAATGTAAAGAAATCAAATGGAGGTCTATTCTGAAAACTCTGATTGAGAAATCTATGATGGTAGCGTTACACAATAGAGTTTAGAAACAGTATAATGTTTCAACCTGTGACATCATGTAGTACTATCATAGGTTCCCCTTATAGACATCACCTGTGACATACAAGAAGAGCTCTTTAATTTCATTGCGCAGTGTGAGGTGAAAGTAGCGTGCTGGGAGCTATGGTAAACACATCTTTCATGCAAAGCAGACGCAACTCTCAGCATCTGGTGTGAGGGAGTATTTTAATCTAAGCCCCCTTGTTCAGTCTTCTTGCTCACTTTTCTTCTGCACTCCAAGATACAGATTTTTCACAGGTATTACCTCACCATTTTCAATTTCGAGTTGATTCTGCATTTACGCTGTTGAATATAAATCCTCCTCGGGTGGTGGTATAATGCAAAACAACTCTCCAGGTCCCCCCGCAATACGTACAGTATCTAGATAGATGGCACAGTACAATATTCCACTGCACTCTCAAGACCAATTACAATATAGGATGGGTCATTAGCATCCTATACAATGCTCTATAGTTCCTGAAACAAGCCTTTATTAAAACAATACACCTTTGCACACAATGTGATGGCGATGCAGTATATAGTTGCTACTGTATCACCGTGGGTTGCACAACGACATGGAGGTCAGTTACAGTATTCAACTGTGAGGGGCAGGATATTCATGGAGCTAATGTTGTTACAGATATATTGGTGTGGAAATTCAGGACAGTGACAAGCTATTAATAGAATAATAATAATTGAGTATACACGCGCACACACACATACTTTTACTTGGTTTGGGGTAGGGTATGGGTGAACAATTATCGAATCAGTATCGTTATCGTAATATCACGTTGCGCAATATCATATCGAAAATATTGCAAAAAGTACAATATTACGTTTATTTTGTGGATAGATGCATCCATTGGCTGTTGGATGTGTGGCTGAAGAAGTAAGATGTGTGGCTGAGGAGGCTAATGACATAATAGAGATCGAAGAGGAAACATTAGTTGGCCAAAAAGAATGCCTCCTCTGTAGCTTGTACCCTGTGTTGTTTTGATATGTTATTAATGCGGATGGCACAATCCAGTTTTTTCAGTCCCGATGCCGATACAGATACGGGCACTTTGGATATCGGCCGATACCAAGTACCGGGGCAGGGTGGTCTAGTGGTCTGGGTGTTTCAGTTCCCAGCTGAAAAGTTATGGTTTCGGGTGAATGGGTGAGTGTGAAGCAATACTGTACAGCGCTTTAAGTGTCCGGAAGGTTAGAAAAGCGCTATATAAATGCAGTTCATTTACCGTTTACCGATCCAATTCCAGTGTTAAATTAAGTTTTAATTTAAGTTGCAAAGTAAATGGCAATCTCTATTTCAGGACATAGATGCATTTTAGAAACCTGCTGATAGTGTGGCCTGGGTAGGTTAGACATGGCTGATGCTTGACAGTAGACCTACGCATATAAATTCATTTTATTGGATTAGCCCAATGGATCGGTAACAACTGTCCAATTGTCATTGATACCGATCCAGCTATTTAAGTCAGTATCGGACCGATTTCCGATCTCAGTATTGTATCGGTGCAATCCCTAATATTAATAAGGAAGTGTTTTTCTCTAATAAATATAGCTGTTAGATTGGAAGCCATATTGATCATAATCTACATTTCAATGATACATCTGATGATTATCGTGTTCATCACATTGATGGATTATGCAGTAGGGCTGTTTTGATGTTGTTGGCTTTTGTCAATAATGTTTGTTAGTGGTAGAAACAAACATGGAGAGGGGAGGAGCAATTAAAGGCAGGGTTAGTCATTCTCGTGAACTAAATTCAAGCTCAAATCAATACGGCTTTGTGAGCGGGGTTCGCCAATTTGTTTATGTTCCTATTTACGGAGCCAAGGCTGTGTATAAGTGTCGGGTTATTTTTTCATCACACACAGAGAACGGTAAGCTTGCGACATGCGGGAATATATTTGTAGAATTTGACTAAATGTGTATTAGCTTACATTTACATTATAGCTGACTATACCTTTAATGGCGGATGTAACTGTGGTGTCACCCTACTCCAACATATTTTTCTCTGTTGCTTACACAACAAAAAGGCAAGTAAGTAAGACATGTCCAAGCTTGTGTGTGTGTGTGTGTGTTGTGTTGTGTCTGTGCATGCACAGGAAAATCACACTGTACTGTAAAGGACTGCACTTTAACCTAGCTGCTCCATCCGTGGGAGAGTGTGTATTGCTCATGCACTCAGAATTGATTGGTGGTTGGCTCGTAACCTTGGCAACACAGACTGGAGGGGAAAAGTTTGTATTTTCTAAAGGGGAAAAAAGGATTTGAGTTTGGAAAGTGGGCTGGTTTTTGTTTCATTTATTTATTTAAGCCTTTATTTTGGCCTTTGATGAAGCTACAGTACACCTGTTAAATGGGCAGGAGCATGAATCACATATCACAAAAATTACAAATCACAAAAATATTCATCATAAATGATTGGAAAATGAAAATGATGATCACATTGTGAGGCATCAGAGAACATTTATGTTATTGTGATATACTGTGTATATATAAAGTGTGTATATATACATATATATATATATATATATATATATAATATTAAGTATAGTAAATACTGTACTGTATTGTATCCAGCCATTGACTAAGCAATGTGATTCAAATGATCATTTTACAGTAGCTAGCTAAGAAACACATTATTCAAATCAGCTGAAGATAAAGGCGCACTTACAGTACAACATCTGGACCAGTTTTTTGTATCTTTTTAAAATATTATTAATCCATTAGCTAGCAAAATTTTGAACTTTAGTATTATTATGTAAAAATAAACATTGCCATTAAAGTCCTTAGTGACAAAACTGAAACTAGAATCTTAGTACATACATAATATAAAGTGTATAGCCACAAAATATGTCAAATAAAATGCATTTGCAGACAGGACGTGGACATAAATATTATTTTTCATTGTAATTATTCATCTGTGTAATGCCGAATATGTCGGGTAATTTATGTGACATGAGCAAGAAATACTGGATATATATTGTCTTAGTATGCTGCCATCAGGTTTATGTCGCTGATATCTTCTATCGATCGCTGATACCTCAAACGCAGAATACTGGACATTCTTTGGAGAAAAGAACGCACCTCTGCCATTTTTGGGGAGACTTTCATGCATAGGCACAGGGATTGCCGGACAGTAATCCATCAATATTCCTCTCTGATGTCTGCTTTGTATTTTACAGAAGCATGGGTGTGTGGATTTAAACCATGACTCATTACAACAAACCAAACTAATCAGTTCCCTATACTGTATTGTAATATGATTACATTGAAACCATGTTTATCCAGGTACATTTTAACATTTTTGCATGCACATTCATTTTTAGCAAGGCACAAACGGAAACAGTGTTGTCAATAAATGTATTGTCCTTACAGTGTGTGTGGCCCTAATGTCTGTATTTAGAGCTGTGATAGAGAGCCATAAATGACTGTTTACTGCTGAGTGGTTTGGACTGTGTGTTAAGCCAATGTTGGGAAGGATGGCTTTATACTAAATGCTAAAGACCAACATGCACCACGGAATGCAGCACAAAGCAATTACAGATTATTCCATCAATCGCCAACCAAATAGCTGTAAGCATTCTTGGTTAAGCTTAAATTTAATTGTAACAACTTGTGTTTAAACAAAATATCTCGCTATACTTGCTTCAAATATAACCACCTACTGTTCAATGTTTTATTAACGATTCATAGAAAAATATGCTGCAGAAATATTTGCTTAAAAAATATTTAACTTTTCTACCACCTATCTATTTACCTATAGTTTGCAGTTTTGTGACAGCAGTGTAAGCGTTCCTTAATATGTAGGTGTTTTATTTATTGTTAACAGCTGCTATTGCCAGGACTTTTTATCTTCAGGCATTCAGGTGGTTTTACATAATGACACATGCCTGCCTACCCCCCCTCTCACACACACACACACGCACACATGCGCGCACACACACACACGCACACTGACGGGAAGGCACAAACAGGAGTAGTAAAAAAATGGACAGAGCAATCTTGATGAGAATATATTAGTTTTTGCCAAATAGCTGCAGGAAAATATAGTCCAAGTTAATGAGAGACAATTAGTTTTGATTAAAAATGTGATTACTTCACCTGCATGCAGCGCAGCTATATCAAAAACAAAATAAAGACGAATAATAAAGATATTATTGTGAACAGCAAAATGCCCATTCAGAAATGTTCCAATTTCTCCAAGGAGGAATAAAAAAAAGCATTTATTTACAAACTGTCAATAGACGTTTCACAGAGCCGCAAAATGTGTGGGCACGTGTGCTTACATAAATGTGGGTGCTGGCATGTGCATCCTTCTTTCCTTCTTTCATACATTACAAAACACTTTAATAATTATAAAATGACATGAAAACAATACATCTAAACCTATTATCATCATCTACAACTCGACCTTCGTGAAGGTGCGTGTGGTTTCATACAGTGAGCTAACCCTGCCCCGTCTTCCCCAACACCCTACAGCGTCCATTGTGATTGGGAAGTGGTGGTGTGAGATGGAGCCATGTCTGGAGGGAGAGGAGTGCAAGACGCTACCTGACAACTCTGGATGGATGTGCTCTTCTGGGAACAAGATCAAGACCACCAGGGTGAGGCCTCTCACACACACTCACACACACACAGAGAGACACAGAGCACATGTACAGTATACACACACACACACACACACACACATACACACAATCGCACGATGCCTAATGCAACTAACACACCAGGCAGGATTCCCACTTTTATCTAAACCTCTCTCCTACTTCAATCACAAGCCAGTGGTTTAACAAGAAACATGGAATACTTTGCCATAGACACATAAGGGCATAATAATAACGTGTTTTAGTGTCTGTTTTAGGCGTAGCTTCACCGCAACTTGCGTCTAAAAACAGAACAGGTTCGCTAGTTGTGCTTTCCTATTCATGCATACGCATTCACAGGATGGTCGAGGGAAGAGTGGGATGCATGAAGAGAGGTTGATTACCTATTGCCTTATATAGTATGCTCACGTATGAACACTATAGGGGACAGAGCACGTCAGTTCTCTGCGTGTTTGCTTTGAATAGGGAAACAATGGCCGATGTCATCCAAGCATGTTGAAGGAGACTCGCTACGAGGGTTTGCTCTTGCTTGCTTGTGCCCTAAAGCAACATTTTATTTTGTTTACTGTTTAACATCTTCTTCTTCCACTTCCCTATTAGCTGCTATGGAATTAATGTAAATGTTTAATCACCGCCCATACATCATTATGTTGGGTGAATACGCCCCTTTGATCTCTAGGCTTGATGATACATCACAGCAATCATGTATTTCATGATTGCTAAACTCCCTTTTTCTGAGAGTCTGCAGTTTTATGATTCCTTTGCTCTTGGGCACCGCAAGTTACGGCTTAGAAGGTGGTGCCATGCACTGATTACACGATCAGCTGCAGGTTGTCCTGCATATCCAACGTAAAATGCATTCTGCCCAGGTGACTGTATAGTACAGTACATACATGAGGGAACTGTACCATAGTGGCTGTGCGACGCTTAACTCTGTGATGAGAGTCGCCTGCTGTCAGACACGCATTCTTAGACCAGCGGGTGCAAGTGCCATGCTGAGCAGAATGCAGAACCCACACAAAGAGCGCCATCTCTGCGGTGATCCAGCAGCATGGCCATGGCGAGGCACTCAGAGTGCACAGTGTAAAAATAAAGAACGCAGAGAAGTCCCCTTGAGCCAGCAGGTTGGCACTCTGGGACGAGTTGATCACCCCATTTGTATGCGTTTGTTTGACCCCCTCCACCTTGTGTTCATGGTGACCATGGCTTTGAATAGGAGCAGGGACTAATGTGATGGTGAGAGAGGGGAAACAGACTGTCAAGGTTAGTCCACATAGGGATTCCCAAAGTTGTTTTGCCATTTTATATCATTCCTGTGCCCAACACCACCCCTTCGCCACCCCTCACACCCCTATCCACCACCAACCAGCCAACTCAAGTCTTAAAATTTGAGAGAGATGTTGTCCGAACGGGTTTTGCCAGCCTGTCAAGGTAAGCTACAGCACTTGCTTTCCCACTAAAGAATGCATCTCTTATTCAAAGTGCATTCTTTTACTAAATTGGCAAATTAACAACAATAGTCTGGTATGGGTGTTTGATCCCCACTCAGAAGATCATGTCTAACCCCTTTCTGCTCTTATATGAATATATGAAATACTTGTACCGTAATTGTGCTCATTTTGAGTCCCGTTGGATAAAAATGTCTGCAAAGTTACCTAATTGAAATAACATTAGATGGCACGCACCTTTCTATTGAAAAATTACACATTTATTTATTGATACAGTACATTTTGGAGCACAAATTATCTCGATAACATCCTGTATAAGTGAAGCCACAAGGATTGAATACAATATTACCAAGAGCACAGAGCCAGAACCTTTAAAGGCAGGGTCAGTCATTCTTGCTAACTTCAAGCTCAAATCAAAACATTATCGCTCCGAGGTCCTCCGCGGTGCCGCCTCACACATCGAAATGCATTGTGAAGCAAAGCATAGTACTGCGGCTTTGTTGATGTGAGCGGTGTTTACCAATTTGTTATGTCCTATTTACGGAACAAGGGCTGTGTAGAAGTATCGGATTCTTTTTTCAACACGCACAGAGAACGTTAAGCTAGCGAAAATCAAGGAGATATTTTGTGAATTTAACAACATTTTATTATCTTATTTAGCTGGCAATAGCTGACAATACCTGCATTTGAGCTGAATTTCTACCAAATAAATCTCAATATACACGTCATTTTCTCTTGACCCTCTCTTTGCAGAACACCCAGCCATACTCCACTTTTTAGCTTCCGGAAGCAAAATGCAGAGAATGCTTCAAAAGAAATTGAGCTGCATTCTTGCTTCTGTAAAGGTAAGTCTTACTCACGCTGTTCCCTGTGTTGTTTATCCTTCTCTCTGGCATCCATCTCTCTGTAGGCACTTCAGTGTCGAGCACTAGAAGTGCAATCAACTCATGTTTAATGACTTCTCATTAACCCAGATGTGTGTTTACATGCTGTGCATGATTAGGCAGGAGAGGGGCGTAACCAACATGCCGTCACCCACACTAAATATTTATCACTCAACACAGGCAGCAGATGCATTCATGATAAATTGGTCATCAATAAAATCAATAAAATAGTTTAGAAATGGACAAATATGCATATACCGGTAGGTAAGTTACTCAAAAATAGTAATAAGTTTTCTAGTTACTCCTTCAAAAAGTAATACAATTACTTTACTAATTACTGTATATTAAAAGTAATTGGATACTTTACTAGTTACTTACTATACTATATTGCTTTCACAATCACTACCCTTCCTCGACCCTTCGAAAAATGACAACCTGTGTACCTTATATTGCCTATTATTGCCTATGTTGTGTATTAACTACGGGCCACTGTGTGGGTTTGATCTCAATGCCTTTCACTTTAGTCTGACAATCCCATTATGCGCTAATATGCGACATGCCATACTCTTGTGCGTGTTTGTGAGTGTGAGAGAGTTGTTTTTGTGGCCGGCCACTTGATATACCGATTCCCCTCCGAGGGTCTTGTTGAGGCAGATATCAGAGAACAGCAAAGCCCACAGTCGACGTTAAAGGTGTTTTTTAATCCAGCGCGCAGCAATCTTTTTAATCAAAGATCCTCACCTGGCACTGCCTCATTTGTGTGTTCTGCCACATGACACTGAACCCACCAAACTATTTTCCCCATATAGAAATGATTTTTTTCTCAGAATAGCCACAGTTTGGTAGAGTGTAGTTTAGCACATACACGCATATTGTCTTTTTTTTTCCTCATTACCTTTTATTATGACATTTATTTTATTTATTAATAAAATAGCATGAACATACAGTAGCTAGCCAGAAAAAGGCTGATATCCATGTTTGTTCTCTCTCTTTTTCTTTCTCTGTCTTTCAGAGAGGGAGCCCTTCACTGTCAGTTCTGTAGCGACAGACACGGCAGGCCGTTTTGTTTGAGGAAGGGACATTGTGAGCCGGGGGAGCAACTTCCAAAAACACTCGATGGTCACAGATCTGCATTGCCTGCTCCACTGGCTAAATAGATTCTTCTCCCTCTCTAACAATTAAACACTTTAAAAAAGAGGCAGAACATAAAGGAAAGGGAGAGAGAAGAAGAAGATGAACATAAAACATGTTTCTTTTCGTTTTTTTATTTGGTGTGCTGATTTTACTTTCTTAAAATATGCTATTTTTCCTGTGACTCAATATGTCCCACACATGGATGGATACCAGTGGATAGTGTTTTGCAAATAGCATTTTAGAGGCAATTCAGTGAACTTTCGCTAGGCTTAAGATACTTTACAGCGACGCATAATCACTATGGAGTGTGCAATCGCTTATCGCTGAATACAACTGGAAGTCTCTAGTCAAAGACTGCTATTACACCATTTAAGTTGCCATACACACAATGCACAGCAACAGCGGCCATCTTCCAGCTGTTTGGAGAACCGCATCCCTTAACAGAAGGTGTAGAGGGCAAATATTCAAGCACATCCCACACTATGACTGGGTGTAGCCTGTCTGTTTCAAAGCCATAATGGCCTGCCTGAATATTCGGTATATCAGTTTAATTGGTTGAATCTGAAGAATGATGCTGCAGTCAATCAGAATTAAACATGCAGGTGCACCGCATCTGATATGACAGGTCAAATGCTCTAACAGTCTCTAGAATGATATCATGAAGCCAAGCATTAGCACACACACACACACACACACAACAGACGTCTTTGTGACAAGAGGCTTTCATTTTAATAATTTAAGTATCAGAAGAGAAGCTAACAGATGCAGTCAGGACTGCCAATGATTCCCGGATAATGCGAGTGATACTGATTTATATACTCTGCTTTTCTTTTTACATGGTCAATGTCACATTAAATCATTCTTGATGCATTTTGTTGTCTGGAGTCTTCTGTTTGACGAGGGCATTTTTAGTGTTGGCTGACGAGGTCTCCAAGAAGAGGTGATTGATTTATTCTGCACTAAACGAGAGGGGGAGAGAAGATAGGCGGGGCTTGCACTAAATTATTTTACAAAAGGCAATTGTCCTTGGTTGCTTTTACTAACTGCAGTCGGAGTAAATTGCGATTTAATGCAGCCGGCAAATTAGGATGCAGACGGCTTAGTTTCCAGCAAAGACTCTACATAGGCCGGAAATCCTTTAGCAATCCATTGCTACCTGCTGCACTGTTCATTTGCGGAGACAGAGGACAAAGCTTAACAGAGGACACATACAAACACACACGCATATGGCTTGAAATGACAGCATTAGCATACAACTCCCTCTACTCCCACTAACAAACCTCTGGTGGATATAGTGTCTGGGCGAGAGAGCTGTAATGGCAACCTGTTACATGCTCTTGTTCTGGCAGAGGTCATTTTCTTCTAGGACACAAAGTGAACATTTTGATGGGTCGATGTAGATGATGCAGATTCTAGACAGGTGAACCAGGAGAATGGCCTGAGAATTACTAAGGATGTGGAAAGGGATGGTGGGGAGAGAGGTGTGTGTGTGGGGGGGTGGAACACTGTGACAGTAGCTGGAGGAGAAAGAGAGTAAGGCTTTGCAGATATTTTGAGACGCAGGGACGAGAACAGACTGGAAAACTGTGTTTGACCAGCCATGACGTAGACAAGTGAGAGTAGAGTATGTCACTACTGTCAAGTGCTTCCTCAAAAGTGTCTGAGACAGTTTATACTATGTCATTCCTAACACTGAATGGTCCTGCCAACTCACACGGTCAGACTTGTATTCGGTCATTTCTCTACATGTGACCATAGCATGAATGCTTGTGGTTACTACAGTATAAAACGTCACCACTAATTATTTGTTGAATTGGTTTCTCTGCATTACTTCACACAGAACAATTGGGCCCAGTGTGCAATGAAGAAATACACCCTTGTTATGGATTATTCCCTAAGTGTAAACCTACAGAAAACCCCTAACCTGAAAGGTACAGAAATAGAAAATAAAGACGTTGGATAAGAAATCAAGGCATGTGTGTGTGAGGTGAGTTTAACCAGGGAAGGATGGAATGAGGTTCCCTCCGTAGCTTTCCTCTAGAACGGCCAGCCCAATCCACCGTTTATCATCATTTAAGTTTTATGTCCAAAATAAAAATATTTTAAAATGCAAGCAAGAAAACACGAGAGTCTGATGGCGGTCGCGTATCTCATGCACATCCTCTGCTATGTCGGTCTCTATCCAGGGAAACGGGTTCTCTCATTACAAACACACCTGGGTCAAAATAATGCAGGAATGCTTAAAGGTTCCGCGTGACTCTGGACCGCGTAACGTATCTAACACATCAGCACAAGAAACTCAGCCGACAAAGAAAAGAAAACAACAAAACTGTCCAAGATAGGAAAATCCCTACCTCTCATCCACCCTCTCACCCTCACAATTATTAGTTATTGGCTCATTTGTCAGGAAAGGCATGAGGCAAGAGCATTATGTTTTATGTTACAAATCTTTCTGTGCTTTACACACGCCTCAATTAAAAGTATATCTAAAAATAAAAATAAGAAAAACGAATGCATATTTACAGATCTCTTTTAAAAATGAAAACTCACAGTCCAGGTCCTCACTTAATCCAAAGAGACGATGACTTCTATTGTCATTCCTACTGTTTATAGAGTTTAGCAAGTACATTCTTGCTAAAATGTTGCCCTGTGGTTCATACAGTATTTAGTCAGATCCTTAGTCTTTGTTATTACACACTGTGCACAGTGAACATTACCAGTGCATTTGCGGCTGAGCCATGGGTATTGAGGGGTCCAATTAGCTCTATAATGTGCAGAAACCAAGGTTTCATTTACTTACAGCTCTATGCTTCGAAATGTTTTGGGAAAATATTTTGGCTACCTGCGCCATTTGCACAGCACATTACCGTCACAAATTAACCACTTGATACTATAAAACTGAACTTGTTTTCCTCTTTACGGCAATGGAAATAAGGTTTATAGAACTTTATTAGCCCTCACCCATCACCCATATGAGGTTTAAAGGGCCCAAGTATACAGCACTTGCTAATGTAGAAACTCTATTAGTATTTTCTTAAAAAATCAATTTAGACATTGCATCCACTGGCATGTTGGTCCATGGAGGTTTTGACTGTGAATGGTTGAGACTGAGACATGAAATGAGATCTAGTCTAAAAAGAATAAAAACAGAATTATCATTTAAGTGACGGAATCATTGTGCACATAGATTTTTATTAAGCGCCGGATTGAGCAGAGATGCTGAAAAGCTGGCTTTTCAATAGCTGTCTCAAGGTTGTACAATGTACCATTGAAATGTGTCCGGCTCTGCGACAAAGGCGTGAATGAGAGTCTCCGAGCTGGAGTCACGGAGAGACAGTACAGACTCCACAGCAGGGGCCCAGATCCCATTTAGAAGAGCCAAAGTCATTTTAATGGGTTGGCAAAAATCCTCAAGTCTGATTGGCTGGCTTGTCACGAGGACGCATAGGAGAGGGGAGTCCATACGTAAAAAAGGGTTAGATCAAGCCAAAAATATGCCAGGCTGACGACGTGTTAAGCAGACATACACAGCATGGAAACACACCAGGGGTTTATCTGTGCAGAATGCTTTCCCATACAAGCTCCAATGTGTACTTGTTTAAGCGCTCATATAAATTGTTTTAGTAGCAGTGGGGACAAGGAAGTGAGATGCAACAAAGCCTCCTCAGTTCAAATGGCGTGTCTTTGAAATATGGGAATGGAGCAATTCTTCCGGGTGTAATCCCCGCACGCTTGTACGCCTTTGTTCTATCTAAGTGTATGTGTGTTTTCTCTCCTCTCCCCTCTTTCCCCATGTGTTGCAGATTCATGCCAGGACCTAACAGAGAGCTCCCCTTGCAGGCAAAGTGCCAGGCTCGCTTTCTTCCTCCTCAACCTCCTCAACGCACTGTACGGAGTAAAACGATTGCATCCACGGCCACGGACTGGATTAGCTGAGACAACAGAAGGGATATCCACCCAGATAAACTGTCTTTGCTCTCGTGGCGCCAAGGATTTGGAACAAGACTAATCCCCGTTTTGATCATAGAGCCCCCGTGGCCAAACTCTCCCAGCCCCACCCCCTCTCCTCTCACCTCCCTCGCTAACGGGGTTGGGGGTTGTTTTGAGGCTGTAAAAACATTATTTAAAAGAGGTTCACCCCACCGACTAAGAGGTAAAGTACACTGGTTTAAACTGGTTGGATACGGCTGGGGGGAAGGAAACGTTTCAGGCTTCAGTTGTTTTGTCATCTCATCTGTGCGGATTTATGCACAAGTGTGCCACTTGGATGCAGTGGCTCTGTGGAAACATTGAGCGGGCACACACAACAGGGTATAAAAACCCTGAGGATCTGCCTTGGAAAGTGAATGAGAGGTCAGAAAACCAGTGGAGTCACAATCATCCTCTAAGCCCGACACGTCAGTTGGACTTTTACTTGTTGGCATGCTCTATGTAAATTAACAAACTTTTTTATTTTAGTATTATTATTTAATTTTTTTCCCTTTGTACTTGACACTTTGTGAATATATATATATATATATATATATATATATATATATATACATACAGATATAAAACTATGAGTCTGCACAGA
>JAODTR010000020.1:1803642-1816541 GCA_025399935.1 Amblyopsis rosae | reverse complement strand
CGACTCTCACAGATGACGGATATTTCTAATCGTATTGTCAGAGCATTTAATTTTGTCATTGCTATCGGGGTGTAAAGGGAATTTCAAGACATTTTACTAAATGTGCTTCTGAAGCAAATGACATACTCATCCTTTAAGGAGCACAGAC
Organism: Amblyopsis rosae; assembly: GCA_025399935.1. NCBI lineage: Eukaryota > Metazoa > Chordata > Actinopteri > Percopsiformes > Amblyopsidae > Amblyopsis > Amblyopsis rosae. The sequence goes on along the minus strand of JAODTR010000020.1, from coordinate 1,816,393 downwards.
AGGCAACGGGCCGACTTCACGCAATGCAAGGTAAATAAAGAGCTCTACTACGGTACGGTTAAGCCTCGGTTGTCGTGTTTTTTATAACACGTTGCCTTCTCAAGGCAGGGATGTCATCTTTATTATTGGTGTTGCGCTTGCATGCAGCAAATGCACGCAGGTTGCCATGCACGCATTGCGTGAAGATTATTTATAAATAATCGCAGGCTTTTGCGGTCACATAATCGCACAACGCCACATCGCGGTTTCGATTGCGATGCGGTTAATCGTGGAGCCTACTAGTAACGCTGTTGGAATGGGCTCGATAGCATGTCGGCAATGACGGCATCCTTTTGTAGTTCTCATATAAAATTATGTTGTTTTGGTAATAACTTCCATTATTCCTAAATTAAGTTGATAACCATTATTGTTTTAATGTTGGTACGGTTAATAATTTAAACTCAGATGTGGATGTTTCCATAAGGATGGCAGCCTTGTATCATATTTTTTATGTCTTGATTGTGGGAGAACTTTTTTTATTTGTATGTTGCTATGCATATTGCCTATAAATAGAATGAAATTACAGGTCCCCTGGATATTACACGTTGATGTAATGTCGTAAATAAACATAACAAGAACATTTGAAAAGGGCACATCATATCAAAAAGGTTGCTGACCCCTGGTGTAGGCTGTAGGCATATGCCTTATGTGCAATATCAACAAATAACTTAATTTAAGATGGTAGGCAGTGATTGGAGAAACATCCACATTCATATATTTCAACAAATATCGAGTGTAGTCTAGTTCTATAATATGATAGAAGAAACATGCAGACAATACTATAGCCTATATTTTCTACAGTAGGTGTAGCCTACACTGTACAGTGAATTGCAATCCATAGCCTATAGGTATAAGCCAATCATATACAGAGCCAATTACAGGGATAGTATAACAGTAGGCTACAGTAATATCCTAATGTGACAGTCCTATGCAAGGCTGAATTAAGCAACTAATATCTGCACATATAATCGTAAATGGCTACAGTATATTGTGTTTTATTTGACTGATAATTCTTCAGCGAATGTTTACTATCCCTTGTTCCTTTCTTTCTAGATACCTCATTAACTTCTTGTTGGATGCGTCGTTGGGCATGCTCCTGATCTATGCCGGGGTTAGAGCAGTCAGTGCCATCGTGGAGTGGCGGCAGTGGGAGTCCCTGCGCTTCGGCGAGTATGGTAAGAAGCCAAAAGGGTAGTGTGTATGTATTGGTGAGCAATAATAATGCAAGACCTCAAAATACTTAATGGAATGGACACAATTGTGTCATGACACTATTCTTACACACTGGATGGTAAATCGACTGCATTCATACAGTATTGTGCCTCACATTCACCCATTCACACACATTCACACACCCATGGTGATTGCTGCCCTGCAAGGTGCAACCAACCACCAGGAACAGTTAGGGGGTAGGGGGGTTAGGCTTGCTCAAGGGTGCTTACAGGTAGGTCAACACCGGGGTTTGAACCCACGACCCAGACCACTAGACCCCCCCGCTTCCGTATTGGAGTATGCAACGTTCCCTGTGATGTCCAACGGGAGGCAGTAGCTGTCACATTCTTACAGTTGTCAAGGTAATTTAGTAGTGCAACAAATTATGCTATCAGTCGGTGAATAAATAAACCTGTTTGTTTTTCTGTGTGTGTGTTTTAGGTGAGCCAGTGCAGTGTACAGCCTGGGTGGGCCAGTGTGCCCTCTACATCCTCATCATGATGTTTGAGAAGGTCCTCATCATGTTGGTGCTTCTCATCCCACAATGGAAGAAGGTCAGCAGCACCACTAAGGCTTGACCAGAGGCTCTGTGATCACTCCCCTGGCAGTGAGGACATCTTGTTGGGTTTAAATGAGAAGCAGTAGATGTAGTGGACAGTGATTCACCTGACCTCACGTGTTATGTCATTTGTGTTACGGTACATACGTGGCATTGAGCTCGTAGTATGTAGTCTTGTGTGTGTGTGTGTAAAAATACACATTTTCTTTTAAAATCACGTTCTAAACCTTTTTGAATTGGAAGCTTATTTTCATATCAATAATTATTTATCTTGCTGTGTTTGCTTTTTTTTATCACAGTTAGCTGTCCTGAACCCTATAGACAATCCTGACCTGGAGTTGGCCATTGTCATGCTTATCGTTCCCTTCTTTGTCAATGTAAGTATGGGGCTCTTGAGTGGCCCTTTAGCTCTCTAGTTACAGTGCTTGTGTTGTGAAAGACAGCGCCTACTTTTTAACAGACATCCATGTTTACCCAAAACGAGCGTCTTTCATTTGATAGTTGAAATCTTGAGTGGCTGGAGAAATGGGTTATGATTAATGTAATTGATGTTTTAGGATTCCTTGCAGAAAGGGCTTACATTGATTTATTTAGAAGTACTTATAAATATAATTTAAGATCATGACTGACATTTCTGTTAAATTTAGTGTTGTGTGAGATGGATTTTGCAGGATACTCACATCTAGGGAGACAAGTAACATCAATTTATTTTCTTTTGATTGAATACAAAAGCATTTAGGAATTTCCCGTTGTAGCCTGGCCTGGCCTTTCTGCCCTTTGCAGTCCAACTGTAAACTCTTTAGTGGTTGCTTCACTCAACTAGACTATTTAGTGGTGAGTCAGCCAAACAATGTGGATGCAAATGTGACCATTTAATGCTATTTCATCATTGATTGTTAACTGACTCATTGTCTAAAAAGGTGTAAACGCAATGTATTTTGACTTCGATTTGATTAGAAATATATCTTTGTAGCAACAATGTTTAAAACAAACAACTCATGTTAATGCACATGTGTTCTATGGACAAAACCCTCATCGAGACTCATTCTCGTATTTCCATCAGGCCCTGATGTTCTGGGTGGTAGATAATTTTCTAATGAAAAAGCACAGGACAAAAGCCAAGCTCGAGGAGAGGGAGGAGGATTCTCGGTGCGCCAGTAAGGTGCGATACAGACGGGCTCTCTCCCATGACGACTCTGAGTCAGAGGTAAGATGAAATGGAATCACACAGTTGTTGCTGGGCCCAACTTAGTTTTTTCCCACTAGTCTCCCCTTTTCTCTGAACACCTTGTATTTTATTTACCCAATGCTGCTTATGTTGTCATTGTGAAGTAGCCAGTTTGTAATCTGTTCCCGGGTGTGTTTGCTCTATTGACTAACACCTGGCATGGTTGGTCTTGTTCAACAGTCACAGATTGAGCTTGTCCCGGCTCTAAATTATCAAGCCACCATGATCGCGCTAGAGCAGGAGTAGGGAACCCTGGTCCTGGAGAGCCGCAGCCCTGCATGTTTTAGATGTCTCCCTGCTCCAACACACCTGATTCTAATGAACAAAGTTAGAAGTGCGTGTGTTAGAAGCCTGATAACGACCCATTGTGTATGTGACCGTTGAGGCCAAATTGTGCATGACTGCTATGACGTCTGCCCCCAAAAACTCTGATTAGGCTCCACCCCTATTGGCGAATGTGCTTTTGAGCAGTTTCAGTTTAAATTAATAGGCACCATTTTAAAACACTGTATCCAGTTCTTATAATACATCCATGGTAATTATACTAGCTATTTGCCGCTACAAGTCATTTTTAGAGGCTTTTAAAACTGGTGGGCCAATGTGATGCTTCGCTTCAGAAACTACAAATGACCACACCATCTTACCAGGCAGGAACATATGAAGTAATTTTGTGTGGAGCACAGATGTTTTCAATAATTCCTGATTTAAGCCTATGTATAAGTAGATTAATTGCTTCTTACTAAAGTATAAAAATTGTTCATGTAGGTTATTATTGCAAGAGTTCATAAGGAACATTCCATCCCATTATTGTTATTTACACAAAGTTTGGAAGGCATTGAAATAAAGATATGCGCCGATTGTGAATCGATGAGAGCACAGAATCCTAACCACTACAATACCAGTTTTCTAAGGGGAGTATATCACTAGGAATCTAATGTCTGGCTTGTGACTCAGGCCTGTTTAATTGACATACATCCTCTCTACAGTCTTACTTAAAACCATGACATACTTTTGAGTGTAATGTTCTGTTGACTCAGACAGTATAATAGAGGGGAAACTTTGGTAAAATTTGTTTTAAAATGAGATCTAATTTAGGCGTAAAATGTGAGGTTGAGTCATGGTGAAATGTGGGCCCTTATTCACTGAACTGGCATTTATTCTGAGTAGCAGAAACTGCATTTGTGCTGCCTGGTCTCACTGCATGTAGTGCATTTAGGGCCAGTGGAGCAATGGATAAACCTGACTACGTATCAGAAGATTCTCGGTTTGACTCCTGGCTGGCTCGTTGTTTTTGGAGTCTTCTGACCCACAAGACGGTCCCTTTTTACAGGCAACGTTTAATAATGTTGATAATGGTTGTTTTCTTGACTTTTGAACCGTGTAAAAATATTACTATAAATTAAATTGCTACTCTAGGAGGCAGTGCTGCACCGTTTCATGTGTGGGGTTGGGTTGATGCTACTCATATGAGCACACATAACCTGCTCTTGGTGCTTTCTAAACACTGTGGGCCAGTGGCGCAATGGATAACGCGTCTGACTACGGATCAGAAGATTCTAGGTTCGACTCCTGGCTGGCTCGTAATTTTTTTTTTTGTTGCCTCACTCTCATTTAGATATGGTTCATTTGCATTTATTTAGACAGATGGTAGCGATGCAACATTAACATTGTTTTTAACATTGCAAATTTTTTTGATTGTTTGTCAAGATCAACTTGGACAATATCTGTCTTAATATCTTAAGACCAAAAAACTAAAAACATTGCTATTGCAGGGTGAACAATAATGTGACACATCACATTATACACATCATAAAAACAACATAAAGCAGGCTATAGGTGTTTTGTTTCTTCAGCTGTTTGAATGCAGCAACCTTTACTTCACCGTGTTGCTGTCTGTGGCTGTTGTTGGAGGAAGTGCTGCAGTGTGGGGGTTGGGGTCTATAAATTAAATTGCTGCTCTAGGAGGCAGTGCTGCACCGTTTCATGTGTGGGGGTTGGGTTGATGCTACTCATTGAGCACACATAACGTGGTCTTGGTGCTCACTAAACACTGTGGGCCAGTGGCGCAATGGATAACGCGTCTGACTACGGATCAGAAGATTCTAGGTTCGACTCCTGGCTGGCTCGTGGCTTTTTGCACCCGTTTTCACAAATGCGAATCTTAAGAATGACACATCTTATTGCTTTGAGGTTCACCATGAATACAGGAATTAAATGACATATGGCATATTGCCTTCACATTTGAACGATTCAGTCATTTAGTTGAAATTAATAAATCATGCAGTCCTACTGTGGAATGGTCTATTTTTATTGAGAATGCAGAACATACCAAATGTTTTCAATCAGTTAGAACTCAATATCCACCCCCAACCAATGTTTCCATTGGCCTAGTGTCAGCCTCTTCCGTCCATTAGCAATATTGTCACATAAGAAACTCTGACTCTAGGCTTGAAGCGGCCGTCTTTTGTGGTGACGGCTGATACTGCATCTGGAAGAACTGACATACACACTCATTCATAAATGAATTGGTTTAACTGCTCCGCAAAAGAAAATACTATTTTATGCTGTTCTACGACCGGTGTTGGGTAAGTTACTCAGGAATTGTAAATAGTTACTTATTAATCCCTCAAAAAGTAATAATATTAGTATACATATTACCGGGTTTTAAATGTAATTAGTTACAAAACTAGTAACATTACTATATTACTTTCACAATCTGCCTCGCCCCTTCTGAAAAATGACAACCTGTGTAAGCCAGAAATCTCGTTCTTGTAACAGTAACTATTAGTTACTTCGATTAGTAATTGTAATTGTAATATTGTTACTATTTTGGAAATAGTATTTAGTTACACTACTATCCATCTTCATCCGCTTATCTGGAGTCGGGTTGCGGGGGCAGCAGCTCCAGCAGGGGACCCCAAACCTCTTAGTAGTTGCACTACTAGTTACTGAAAAAAGTAATGATATTACAGTAACTAGTTACTGCCCAACACTGTCTACGGCACACATGCATGAGGGCTGAGGTCGGGAACTCCTGTGTCGCAGGATGTTTACTTTTCTGTTTGTACTACACATGCAGCATTAGAGCCACGTGACAACATTTTAATAAAGTTACCTATAACAACTTTAACGATGGTGCAACCTTTAACTTCTTTTCACATGCTTTGTTGCACCAATGAGCACAGGCTTGATTGCAAGCTGCCATTCTTCTTCTTTTCTTCTGTGTCTATTAATAGGTATATGCCCTGTAAGCTTAACAGAACTTTCCGGAAGTGAGGAAGTACATTTTAATTGGCTGTTGGCATTGTCACTCGCAAGTCTGTATCCATAATTCCTAGGGGGCACATTGGCTACAAATGACAAATCCTTAACGCTCAACAATTTTGTCCAGATACTTTTCTCAGCAGACGACGAGATGGAGGACTCTGATGAGGACGATGTGCGCCGTCTCACTGGCTTGAAGACGGTGAAAAAGAAGAAGCACCGTATGGGCATCCCTGTTTGATCTGTGCCTCACGAGACTGCCCTGGTCCAGCCTGACCCGAGAGCGGCTCCTCCTGCCGCCCCGTGTCTCCACAGCACCCCGGCACCAAGACATAGCGCAGGGATCTGCATAGGATTACACTGCTGCTAACTGCTGAGCAAGGTGTGTGTGTGTCTGTCTGTGGTTTATGGGATAGGTTGGTGAAAGGCTCATACAACTAAATGGAACAAACACTGCGTCCTTTTATTGATTACTCTTTAAAGGCTTCTGTGTAAACTGCGTCTTAACTGCGATTTAAGACTCCTGGACGATTTTCACTGCAGTTCAATCGCATATCGCAGATCTGTGTTGCAAGGACGTTATTGTTACATCCTGTATGTAGTTATTGTAGCTAAAACTGTAAACACTGGTATTAAAAATATGATACGAAATTGTGGGCTATATATACAATAGAGCTCCTTAAGGTTATGTGTAGTCTTACAAATGTGGCAATGGACGCTCTGAACATGAAATCATGCAAACCTACGTTAACATTTTGATACATTTGATACTCTGAATATTGATTGTACCCCTTACAAAGGTTCAAAAGAGCCATTGTTTTATTCCAATGCTTGAAACTGTGGTCTGTGCATGTGTATTTCTGTGCATACAAACAATATGTATGTGTATGTGCACTCAAATTTTATGGATCATCTAATCAAGATTGTTTAACTTGTGTTAATGCTTTCCAACACTACCAGGCATACAGTATACATGATGTACGTACTGTAAACTAATCTCAGACATATTGGATAAATATTGATGTGTATACATATAAGCCTAATTATTGGAGACTATTGAATCTCCCCTTTTCGGCTGGTAGGACACGTTACCTTCCAATTGGAGCCCATTTTGCCTCAAACTGTTAGCATAACATTGCAGCACCTCTCTATACTGTATGTCTACGACTGTTTAACTGATTTGATGTGTGTTTGACTCCTTTTGTTTTATATATATATGTTTTCTGATGCATCTGTTCCTAGCTTATGCATTTAATTGAATTAGGGCACCAAAAGAGTGGTACCACCTCCAGCAAGTGTTATTTACTAATTCCTATTGTCGAGAAGTATATGGGTTGCTACATTTCTTGCAGTTTTCCATCCACCACACTGTTTTCCTTTTTAGATGTTTTTTTTTCTGGTGTTACATTGTCATTTTGTTCTGTTGACTCTCAAATCCGATAACGTGCCTGAGTGAGTTTGTGTGTTTAAAGGATGGGTTCCTTTTTTTTTTTTTTTTTAATTTTTTTTATATACACCCAGACCTTATTTAAATGTTGTTTTACATTGTTAATAATGATGTGTAGCATTATCTCTAAGGTTCTGTATTGAGAAACGTACCTGTTTGCACATAGGCTTAGGCAACCATTTAATCCTTCAAAAGAAATGTTCTCAAATCTGTTCTCTCACAGTTTTATTTAATATCTACTATACAGTGCATGTGACCTGGAAAAGAGGTGAATCAAATTCAGACTGTAGCTAATGTTATAATTGTGTTTACTTTAAACAAATTAAGGCACATGACTACAGTATACTACGAGCTTCCAATTATCAGAAAGAGGTTTAATAAGGCTGTTTTTGAAGTCTTCAACGGTTGCTCATTGAACTTCATTATACTGTAATCCCACTGAGAAGCATCAGTAGTGTCTCAATAATACTAAAGCCTATTATATGCACCATTATAAATAATGGGGAAACATTTGATTGTCTGGGTTGAAAAAGTGAAGATCTTTTAACGGTCTAACAGTAGGCACGTTTGTAGACAAGGAAAAGCATTCAGCAGGCTCTGATGTTAAGAAGGTGATAATAGCACAGACCGCTAAACTGTAAGTGACTAACAAAATCAAAGGTGTGTGTGTGTGTGTGTGTGCGTGACTGATTTCCTTTCTGCTAAATGGTACTTTACCAGTATGGTGACCAAGGTGGTTTCATTATGATGTTTCTGGCAGGTTATGGACAACAGTATATGCATTGTAAGGCAAATGTATAGCAATATAAACTGCTATTGAGTTGTACTCCATTTAAGCATCACAGATGGCGTTTACTTTTTTGCTAAATAAAAAGACTAGATGGTTGAAATTAATGTTAGTGTGGATATGAATGTGAATTTTCAATACTGTTTTATTTTTGAGTGGAAATAAAACTATACAAAAGTAATAAGCCAAGATGGCAAGCTACCACTCTCTTGGTTTGTTATAAATAATAAATCTTATTCTGAAGGTTGTAAAGATTCTGGAGTAAACTCTGCCTGGATTAATTTGTGTAGGCCTACGCCTGATTGATTGGTATCACTCACAACCTTCTACGACCAGCGGAATGGGCTGTAAATGCTGAAATGGCAAATCACTGTCTTGGTTGCTTCTTATTCTGAAGGTTGTAGAGACTAGGGAGTATCAATTGGTAAACCAGCAGTCAGTGATATTTGTATTGAACAAAAACTTTTATATAAATGTCTTAAGAGAAATTGGGAGAGCAGACTTCTACAGTAATTTGGTTATGCCCTTTAAAATGGATCCAGTGCATACTACAGAATATATAAAAGCTGAATAAAATATATTTACTCAATTATTGACAAATATTCTTTTACAGTTTACAACAGCTCAAATGGCTTTATATTACTAAAGATACTTAGTATATACACATAGTGGGCTGGGGCCCGGAAGTGTTCATGGCTGGCTAAAATGGACAATTTGACACAAGTTACTGTGAATAGAAAGGGTGGTGTCATGACAGCTGAGTCTCAAGTAGGGCCATTTCTGTTGCCTTGCATCCCGCATTACCAGCTGTTGACCAGTAAGTCCATCGTAAAGTTTAGCAGACCCATTCCAGCTGCACATTCCCTCATGTCAACCCTAATAATACACAATGACAACTACACAGAGAGGCGGGCGCTATGGGTCCGGCTGTACCCAGGCAGGCTATATATAATGTCAAAGCCAAGCAGGGCAACAACAGGCCACACTATCGCAGCAATAACGCTCTGATTGCTACAGGAACACAGCTCACAATGTCTCAGGTAAGGGGAATTCAACCCAAAACTCTTCTCATTTTAATTCATGTACATTTCACACCCACACCCTTTATTAACCTTACAATGCCCTCCTGGTCTTCCCCTCAGGCTGGTGAAGTAAAGAAGAAAAAGCGGCCTGTGATGAAGGAGGAGGACCTTAAAGGAGCTCGCAGTAAGCTGGGCCTGAAGGGCGAGGTGAAGAGTAAGACGTATGAGGTCATGGTGGAGTGTGGTGAGTGGAACACTGCTTCTTCTGAATCAAAGAGCATGCAGAATGTAGTTTAACAAGGTGTAAGACCTCACATTGGAGTGTTTCTTCTAGTCTTGACACGGCATGCTATTTGTTATCTTCCTGTTGACGGTAAACATGCTATAATTTGTGTTGTAATGACTAAATTACAGATCATTCTAAACCTTAAATTTAATTTTGAGGCCACATAACTCCTCTGAGAAAAGACCAGTGCCACTCTTGTGATATGAGTGCCACATGTTTAGTGTTATCCGAAGTGTTTGTGAATTTCCATTCCTTCTATATCGAAGGGGGAAATCTAGAGATAGTCACTCGCTACGTAGTTATCTTGGACGTTTTTACACTCTTCTAGCAAGCACAAGGGCATATTGAGCTACTGTATGACAAAGGTGGAGAGGTCATAATGTCTTAATAATAACCCTAACCTCTGGTGGTGAGAGCCACAAACTCTTTGCATGCTGCCAATAAATAATCTTACTTCTACTCTATATATTTTCTACAGCATTATTGTGGTTTCTAAATGGAACAAATGTTCTTCCCTGATTAGGAATTTAATCCTAACCATACTACAAATGGATTCTAAATTATTTGAGGACTATTCTTTCTAATTTTAGAAATCTTTTGTTTCTATTAACCATCCATAACTTGCCAATCTGTTTTTGTGTGCAGAACGCACGGGAAAGGTAGCACCATCTGTGTTCAGCAATGTAAGATCAGGAGCAGAGACAGCTCTGGAGAAGCCTTCAAGCCGAGCCAGTGTTTTTGGCAAGTAGACTCAGAAGGGACTACAGGAGCAAAACACACAAACCGGGGGATACCATGCATTACAGAAGAAGTTTTTGTTCAGAAGTATTTGTGAATACTGAATATTTTATGTAGGCCTTGTGCAAATGGCATGTTTGCTTTGCGTATTGACGCAGGGTTTTTGCCAGAATGACTTTGAGACTGGATAACCCTATGTACTGTATGTATGTAGATGTACTGTGAAATGTATTATATAATAGTACTGTATAATATTGAGTCGACTCCGGATAAGCTGGAGAAGATGGATGGATGGATGGTGTTGACAAACTTTATCAAAACATTTCTTATTGTAATTTCTAAACTAGAAAACAGCCTTTGACTAAATGAAGATTGAGGACATTATAATATCCAATGACAATAAGATGTATATTTGCCGATATAAGGATTCTCATGTACAGTTTTTGTTGTGATATAGCAAAAGTGCTTATGTATAAATGAACTCCATCCACACCTCACACAGATACTGTATGCCAGCCACCAAACTAGGCTCATTTGGTCTTTGAACACAGCCCTCTTTATTTGACCTCTTCCGCCCCCTCTCTGAGTCTACAGCAATCGCAAACAAGCACTGTGTGCATTTTGCAATTTGCTCTAAATAGCTTAATTCGATAGACTGGCAAATGTTTTGCATTAACACTGATTTCATGATAGAAATGCTACAATTTTCACCCTGGAAAATATAGATTGATACTATGAAAAATGATATTCATAAGTGTCAATTACACATTGCTGTTTCTTTTAATCTTTCTTGGAAAAATTATTAAATATCTAAATATTTTGTTTGCACGTTATTTCTACATGTTAATCTACAAACAATATTACTTAATTGTGTTCAGATACTGTATAGATTTTGATAAATTATTGAACCGTTCTTGGTAATGGATTTTTGGACCCAACTTGATTAATCTGTATGCAGGAATTTTGAGTTTGCATTTGGTGACATGTATCGTCCATGTGAAAATCGTAAGAATTAATTAAAAAATGGTTAACAATATAAATCAAATGTGTTTAAGAATATTAACTCATGGTTGGCTAAACAAGGCCTTCAGTATATAGTAAGTTGACTGGTGTAACATGATGTTAGTTAAAATATGAATTCTACATACTATTAAACAGTGTTGGGCAGTAACTAGTAGTGTAACTAATTACTTTTTCCAAAAATGTAATAATATTACAATTTACTAATCCAAGTAATGCGGCATTACAAGAATAAGATTTCTTGTCCTAGCAAATTTAGGGCGTATTCACACTTGGCCCAGTTCCCTTGAACCGTGCCCGAGCACATTTGTGTCCCCCCCCCCTTACTCCCCCACTGGCCTGAACTCACACAGCAGTTAACATTCAGAGCCAGGGCACACTTACTACAAGACATTAGGTTGGCTACTTGGTTTCATGCAACTTATTTTGTCCGCATAATCGTTCCTCTGGAATATTCCTTGATGTCCGACGAGCTACCAGATTTACTGAGTGTATCCCGTACCTTCAGATACTGAGCACGCAGTTTTAACAGCTTTTTACCCAAACTGCTCAGTGGTTGTTTGATACCCACCACGAGTAAATCAGTTTATGCCAGTCTGAGGGACTGCAGGGTGCATGCATTCTTGCATGTGGGTAAAAAGTCCACCCCATCACACTCACAAACACGTACATTCTGACCCTCCTTATGGGCGGAGGGAGAGTTCTCATCTGTTTTTTAGACAGTGAAGTGGGTGTTTAGTGGACATTTGGTCATGTCTGGGCATTGGTGTGTTCTGCTGTTGCTGTGGGCTTGTGTCTACTACTGGCTTCCCAGCCAAGCCCAGGGAGCTCTCATCATCTCTGGCAGCCATGCAACTGCACAGGTAAAGTCAAGCAACAGTTACTCCTTGTTCTACTCTTATGTAATCACCATTTTTGTTCAGTTATCTATAGTCTCATTTTGACCACCTGTTGATGTAATTTTCCCTGTTGGTTTCCAGTGTTGCTATTTCTTTGCAACTATAAGTGACATGTCTTCACTGTTATTTACTTTCTGTCTATCTGACTTTTCATTTTAATGTGATTATTTTCCCTCTCTCTCTCTCTCTCTCTCTCTCTCTCTCTCTCTCTCTCTCTCTCTCTCTCTCTCTCTCTCTCTCTCTCTCGCTC
>JAODTR010000020.1:1790003-1803542 GCA_025399935.1 Amblyopsis rosae | reverse complement strand
GAGTTTCTAGTGCAGGAGAGCGTAATGGAACAGAAGCGCCATCAGGAGACCGAAGCCAAAACTGAGCGGTTCTTGGGCCTGTTTGAGAGGCTGATTGAAAAATTATAATACATATATTTTTTTAGCTTTGTTGTATTATGCAATATACATAAATAATATTATTAAATTATGATTTATTTATTTAGTTAACATCTTGATTGCACTATTCAGATTACTTAGTTCTTTTTACTAATAAATATGTAATGCTGTTTAACTTTTTTATAACAAGCATTTGAGCAATAAAATACAAACTAAACACTGCAATTCCTTGAAAAATATATTGGTATAAAAACTATTAGAAAAAAAATAACATTAACACATTGTACAAACATTGAAGTGTTGTCCCATTTCGTAGGGGAAGGGGTGGGGGCAAGGGGTGAAATGGGATTCAGCCTAAATGTTGCATCAAAATGTTCTGACTAAATTATAATAGTGATATGTCATTCCTTGTGCATTTTGTAATATTTTTTTAGTCCTCCATATCTGTGTCTTCAGTTTGCTTTCGTGTTGACATTTACATTAGGGTTGTGAAACAAGAACCGCCAGGGCTAACATCGACCTTGACAAAGTTCACATACCGGTACTGGTATACACATAAACACTAGGGGGCAGTATTGAACTGTCTTGCAAGAAATTAACGTTTACAATATTTTGATAAGTTTACTCACTTTATTAATTAGGTAGGTTTTAATATATGTTAAGTTTTCTCTTATTTGATGCATACATTATTTGTATGCTAATTATATATTTATTGTTTTAATTATTTAATTATATGACATTTTATTCTTTGACCATTATGTAAACTAAATAAACTATATATACACTTTTATAAAAAGCAATGGTTCAATAATAAAATGAAAATAATTGTAAATTATCAAATCCGTTTACGATTGCTACAGTTACAGACACTACACACATGCCCAACACATAATGCAAATTAAAGGCATTTCCCATTTCAGGCACTTCTAATTCAAATAACATATAGGTTAATGTTAGACAAATGTGCAGTTTTACAGTCGCACATAATGACGATGATGAGCAAAACATCCAGTACTGTTGTTAGATACTCGATATTTAATTAACTAAACCTTTCACACACTAGAGTGTCATTAGAGTGCAAGGACTGTCTATCTTATTAATGCAGTAGGTATAGGCTACATTATGTGCCGATAGTGCTTGTATTGACTTAGGTGCTGGTTTAAGATAACCGCGTTGGAAGTCTGAGCTCCAGACGTTCTGCTATAGTGCTGAGTTACTTACCAGCTATAATCAAGAGTAATTTTCCCTATTTTCTATCTAAAGCAAACAATAATTTCACCCCACTAAAGAGACATTAAGTGGGGTTTTGTTTACATGCTTGAGTGGTGTTATGCATTGACCCGGCACTTAAATCATATTAGTGCGGGCACACGTCTTTGTATTGTACCATGTGCCCATAGCTCTTGTTACATGGCTGTGCTGTCTACCAGTAGATCCAGGGCAAGTGCGATGACCCCAGTCATGTCGGAAGTTCAGGAGTTGAGAGGGATTTTCTTAAGGAGAGCTTTAGGAAAGTGTGTGGGTGGGTGTGTGTGTGTGTGGGGGAGGGGGGGGGGTTTGCCTAGGCCTTCACTGATTCACAACAGATGTGGGGGGCTCTGGGTATCTGCAAAGGTCTGAGGCCCCGCTGTGCTACTCCCTTGGCTCTGATGGTACAGAATAAACAAGTGTCTTATTCACACATGGCTTGAATTAATATATGTGCTGTTAATCTTCACAAGATCGAAAGGTTTTAGAGTGTCAAGTTAGTTGGTGAAGTGCTGTCTGTCGTTTGAAATGACATGGTCGTGGCGGCGCCATTACTGTAAGCTTTTCGTTTGTCACCAGTGGGCAGCAGAGAGCCACATAACTGCTGTGATGTGAGGCCATACCAAAGGGCCAGACTAGTCACTGTGGAGTTTTCTTCAATTTACATGGTTGTGTCATTTTGAGACCCTAATAGTCCCGCAACTTCCTTGTTTTTTCGGTTGTCCTCAGATTCAAAAGGTAGCTGAAAGAGCGTCCTCGTACACGCACAATCGCGACGACAGAAATGGTAATTAGGCTGTCGCTAGAAGACGCCCAGTTGCTAGTCCACGCCTTGGTGTAGTTCTATCGCTTTGAGACCCATTATCATTTGAGAGCAAATGATAATTAAAGGTGAGGTCAGCGATTGTAAGATAATAAACGGTTTTGTCAAATTCAGTGAATATCTACGCATGGTGAAAAGAATAATCCGGTGCTTCTTTAGTGCTCTCTCCCTAAATGGGAACACAAACAAAGTACAACACTATCCCAGTGGCAATGTGTGTCCATTTTGGGGGACGGAGCTCCTGAGGGAGCACCCTATGGCATTGAAGGGAGAGGTGTTTTTGTTTTGTTCAAATATCAACAATCCTTCTCCTTTCATCGCTGACGCCACCTCGAAGGTTTTTAATTAGATTGCAGTATAAAACGTTGGTTTATATGGAGAAAATGCTATAAAATGTTCATTGCCGTAATGTTACTTCTGTGGTTATATGCCGAGAAAGCCCCATAGGGCAGATTTTATTACAAATGTTTAATTTAATTTATTTTTAGCAGTTACAAATAGCTCTATTGTAAGAACATGCAAATGAGTGTAACGTTTCAACAACCAGTAGCCAAGGAGAGCTTTGTAGGCCTATTGCCCCACCTCTCCCCTTTCTCCTCACCTCTCAGGTCTCTCAACCCCCCTCCCCTGGTCTACCTATTGTCCCTGTGTGAATATTTCACATTGCTGCTGCCGCTGGTGCGTGATGCGGCAGACTGAGTGCTCATTGTGCGTGTACGCAGTGTGGGCTGCCCCGGTATGCAGGCCCCTTGGCGTGCAGTGTGTCGTGACACGCGCGTGGCCGCTGACGCCAGCCCGCCCGCCCGTCTGTCTTTCTGTCTGCCACTCACTGTGCGTCTGTTCGGTCACACCTGACAGAGCCCCCACGCTGCTCCTGGGACGAGGCACCGTGTCCGGGTCAGCCACATCTGCAGACTGGCCTGCCTTATGGCAGCAGCTTGCACTTTGTCGACCCGTGATCCGCTACAAACGAGAGCTACGAGCCGCCGCAGTAATAAAACATATTTTCGCTGAAGGATTCCTAAAAAGGCAACTCTTGATCGTATATGGGATCCTGACACTCACTTTAGATGGGGGAAATTGGGTTTTTAGTATAAACCAACTTAAAGGTATAGTAGGCCTTAGCGATTGCACGACGTTGTGTACTCAAAATCTGGTGGGGTTTTAACTGTTCTGTGTGTGGGTGTGTGTTAGCGCACGGTGCAGGGCACTGTAGCCTGATCCAGGGTATTTATTTAGTGTGTTCTCTCAGGCTGCCGAGGTGAAAAGTTTAACTTGGTGTTGACCGTGTGGAGAGCGGGTTTAGCTCCAAAGTCAGGCGCAGGACACAGACACAGGGAGGATATTCTCCAGCTCCTCCTTCCCTCCATCTCTCCGTCACCGCCTCCTCCCGCCTAACCTCCCCCCTCCCCACGCGCCTTCCCTCCCACGCGGAAACAATTAGCGTCCCTGATAAGATGTTGTACATATTTACATCTTTTTATAGCATCTTTTTTTTTTTTTGCGCTTGTTTGTTTTTCCCCCTCATGACGAACGTTTTGCGTCCTCTGTCACGGCGCTGGTTAAATCACCATTACATCTCCTGTGGGTGCAGGGGGGGGAGAGAGAGAGATAGGGAAGAAAACAAGCAAACAAAAAAAAGGCAAAAATAGCGCGAGCGAAAGCAAACACGAGGGCTAGACTGACGGACGGCCCTCGTGCTGACGGACGGAAGTAAAGTTTGGGCCAAACCGTGGTGACTAAGTTGTTCTTTTTGATCCCACAGGACAACTCCCTTTGGTAAACATACTATAATGTAGACAGATGAGTACAGATGTGTATATTTTAGGGATGCACAATATTCTTAAAATGTGATATTACGATATTGATTATGAAAATTGCAATATCAATATTAATTTCGATATTTTTAAAAATTTTAAACACCTTACAACAGTAATTCCAAGCTACCGAGAAGGCATTCTTTTTGACCACTAATGTTTCCTCTTCGAGCTCTATTATGTCATTAGCTTCCTCAGCCACACATCTTACTTCCTCAGCCACACATCTAATAGCCAATGGACGCATCTATCCACAAAATAAACTGAATATTGCACTTCCTGCAACATTTTCCATATGATATTGCGATAACGATACTGAATCGATATGTATTGTGCACCCCTAGTATATTTCTATACACTACACTGTATATTTTGTACTGTCTGATGCAGTTTGTTTTCCCTCTACGAGTGACACAGAGTATAAGTCTAAAATATCATATCGCTGTATTGCATGGCCTCGGCTGCAGATCTTTTTTACTAAAACAACATGAGCAGGAATTCAAAACCAAAACTTATGGGTACTAACATTCTTCTAGTTCATTTGGGTAGGAGAATACACGGCTTACAGATACAAGTCAAGCAGTAGATGGTAAGCCGTGTAGCACTCTCCATCTGTTTTAGTTTTGGAGTGGTTGTGATAACCTCAGCCTGACCCCTGATTGGTGTAATCTCACCCTCATCTCCACTGGTTGGTCAGCTGACATAATGTGCCCTTGCAATTGGCCGGTTTACTACTAAGGATGATGAATGTGTTTAGCATTCTGTTGGGTTAACAGTTAGCCAGTGAGAAGTTTATTCTGCTGTCTAAACCATAGCAAAGCTTAAAAACACCAGAGTTTAAATGTTTGGGGTGAAAGTCAAACACAGTGGTTTTCCCAGGCAGTGTGAAATAACCTTGACGCTGTTCTTTTCCCCAACTGAAAGGGTGTCATTTATTGTTGCATTCAGCCCAGTATGGGCTAACAATGTGTCTGTGTATAATTTAGATGAATGACTTGAACATATTTTATTTTCCAGTAGTTATAAGACTTTACTCAAATCTTCTCTGCACAGTTTAGTTGTAAGGCCGGTGTTTTAAGACATGAAACGACGATATGACAGGAATGTCCAGCTGCAAAAAGCTATTAGGATGTCCCGGTGCTGCTGGCCTGTAAACGTTGGCACCGCAGTGTAGTGGCATCAGCTCTAGACAGCCAGGGCTCTTGTATGAGGGCTTGAGTCCAGCTATGAGATCAGAGGGCCACTCTGTTTGTTTGTTGTGGTTTAGGGGGGGACAGGTACACACACACACAGACACACACACACTGTTTCATCTGCATTTTTTTTATGTTACAGGCCAGCGCTTTTCTTTAAGAAAAATAAGTTACATCTGAATGCGGTCTTAGGCTGCCTGCACCGTCGAATGAACGGTGACCCCCCCACCTACGTCCCCACCAAACATCCATCTCTGACCTCTCCCTCACCCTTTTCTACCCCACCTTAGCTGGAGCATCCTGTAATACAAGGGGAAAAGGGAAAGGGGGGAAAGTGGCTTTGCCGTCCGCTAGACCAAATCACAACCAGACCACGGTCGTCAGCCCACGATGCAGCCCGCGCCACCAAAGCAGAGGTCCCATGCAGCCCTGCTGGACATCCCAGTAGGTCCACCTTCCTTTTGATCTGCTCATCAGTGGTTCTCCCCAGTCTGCTGTCATGCATGCCCCAGCGGTGCAGGGCCTCAGGTGGGTGACACAACTCCAGGCCATAGTAAATATTCCTTAAATGTGTTGTCATGATCTTTGTATCCAGCCCTGCAGTGTCTGCCTGATTGAAATGCTCTTATACGAATATGTAAAGTGATGCTGTTCTGCTACTGTTGGTGCTTGCTTTGGTTTTAGCATGTCCCGCGACTGCATTCCACCGCCTCTCCACCTTTTCCCGTGTCTTTCAAGCTATTCGCTTTTCTATTTCTCAGCCTTTCCATGCATACATCTGTCCCATCTCTTACAGCAGTGTAGGCCCAGGGCGTTCACACACACACACACACACACACACACACACTTTCACACATCTCCTCCCTCCACCTCCCCCCTACTGACCTCTGGTTCATCTCCCATAAGGCCTCAGGCCAAGGCAGCCTGGCACCAGACAGATATTCAACCCCTCAGGCAAACATCACAACAGGTCAGGAGGAGGGGGGGGGGAGAGAGGGAGAGGGAGAGGGAGAGCCACTGGTTTACTTGTTAACTGACGCCTTAAGCAGTTTTAATATGCAAAATCTTCCTACATTCAGATTTCAACTTTGTATAGACACTTAGTGTTTTGAAGCATATGGGACATTGGTCATTGATTTGTGGATTTTCATTAAAAGTTCACAAATATTGTTAAATAAAAGTCAGAAAAACTAATTTGCAGCTTTGCCTTACATGTCTGCCTTTGCAGATTCCCTCTCTTTAAACCCATCTCTTTATAAACCATGAAATGTTATTCTATTCTCTCATAAATTAATTTTGTTTTTTATTACGTTTCATTTAGTGTTAATCCCATGAAACCGGGAATAAAAGAAGGGGGATGCTGTGATTGGATTAAAAGACGTCTTTATAAACATTGTGACCCTCGTCTTTGACGCACCTCCTTGAAGGAAGTCTCGTCATAGCAGGAGTACCCAGAGATGAAGGGGTCTTCTTTAAAAGCGGATGTGAGTTAGGAGGCACCGGCTGTGGAGTCTTTGTCAGGCACACAGGCCTCTGTTCAGTGTCTGTTTTTGTTCTTACAAATCCTGCTTGGTTTATGTTTGTCCTTTGAGTGATTAGGGACTCGAGTTTGAGCCGCTTGGCTAAAAGCAGGCGTACATTTTTTTTTCTCCTTTTTTTTTTTTTCTTCTTAAAAATTCTTCCTTCATATCAGTAAATTACACCGGTCAAATTAGCTGCAATGGTAGCATTTTGCAGCCTTGTCCCGGACTGGAGGCCGTTTCGCTCTAGATGAGATGAGAGTATATTGTATTGGACAAGTGATGTCGGTAAACCATGCCACCAGAGATGAGCCATATCACAAGAGGCATCACTAGAAATCTGAGTTGTGCCATTAGACTGGGAGAAAGGCAGTATCTTGAGAAGGAGAGAGAGAGAGAGAGAAAGCGGAGAGAGACACAGAACGGATTGTTCCACAACAGACTGACGGACCTTTCAGCCTTATCTTCCTGAGCTACTCTTACAGAAAACCAAGGAGAGAAGGGAAAAGAATGCCCCGCTCTTGCTCTCCCTCCCATTCCCCCTCTCTCATTTCTCCTGTCTGCGTCTCCCCACCGACTTAATTTCTCCTTCTCCCTTTGTCCATCTGTCTTAACCCGGCATTTCTTAAACATCCTGCTAACCCTTGCTCTCCTCCCCATTGTGTCCGTTCCTCAATATCTCACCTTGATGTTTTAATATCTTGTTTCTTTCCTCGCCCCAATGCTATCTGTCTGTCCGTGACTCTCTGAGGCGCTCTTAGGGCTCATTGCTTCCACAGATTAGCAAAGGGGAGGTTATAAGCAGCCTTTAGATTCCCACCAGCAGCTGCCTGTTACTGTTACACCCTGGAAAAATGGGTGTGTGCTCTCCATTTCAGGCCTGCTGTATAAAGCTTTTAAAGGGGAGGGAGGGAGGGTGTCATCGAGCACGGGCCTAGTGCCCCCTTTTGCAGAAACACCTGATTTGCATTTGTTTACACGTGTCACTTTTTGAACATTTAGATTTCCCCACACGTCACACTCGCTCCGATTCTGATTCTGACACATGCACACACACACAAGCGCATGTCTAAGTACTGGATGCTGGTGACACCGTGAGCCACTCCTCTCCTCCCTCTCTGACAGAATGAAACGGATGGATAATTAGATATCAAAGAGAGGCAGGCAGGGTGTGGTGAGGCGCGCAGGGCCCTCCGATGGTAAAGCACTTATTAATGAGATAGGCCTTATCTGCTCTCCTCCCAGGAATTCTGCCTTTGATCGGCCCGACTCTGGACTTAATACATTTTTGATTGATAGG
This sequence comes from Amblyopsis rosae, assembly GCA_025399935.1. Lineage (NCBI taxonomy): Eukaryota > Metazoa > Chordata > Actinopteri > Percopsiformes > Amblyopsidae > Amblyopsis > Amblyopsis rosae. The sequence goes on along the minus strand of JAODTR010000020.1, from coordinate 1,795,563 downwards.
CTGAGATGACAGAGAGGTGGATGATGAGGTGGAGGGGTGTGTGCGTGCGTGTGTGTGCGTGCACGTGTGCGTGAGTGCGTGGTGGGGTTGCATGCTCTGCATGCATTTTGCAGTGACGTCGTGCGCGTGATTAAATAACTAACACAGTTCACATAAATAATCCACCTTATGTGCTGAAAGAGCAAGCGCACGCCGATTTGCGCACAAGGTACTTTATGTAATGTATATTACCGGTACCGGCAACCTATAGATGTACTTAGATACACACACACACGTGTGTTGTAGATGCATATGTGAGTGCACGCGTGCGCACAACGCACGCGCACATTCCTCCTCCCAGACGCCCCTGCAGACATAAATTGTGGGAGTCGCAAGCGAACAGACAAGCCTATTCAGTCACCTTAAACCCGACTATAACTCACACACCGGGACATGAGGAAATCTCTCCCTTAAGCAGGCGAGCGGCTAGGCCTGCACAGCGCAGGCGGGGCGCGGGCGGAGCGGGGTGGGGAGGGGAGAGGAGGGGAGGGCGGGGGTAACTGATAAGGCCCTTTCTCCAGCTGGAGATGAGTTATAGCCCACCCAGGAGGAGGAGGAGGAGATGGAGGTGGTGAGCGGCGACCCACCCTGGACACGCTGCTCGGCTGGGATTGGTGGGGGCCCCTTTACCTCCGCTGATGAAGCGAGAGAGAGAGAGAGAGAGAGAGAGAGTTAGAGGGAGAGGGAGAGAGAGATAACAGCCTTGCTCTCTCTCAATAACACCTTGACCATGGGTGAGGAGGGGCGGACATGAAGTCAGTGAGCCGGGAGGGCTGGTGGATGCACACGGCGCCCAGTAAACAGGAACACACTAACAAGAAAATAAGTACGCACAGCGTAATAACCCCAGCCGCGTCCTTCCTCATCCGACAAGAGTTGACTGAATGTGACCATTACGGCACAGTGTCACCTTGTTATGAGTCTCTGTCAGCGCGAGGAGGCGCCAGGTAAATTACAGCAGCCGTAACCGCTGCTCTGTCACCGTGCCGTCACCCTCCATTTATTACCATGACGACGGCTGGCCACATCAGGTGGCCAGATCGATCAATTTGACAGGCACATTTCAGGTCTCCGAATCCATCACGCTAACAAAGGCAAGGGGTGGGATGCTGCTGGTGATATCCAGAGGACTCTGGTTCGGGATGAGTAAGGAAAACGGGCCGCAGTGTAACGTCTGTTGTCCCGTATGACCCCGGGAAGTGTTACTTCTAACTCAGAATTCAGTTTCAGTCATTTGTTGTTTGTGAAATATAAGAATATCTTATTGTATGGGCTACAACATAATTAAAACACTGTAAATATGTCAAGACAAACTGTGGGTATATTTATTTTAGTTAAATAATCATGCAGACAGAATAGTAATGTATTGTGACATCTGTCACCATTACATGGTAAATGGTATGGCACATTTAAAACAATTGGTCGCTTTTTATATATAAATAAATGCCTGGTTCACTGCTGTTTATCACTGCTAACACAATCTCGCTCTACCACCATTTTGAAACACGAATGACTTCAACGTCATCGCACTTAACCATGCTGATTGGTCCGCCATTGGCTGTGCAGACGACAAAGCAAAACGGGTTACCGTTAGTCAGGCAGGGCCAGGCTGCATTCACTGTCCGTTTCCCTTTGAAGTTCTAGGCTTCATAATGTCTTGTCTATGTGACATAGTAGCTGGTCAGGAACCATCCATTTGTTTGTTTAGAAAGTGATTGCTCTTACTTGCTCTAGTCTAGGTAGAAAACTGAAAAGTTAACTTATGTTAAACTTTTAGCATCAGCCTGAGCACTTACCCTGAACCCAGCGTGGGAGAAGCACGACGAACATGATGAAATGAAGGCAGCGCTTAACGCAGATGTGGTTGGAACCAGGGGAGCGACCGCAAGAGGAGGTGTGAGATGATAAGACTGGGAGGAACTGATAGAGAGAAATAAAGCATGTCGTGAAAAAAAAATGATTAGAAACAGTAATCACCCGTCGGAGGCCGATAAACCAAGCCGCCGTTAATTACAAGCATGCAACTCGTGGGGATATGGATGGATTAGGTTCTCTTTCTGCTCCAAGTCTCTGCTTTCATACTTGTTTGCCTATATTTCTTTATTGTTTCTGGCTTACCTTACTATAGCTATACTGTACACTGTCTTGTCTCAAACGAACTTGGACACAACACCATTTGTCACAAGCAGAGGTGTGCTACGGAGGAAGATGAACCAGAGGAGTCAGAGATGGAGAGACAAAAAAAAGGGGATGGGGTTTTAGCCATTTTTGAGTGATATAGGCTTTTTGGGGCATCTGGGAGATGTGAGATGGGTGGTGGTCCATAAACAAAGAGCTGACAGTCTACCTATCACCCCGACAGGTCTGGCTGGCGCTGCCTAGATAAAGCCGGGGTGCTGCCTCTCGTATCAACATCATTCATCATCCGTCTTTGCCTGCCTTCTTACCCGCACTCCCATGAGCCCCTGCACACCCTACACCTGTCCCCGTGGTAACTGAACTGACTGTGTCTGTTAAACTATCAAAGCCCTAACCTACACACTCAATAATAATGATAATAATAGTACCATTTATTTATATAGCACCTTTCATGAATTGCAGCTCAAAGTGCTTTACAGTAGAGAGATTACATGCACAGCGCTTCACAAGAAAAATAGAAAAACGGGGATAAGATGCTAGAAAAGTACTCTTGAATACATAATGGCTTCTTTCAACACGTTTATTCTTCAAACCTGGTGTGTCTTAGAAGAGTGTTTCCCATGAGTCTTTGAAGTTACTGTCCATCCCAGCAGTAGTCACTTGATCATGTATTTTATTGTGGTGTGGGTCTCTTTGGGGCTTCTGTGTTCAAATTATCCCTCAAAAATGCAATTGTAGAATCTTGGAGGGACGGCCATTAATCATTCAATGTGTCCTTCATCCTCTTTGCCCATGTGTGGCATGCTACTCATTTTGTAATGCAGGAGGTGACAATGGAAATGAATGGCATCTTTGTTCTGTGGGTTTCTAAAAATATGAGGAATTCTCACTTCATGCAGTATATTCAAATCAAACAAAGCAAGGGTCTTTGATGAGGTTTTCCAAAATAGCGTTTTCCAAAACTCGGCCTGACAAAATATTAAACAGTGAATTAGCAAATTGTAGCCCCATAAAGTGACCCTTCAGGCCACTATTGTTACCTTGTCAGTTGGGTTTTGTTTGAGCATCTCCTCCTTTTCTTTGTACGCATGGGGGAATAGAAATTATGCAAATTGAGATTGGCACTCTGAAGAAACAATGTTGACATCTCCCATCCTCAATGCCCCTAAATGCACACACATCACGGACACACCATTCAGCATGCTCTCTTTTGGCCCAGTTTGGTGGGCCTGTCTCTTTTGGCTGTCTCTCAAGCACACTTTAACAATTGCACCTATATGGCCCGGGCCCCATCCAGTTTGGCCCGTTTGAGTCAGACTGGACAGGCAGTGAGACAGAGAGACAAAATTCTGTCAGCTATTGTCATAAACAGTGTTGGGCTCCATGGCTTTCAAAGGAAGGAGAATAATGGAAACAAACGTTAAAGATAAGGCCTAAATGTGGGCGAATACGCTTTGATTCAAGAAACTGTTTCACTAAGACACACGCACGCACATACTCGAGTTTAGTTTTGTAATTCTTTTTTTTTTTTTACATATGCAACTATAAGGGCTTGTGAATGTGGAAAGTGATTATTGTAATACACCAGAAATGAACATAAGTGTATCTGCAGGCAGTGAGAATGAAAAATGAGCAGCCTGATACAAACGTTACGTGATTCAGTATTGATGAAGAACCTCGGCTTAACCAATCAGCGATAGATTCAGAGCAGGACCCGAAGACCTGACAGAGCAAGTGCGGGCATTAAGTTAAGGAAAATGGTGAAGTAGAGGATGAATTAAAGGGAATAAATTGGAAAACGGGCTATCACTTTTGCGGTATAATGAACAAGTATGGATATCAAAGTGTCCCTCATTCATAGGGGCCCGAGGGTCTCTGTTCTCACCCTAGATGAGTAAATGAGCGGCAGCGCAGCCACAGAGGATAATGATTGTCCATTAGTCTGTTGTGGCTTTGGGGAAGTGGAGTTGTGAGCAATGGGAACCCATCACATGGCTCCAGTGCAACCTTTGAAGCCCCCCAACCAGCCCCATAATGGCCCAGACACAACTGTCTGTGTATCCGTTGGGTCGTACATAGACCCAGGGTTCATCAGGAGGTTTGAGGGCACTGTCCAGATCTGGGAGATAGACAGAAAGGACTAAATAGATTGAAATTGTGAGAACATGTACAGTATGTGTTTCTTCAAATGTACTATGTAGTCCAACTATTTTATGGCTATTAGAATATTAATAGTTAGAAAATATCAACTGCCACTTTTTCATCTTCCAGAAGGTGAAATGTTCAAATATTAGGGTGGATTATTCAACTATGCACTTCAGGATCATCTTTCCTTTAAGGCCTTTACGGTAAGGCTTGTAGAATGGAGGCCAAACCCCCCCCCCCCCCCCAGGTTTTCTGCATAGTTTTTAGTCGCACGTCACTTAGTGTGCAGACCGTTGTGTTCGCAACCGTAGCTGTGAGCCTGTGTGAGTCAGCTATTGAGACGAACACCACCCGTCAGATGTTCAACGTTCACAGATCAAACAGCTTAGCTGACCGGCTATGTGGCTTGGCTGACATGGCAGGATATGGCGTCAGCGCTCTAGGGCCAAGAGCGTTTGTAGTATACGTGAATGAGAACGATAGAAGGGGGTGTTTAGTCGTGATAGTGGTCCTGAGGAATGTGATGTTTTGAAGGTCGTGTGAAACACCCCTGGCACTCGGAATAACCTCCCGGACTGCTATCACGACACGACCTGGAAGTGGTAAGGTCAGCTGTCGGGGAGGGTGGGGTGTAATGGGGGGCTAAAGGCTTGTCTCTGTTGACGGCAACCTTTCCAAATCTGTATACAACTCCTCAATCCCCTGGGAACAGGCTACTCCCAAGCTATTGCACGTGACGGGAGCTGACAGCACAGGAAACCGCCAGTTAACGGGAGTGACCAAAATGGCACAAAAAGATGATGATGATGCATTATAGTATAAGACCCAAATACGCATTACACACCATGTAACAGGAAAACTAAAACTAAAATACAGTGGGACAATAGCAAAAATATTTGATAAATTAATAAACCTAGAAAAACAAAGAGTGGCATTTGGGCATGGCTAAATGAGGGCTATTTCGGGCAGTTCTGTTATTAAATAGCCCTACTGCAGTAGTGTGTTGTAAATGTATTTATTTTTTATTTACTTTATTTTTTAATACAAAAACTTTTACCCAGGAAGTGCTTGGTGGACTAAACGAAACCACATCTGTATGTATCTCGCTGATCAAACCCCCTCTGGTTTGTAATTCTGAACCTTGGCCAAACAGGGAAGGTGTCCCTGGCCTGAACCATACACCCCATATCAGTGTTTGGGATTGTGCAAGTGGGGGGGGGGGGGGGGGGGGGGGGGA
>JAODTR010000020.1:1769272-1783411 GCA_025399935.1 Amblyopsis rosae | reverse complement strand
AATGTGTGTGTGTGTGAATATATATATATATATATATATTCACACACACACATTATATATACACGTGTGTGTGTACTGTATATATATTGTAACAGTCGTCCTGGCCTATATGGAATCTTTGTTTCTGTTCTCACTCTCAGCCAACCATGATTTCAGCTCAGTTACTGTATTTAGACACCCATGATATTGTTTCTCTCTTTCTCTCTGCACCTTGTATTGCAGTGCTCTCTCTCTCTCTCTCTCTCTCTCTCTCTCTCTCTCTCTCTCTCTCCCCCCTCTCCCCCTTCTCCCCCTCCTTCCCTCAATTTTCTCTCCTCCAGGCCGTAGCGTAGTCAGTAGCTGATAGGCATCTCCTCTGGAGTCTGTTGTAGTCTGTCCCGGTCTCAGACAAAGTGCCTCCACCAGACCAGTGGGTCTCCCTGGGAACCTACAGTAGTAGCAGACCCCCTGGCCCCACCACCATCACCGTGTGTGTGTGTGTGAGTGTGTGTTGGTGCATGCGTGTGTGCCTGTGGGTGTGGGTGTGTGCTTGCTACGGTTGACGGCAAGGGCTCAGGGAGGAACTTTTGAGTTTCTCTCCCGCTTTGGTAAACGGGATTTGTAAACTGTCAGATATGGAGATGTGGGCCATGCTAAAGATGTAGGCAGGCCGTCCTGTGAATGCTCGGCTCACACAGACTGCTCTTCTGGTACAGTAGCAATATGCACTGCTGGTGTCTTGTGACGAATGTATATTACCACCTTTTATAGCCCATTCTACATGCTTTGGAACATGCAGTCGTGTGTGAAGGAGCTCTATTAAGATTGACTGTTTCCTTAAAGATACAATACACTCACAAACACACACACACACACACACCGATACAGTACGTCATAAGTCATGCCCCCATTTCAAATCTGCACTTGGCATCGGGGAGCACTTGAGAATGCTGGGCTTTACTTTCATCATAACTAGAAAGAGAGGGACCAAATGGACAAAACCAAAACCCGAAAGAGGAAATCAGGAGGAGTGCTTTTATCAGGGGCCCATTTTTCCAGGCTCTTCTCTCACACACACACACATGCACACACATATATACCTGTCTCCCATGCGACCTTTCCAAAATTTAAAAATGTGGGCGAGAAGTTGATTCTCCCAAAGGAGCGCGTGTGCATTTTGTGTGTTTGTGTGTGCGTGTGTTGTGTGTGTGTGAGTGTGTGTGTGTGTGTCGTGTGTTTGTGTATACATGTTTGTGTGTGTGTGTGCATTCCACCCAGGCTATCGCCACCATCACTTGACAGGAATTATATAATTGCAGTCTGTGATCTCATTTTCCTCAAAGGACATTTTGAAGTTTCCGTTCCCCTCTGGTTCTCTCTCTCTCTCACTCCCTCTCTCCCTCTCTCCCTCTTGTTTTATTGTTAAAATGTCTCACATTAAATCAACCGGTGCTCTCCTCCCCTGTGCATTAGCTTTCTGCTAACAGTTAGCAAAAGGTCTGGTATGTGTTAATGAGGGTAAGGCCGGGAGTATGTTGCCCTACTAGAGATACACATATTTCTTCATGTTTACATTATTTCCATTGAGGAAGAGACATATACAGTAAGGTATAGATTCAGTGGCATATACTGTAGATATTGAAAATGTTTAACTTTTAATTATTTCTGCCAAAAAATATATTATGGCATTGTTGTATTTTTTTATTTAATTTAAATAAAATTGTTTTAAAGTGTGACTCAGACAGTTAAGAATGTTTTTTAGTTTTTAACTATTAGGACTTTTTTTTTTTTACGTCATTGGAGCATTTCACAGAAATAATTATTTCAAATGAAATAGTAATAAATAATACATAACCTTTACAAAAAATTCTTTCTTCAGTCTTATTATTTAGTAGTTTAGATGGTTGTATAAATGTTATCAAATTTTAGGTTTGCATGTTATTTTGCAATATATTTTACGTACTGTTTATTTTATTTTACATTTTTCTGTAATATTTTAGGTAGTAATATTCAATACACATAGGTTAGTTAAATTTAATCACAATCTTGACATTTTTGCATTTAGAATTATCTCCTTTGAATTGGACCGCTGCAGTTCCTTTCATGAACAATAGAGAGCAGTAGTGAACTTTAGATGTTATATTAAAAAGGACAACACAATTGTGAACCTGTATTTTGTTTGGTCAAGTTTCAATTTATATAGATGTATAAATATATAGTGTTTGTATGTTTCTTTGCCCTGGGTATTTTAACTGAATGGTGCAGTTTCCATGAGTTAAAAAACATTTTTTTACAATGCATATTGTCTACATGTTTACATGCCATGTTGTTGGAGTGCAAATTATTACTGTACTTTTGGTCATCTATCTCATCCCTCTTACTCTTAAATTCGGGGGGAAAAAATGTGGCCTTTCATTCTGCTCCTGTTAAAGCCATTGGATGTATGGACCATCTTAGCCAGTTAAAGGGTTCCAGTTCCCCTGGGGCCTGGTGGCTTTGTTGTCACAGTGTTATCTCAGATTGACACCTCTGGAAACGTCCCGGGAGAGAGGCAGATTTGTCACCGGATTAAACTAATTTACCAGATGATTGAATGTGATTCCAGAGCCACTCTATTGGAAATAATACATAGGGGTCAGAAGATGGCGGGGCCCAACGCTAGCCAAAGATGCAGTATACAAATGAGTTGCCAGCGATGCTTAAAGTGTGTGCAGGTGTGTGTTTAACAGTGTGTTTAACTGTGTGTGTGTGTGTGTGTGTGTGTGTGTGTTCAGTTTTATCATTTTAATACCTACCTCCCTGGGAGAAAATGTACAGTGTTTTCGAATATATTCTTGTCTCAAAGTGTCTAGCACATGGTTTTGATCGTACTTCAAAATGATGGTGTTGTGCGGCATTTCATCGCACTTGATGGTGTTGTGCAGTTCTTTTAAATGCAAGCTGTCTGACAGCCCGGCAATCCAGCATCTCTGGGTTCTTCAACATTCACAGCAATCATAATGTAGATATAGGGAGCAGATGGAGACAGGGTGAGATTGCTTAAGCATTGACAGAGTTAAGGAAAAGGAAAAGAGAGATTCAGATAGTAAACATGCATGGTTTCACGGCCCATATACTCTAGTGTTTAAGCTCCAGTGTGTTTTATTTGTGTCTCATGAGTCATGGTCTCGCAAAATATGTCGAAATAGGGAGGTTTGCAGTGTTGAAGCCAATTTGTCCCCGAGGGCTGTTTCTTAATTGGAACATGTTGAAGAGAACACTACAAGCTCCCGAGTGGTGAACAAAATATTAGTTTAATTAACATGCAAAACAGTCTCACTCAAACGCACACGCACGCACACACACACACACACACACACATTATGCGGACACACAAAGATTGCAGCGACAGCACAAAACAGACACAGGCCAAAAGGAAATAAGGGTAAAGAATTGGAAGGAAATTTGCTCGAAAATGTAGCTGTAAGCCTGCCGAAGATCTTATTACACAGGCTAGATATAGATCTAGCTCGAATAATACTTAGCACATGCTGCTCTTTTAATTAAGCAGTAATATCGGCAAAGAGCGCTGGAAAAGCATCTCTCTCTCTCTTTCTCTCTCTCTCTCTCATATCACCGTTCCTCATCTCGACCCCTCTGCTCGTCTCTCTCTCCCAATAATCTCCAATGAAAGGGATGGGCTGAGGTGTTGGTTGGGGGGGGTTGGGTCCTTGGCTGTGTGTGTGTGTGTGGGGGGGGGGGGTTGAGCGAGAGCGAGGGCACATTGTGAAGTGAGTGTCTTGTTTAAGGCCTTACATATGTTTCTGTGTTTCTGCCTCATTGGGACTGCCTTAGCACCCCACCAATGGCCCTGGGGCACTCACTTTGAGGTGTGTGTGTGTGTGTGTCTTTTAGTGTGTTTATGTGCATTTTAGTGTGTTTATGTGTGTTTGGAGAAAGGTTGTGAACTGTTGCCATACAGAATGCATTATACTGTATACGGTATGTGGCCTTGCTTAAGCAGTGGCACATGCATCTACCTCCCAGGTGTCACAGGTGACAACCACCTCCACAAGGCAACGGCGATACAGGGTATCTCATGTGTGAAGCCCGCCCGCCCCCGTCAAGCCCCTCGGGCTGTGGAGCCACCCTCGTGTGGCAGCAACCTCTCATGTGACGCTGGGATAGGAACCACTTGTCCAAACAGGGCCGTCCAGCTTGGTGGGGTCTGGCATCCCAGCCTCTCTCCACGGGGGCATCTGTCAGCGACAGACCCAATAGGCGTCTGGGACCCAGACCTCATTAAGTTGAATTACCAACGTGTTTTGATGTCAAACTCAAACAATATTAAAGCATTCTTTGTTTAACTCGCCAGAAACGAAATAGCCGTCATCTTATACTTAAGCTTAGAAAGTAAGCAAATATAGTTCTGCTACAAGTTGGCACTCTATACATCAATGACTTCCATCTGTATTCAGGGTAATAGTTGTGTACTTGGTGCCAAGAAGTTATGCTATATTTCCCTTAAGATATAAAACTTTTAATCCTCTAAGTAGGCAGTTTAATCTAGTGGCTGACTGATGCCTGAGTCCCCTTCCAAATGTACAACATGTATCGCATAAAGCCTTTATTCAGACGTGTTAACTATTGCACTGCGCTCTATACAAGTGCAAATCAAGTTAACCCTCCTTGTTTGACTGTGTACACACCGTACGCCTGTGTTATTACTCACACAGGCAGAGGAGCTGGTTCTGTCGCATGCACGCGCACACACACACACACACACACACACAGCCTGAGCCATTGCACCTGCAGCTGAATGGGTATTGTTCCACACACACCCCCACCCCCCCTCCCTCCTTTGCTCTCTCTCTCTCTCTCTCTCTCTAGAGGAGTGCTTTTGTGGTTGCTCTTTTCTCTACTCTCCAGGCTTTGGCCTCCCATCCAAACTCCCCCTGTATACACACACACACACACACACACACCTCGCACCATTCTCCCTGCCCTGCTCCCTCCACTGCTCATTCCCTTCTGGAGGCGCAGGGGAGCCCCTCGCCTTGCCGGGCATGCAAACACAGCTGACGGAGGGCCGCTCGCGTGCCTCTCCACGGGGCCCCCCTGAAATCCCCTTTGAATCGGTGTGTGTGTGTGAGTGGAGGGCTGAAAGCAGCGTGTGTGTGTGTTTGGGTAGTATCATTGCCATTCATCCACGCTTTGCATCTCCATGTGGATTGTTCCCAACGTTAACGCAGAGTGTGCCGTCTAATCTTATCTCGTCCTTTGACGTCTTGGGGAGAAATGACTGGGAAAGCCGGTTCTGTTGTGTTTCGTTGTCGCTGGTGTGTGTCACGGCGGTAGGGACCCCCAGTGCCATTGTTGAAAGGGGAAAGTCTTTTGGTTTTATTCTGTGTTACCCCGAAAATGAGTTGACGAGCGCGGCCCTAATGCACTGTTATCTGTATTGATTTGTACGGCAACATCTTTATGACTTCTGAAGGTTGTAATTTGTCAACGTTCGTAGATTCCACCGGGGTCCTATTATATTTACCCGGAAATAGAAAAAGTATGTGTGCGTCCATATATATGTGTATATATGTATGTATGTATGTGTGTGTGTGTGCGTGTGTGTGTGTGTGTATATGTGTGTGTGTGTGTGTGTATATGTATGTGTGTGTGTATATGTGTGTATATGTATGTATATATATGTGTGTGTGTGTGTGTAAATATATATTATGCTCCTGAGAGGAAAACCTCTATGTCCTTGACTCAAGTGTGGTTTTGCATTGCTTTCCCTCCTCATCTCTGTATCCCATTCATCACCGCGGCCCGCCTTGCTCATTCTGGCTGATCATCCTATCACAATGCAATTTTTCATATTTCTCATATCCGCTCCCCTTATCTTGCCAGCGGCGCCCGGGCCAGACACGCAGAGCTAATACAGCCTAAGCATACGTGAACAGAATCCATCGGCTGATGATCCCATTGCTGTTAGAACATGTAGGTAGATTTATTAGGTTATTGCATTGTTGCTTGGAGCGGGGCAAGGTTGTGTTTAGTAGAAAGATAACCTGCGAGTGTTCATTTGTGATCCGGAGACTAGTATTCATAAACCGGGCTTTTGTACTTTAATTTGACGGTTAAACTCCAGACGGAACACACAGTAATGTGTTGGTCACAAGATCAGCTGAGTTCAATAAATACTTGATAATTACAAGTATTATAGTTACAGTATATGCATATATCTCTCTATTTAGGATACATTGTGTAACTGTGTGTGTGTGTGTGTGGTTGGAGGGTACGGTATTCTAACCATGCTGAATTTAGGTTTTACTGCCCTGGTGGGCCCCGCCTGAGTGCATCCATCTCCCCAGGTTAAAACAAACAATCACACACCCTCCCTCACAACAACCCCCCCGGCCTGCCTGACCAGCCCCCCCCCGGCTCCAGCAGGCCCGTCCAGGGGGCAATAAACTCGTTATCTCCCTCTCTCAGATCCTAATCTGACGGCCCGCCGCCCGCACACTGCCAGGTGACCCAGGCAAGGGGCGACCCCCAACCTTCCTCTCTCTCTCTCTCTCCACTCTCTCTCTCTCTCTCTCTCTCTCTCTCTCTGTCAATGTTTAAACCCCCCTCGCTTTCCCTGCCTGTCAGAGCCTCCTTACCCACCCGACCAACCCCCCCCCCCCCATTCCCTAAAACCCTCCCCTGCTTCGGGCTCTGACAACACCACACACACACACACACACCGCTCCCCTCCTCCCCATTCAGTAATTAATCCACCTATTGATCAGAAAGTAGAACTCTAAAGGGCTTTGTGTTAGGATGTGTGTGTGTGTGTGTGCGTATATGGCGGCTGTAGGCTGGTAACTAACAGTACTGGTGCATCTTTTGGCCTTTCTGATTGTTTACGTGCTGACTGGGTGCGTGAGCTGTGTTTTGCTATCATTCACGTATGTGGACACTGCAGTGTGTGTGAGAGGAAGATTTTTCTGTTTTAACCTTTAAACCTTTAATATTTATACCATGTATGCTTATACTATATGTGTGCATCTGTAATGTGTGTGTGTGTGTGTGTGTGTGTGTGAATGGGCATTATGTGCGTGCATGGGTGTGTTAACTAGTGGCATTGGGGAGGGGTTTGGAGGGAGGGGCCCTGGACCAAGTGTAATGGAGCCCTGGACCAAATAAAAAGTTTGGCAGGATTCCAGTCATTCTGAGACTGGTTCTGAGGAATGCTTTAAGATAGCGCCCTACATTCTGCTTATTGTTCTTTAGGTGCAGAGTCATAAAAGCCCCCCCCCCCTTTCCCCCAACAACATGTTGCAGTAAAGCAGATACTGACATATACTGGTAGACAACATACTGTTACCAGTTTAGTATGCGCCTACAGTGTTGACATAACCTTGACGGAGCCTCGATCACACAATGTCTAGGGGACTAGCTCACAGACAGACCACTTTGCTATTTAGACTGCTCCACAACAATGCTAATGTCTGTACAGCCTGGGTGACTGCCTATGAATTAAATAATGGAGCGTTCCCCCACCCCTGCCATTCACACGCTATTTTAACCAGGCATTGTGCTGGACCCTGACTGTTCTAGGGTGTTCTATTCATTACATAAAAGCTTGTTTTAATGGTGATGTGATTTGTGTATGCAGACACGCAGGCACGCACACATTGTACATATGCAAGAATGTGCGCGTGATTGTTGTGCGCGCTAACACGTAGCTTCGCTTACTGTAAAGTGGACTTCCATCCGAGGCAGTGCGTGGTGTGTCTGTGTGTTTGTGCCGCATGCACCGCTCTTAAGCTCGGTGACATCATCAGAATCCGAATCACAGAAATAAACGTCAGCGTTATCACCGAGCAGTGTGATGCTGCCGATAGCGAGCGCTCTCTGGGGGTTTCCCGCGGGGTGACCGCAACCACAGCGGTGCATGCGCCTGCCTGGCCGGCGACACAGTCCTCCTTCTGTCCCGCGTGGAGACGGGCCCTTTGATGTAGGGCGCGAGGCGGGCTGTTTGGGTGTTTGGGTAGGGGCCGGGGACAGATGAGGGCACAGAGTGATGGAGTGATTACTCTCCTCCCTGCGCTCCTGGCTGCCCTGGTGTGAATGCCCCTCTTCATCCGCCCTAAAAGGCACATTATGGCACAGAGGAGAGTGGGATATCCTGGGCGATGACCCCGGAGCAGGGGTCAAGGGGAACAGGGGGGCAGATGAAAGGGAGCATAATTATGGGCAAAAGACAGAAAGAAACCTTGTCTCCAAACAACTATTTTGGTGGGAAGGAGGGGTGGACAGGGGACGGCACAATTGAGATCAAGACATTTTCCCTGGCAAGTTTTGTTCTTACCGTGTCCGCTGCCCTGTCATGTGAGACAGAGGCCACCTCTGATTGGCAGAGGGCTAGCTCTTATCTGATGGTGATTGGCTGAGGCCCGCAGGCTCAGGAAGTGACAGTGAGGTTCCCACAGACCAAGCCAGTCTAGGGCATATAGCTTATATATTTGTCTCTGCATGTGTATAAAGGAAGGGCATAGCGCCCACTCTCTTGACTCATAACCGTTGACCTCTGACATCATGGCAGCCACTGAGTCTGTGTTTGTCTAACCTGGCGTGTTCAAATGGACGCAATGACCATCGGACTTATCAAGCTCTCCAGGAACTCCTGGGAATGTTTACCAAAGAATCTTATTTGAAAGCATATAACTTCTATTATTTCTACGGGTTATCATCATCACATCACATCCTCTGTTTCTTTCTGGAACACATGGAAAGCAGGTGAAGAAAGTATGCGTGGCACACAAATTGCTAAATCATATTTCAGCAATTAGCATATTTTACTTTATCTCCTCATGACCTAATTTCTATGTTATTTCAACAATATTATATTACACTATAAAATTTCTTAGTGAAGGTATGAGGTATTAACGCATCCATAGCAGTACTATACGTGAAAGCACTATATAATATATAGGACATGGTGTTTGTAATCAAAGGCTCCTGGCAGGACATGTATGTTTGCTATGGAGTATATATTGGTGTTTTCTCATCTCTGGAAAATGCATGCACGTTACCTTTTAAAAAAGGTAACCATTTTAATCTGTTGGCATTCTGTTGGCAACAAATATGGCTCCCAGTATAGCGTTGCAACAATAGTGACATTGTCGGCTGCTAGTCAACTAATGCCAGTCATCAATGCCTTTGCCATTGTTGAAAAACAATACTGCTTTTGATCCTGGCTAAGTGTACTGAGTCAGCAATGTTATTGGGAATTGATATCTCACAATCTGCAGTCCAGTTAATCTCCCCACCATGTTGCCAGGAGGTGTTTCTGCAGGAGTTGGGACCATAGAAAAGGGATTTGTCAGTAGGAGAGGTATGTCAGGAGTGAATAGCTGACCACTTGACAGCACTATCTCACATTTGACTGATGAGATGACTGCAGGCCTCGACTGCTGCTTGTCGGGACACCTGTGGGCCTGGACCGTGCAGGTTGTGTGCGTGTGTGTGTGTGCGTGCGCACGCGCGCATGCACGCATGTTTGTGTGTGTCTGTGGCCGGGTGTGTGCGTCTGCCCGTGTGTGCATGCATGAGTGTGTGTGCGCGTGCACGTGTGCCTTCTTGTGTGTGTCTGCTCGTGTGTGCGTGTGCACGCATGTGTGTCTGCTCGTGTGTGTGTGTACGTGCGTGCGTGCCCGCGTGCGTCCTAGCAGGCTGATTTAGGTTCTGGCCGGTGAGCAGAGGAGAACACTCCCTGCTGGCTGATGGATGGAGGTCAGGGAGCTGCGTGCGTCCCTCCTGACCACCCAAGGACCACTTTATTGAGGACAGGGGGAGTGCTGCCACAGGCATCGCAAGGACTGGCCTCAGATTCCACAGGGAGATTCACGAGTGGCCTTTGGCGGAATGTGGTCATCCGGACCTATTGGTGTGTGTGTACCAACGTGTATGCGGGGTATTGTGCGTGTTTTTTATTTGCACACGTATGTGTGTGTGTGTGTGGATGTGTGCCGTGTGTAGGTCCATTTCAGTGCTATAGTGTTAAGCCCAGGATCTTCTAACAATCTGTCTTAAGCCCAAATTGAGTGCTGCCACCATGGGATGACTTACTAAGAATGCTGACAGGCAGCCAGGGCTTCTCTTATTAAACACACAGGTTTGTGACAAGCAAGACAAGAACCAGAATTGGGAAGGAGCTCCGGCCAGAACAGCTTTATTACTGGCAGAAATTTACACACTACTTAACCCCTCACTGGTAAAAGACTAGAGACCAGAGGAGGAGAGGGGAACAGAGGAGGAGAAGATAGACGGGGAAGGGGGAGTTGATATACAAGCATGGCCCTGTATGCTATGACCTAGCCCAAGTCCTAGCCGGGAGGGGTCCGAGGGTCCATCTGAGAGCGAGAGCGCCATGAAGCTGGGTGGTTGGATGGCCTGCTATCTCACACATCGGCCTGATGTGGTTGTCAGACGTTTAAAATTACACACCACTCTAGAAAGTATCAAGGTCTCGGTATTCCCCCATAAAATACCGCGCAATAAATATAAGACATTTGTATGAACGCATATAACAATAAAATGGAATTGTGCCCCTGCTTCTATCAATAAAGCCCTGGGTGTCTGGGTCAAGGTTTTGTTACTGAGAACACACAGCGTGGAGTCCGTTCTTACCCGGATCATATTTTCTTGTGGCTTTTTTCCATTACCTGAAGCAAAATGAGAAGTAAAATGAGACACGCACTACCTTGGAATTGGCCACGCAAGAGTAATCAAACAGCATATTTCATATATTGTTGCAAACGTAAAATGGGATATATTTTACGTGCCACTGGAGGGAGAGTTATGTGCCACCAGTGGGTCTAGCTCAGACGCATATTGCTTCAGTGCCCATAGAAATGTGCAGTGTCCTGCAAATTGAGACCATTCATCGAAGATAAAGTAATACCATTCTGCAGTTTACATGATGCAAATGATTACTAGAACATGAGGAAACAGTTTCTCTTAGACACACACAGACACACACACACAAATGTGTCATCGTCTTGTCACTTGGCAGACTCAGTGTATCCTAAAGTGATCTCGCCTCTTAAAAACACACCTTAAAGATTTGAAGAGGAATTTGCCGAGGTGTCCCGACGAGTGTTTCTCAGCGAGCAGATAAGATGAACCAGATGGAGTTCAATAAGGTATTCAGTAAGAGATCAACCACACCGATGTACTAAAAGATAGGGGGGGGGGGGTGCTAGATAAGGACAGGTACAGTACAGTGTGTGCGTGAGGTAGTCAGATTCGGGAGATGCACTCGGCAGGTTTTGTGTACCAGATTGCTGTTAGATTATGGTATCTCAGATACTGGGACTCGCTCTGGAGTCACATCTGAGCTGGGTGCAGGGGAAGGGGGCTATAGGCGCACTATGTCGCTTTGCCCCAATCTTTCGGACCGCAGTGTAAAATCACATTGATCTAGCCTGACAAGGCGTTGAGTTTTATCCCCACGGTGTGAGCTTAGCTGGGCTGATGGCACCGGCTGAGCGGGATAGCGAAGGAGGATCAGATGAGGGAGAAGGGAAGCCTCCTCTGCCACGTCGGATGACAGGGTAATCGCTTGGGGGGGCTTAGCACCACAGGAAGAACAATACCTCCCACTTCCTCTCATCTCATCTCACGGATGATCTGGACAAAGTACACGTCCACATCGACCGCATCTGGGGGAGATGGGGGGGGGGGGGGGGTGGGGGAGGATGACAGAGTGAGGCCTTAAGACTCTGCGAAAAGACCTCAGACAGGCTGACAGTGAGGGGCAGGCGTGGCATGAAGGAATGCTGGTGTTTATGTTTGTCCCGCCGTGTTTTTCTAGCATGTGTTGTTAGTGTGTGTTCGTGCCTAGCTGTGTGCGCGACGTGCATAACTGCATGCGTGTGTGTGTGTGTGCGTGCGTGCCTATTTGTTTACGCATTGATGTTTACCTTATGCTTGGAATGTGAGCACACATGCACGCACGCCTACAACTGTACTGTACATGCATGTCTTCCTAACTCTAGTATGTGGGCCTGTGTTTGCCTACCTTCTTGAACACACACACTCAAGCACACACACACACAACAGCTTAGAGGGAAACTTTTGCAATGCTGTGTGCAACAATTTGCAATGCTGTGAAATAGTTATATTGGAAAGCCAAGGAAACAATCGAATGTCTGCATTTCTTAAGGTTTTGCCAGCTAGTGTTAACCTGCCCAGGCTTTTTAAGCTTCCAACACCAGTGTGGTTTAGGCTTTGCTGTAACCTGAGAAAACTCTCTCTCTCTCTCTCTCTCTCTCTCTCTCTCTCTCTCTCTCTCCCCCACCCTCCCTCTTGCCCTCTCTGTCCAGGTGCCCGGCTACTCCCACCGTCTGAATCTGTTAACTTCAGTCTCCCTCTCCTCTCCGTCTAGCCCTGGTGATAAGGGACAAACCTTCCAATCTCTTCCTCACACACACTCTCATGTAACCTGGCCATTTACTTTGCATCATTGAGATTTATTTGACCCGATAAGCACACTGAGGGGCCATTCACTATACTTAAGTCTTGAAAGGGAGTCACTGAGGACTGCCTACCTTGAATAGGGGGGTTTTAGGCATCTGAGGTATGGCAACCATTTTTATGACGCTGTGTGCTGCACTTTGCAGCTTGTTGCCTGGTTCTTATGTCAGGCACGTGCGCTGCAGAAAACCAACTCGCTGTGTACATAAAAACAATCAGGGCTAATTATATGGCAGTAAAAGGCTGGTCCTGACAGAACGACGGTCATAAGAGGGGGGAGAGAGTCATTTTTCGACGTGCATAAATCACTAAAGGAGACATTCTGCACACACTTGACAACCATGTACACAACAATACACACGAAGACACAAAGCATAGCCCTGAGGCGTGACCTTTCCTCTGTAGGAGCTGCTAATACCCTCAAATGACTACTAAACAACTTGGAAACATCAAGTGCCTGACTGCTCAACGAAAAATGACATCTGCCCCAGACCCTCCAATTAGCACCGCAAATGGCCACAAGAGGTCCGATTTGTGTGTGTGTGTGTGTGTGTGCGTGTGTGTGTGTGCGTGTGTGCATGTGTGTGTGTGTGATTATCTATGACTATCTATGAGTTTTTTGTTGTATATGTGTGTATATGTCTGCATGTGCTTGTCCATATTTTATGTTTGTTATATCGGGGTGTGTGTGCGTGTGTGCGCGCATGCATGTTGTGTCTTGTGCATGTTGCTTTACCTGCATTTCTTTTGGCTGGAAACTGTCACTGCCTCTGTCTAATCGCATTGAGAGGACACCAGCGGCTAATGCGGGCTGTGGCCATCAAGTTCCCCATTTAAAGCAGCTCTGATCTGATTGCTGGAGTTTATTGGAAAATGGAGCGAGTGCTGTGTCCCTCCTACGGGAGTGTCTTTTCTGAATAGACACTGGGAAGTGCTTTGGCCTTTACCTAGTTAGCACCCTTATCAGTCAGAGCGAGTTGGGGGTCACTTTGGACAAGGACCTACGGGGAGATATGTAATGTAATTTCATTGACAGGAAATGGGACTTGGGATGCGATTAGGTACTTGGGGGACAGGTAGCAGAGAAGCGAAGTGCTGTTGTGGAGTTTGTTTAAAAAGCCACGTTAATGTAGCGCCGGTAGTGCTGCTATCTCCCGTAGAAATCGTCCCTGCAAAAAAAAAAAAAGAATAAATAAATAAAATAAAAAAATATATATTTATATACATACAAGAAGAAAAAAAAAGCGTCATGTAGGTCACTTAACATTAGCCTCCCTGTGGGAATAGCAAGCTACACTGCATCTATTTGTTTATATACTTTTGTCACTCCCCGAGCAACGAGTCAGAGGAAATGTCTAAAAAAAGGTGATCTATTGTCACCCAATATGAATGGCCAGGACATATTCTCATGTGCAGAGCAGACAGAGATATTTTTGTTTGGTTACGTTTTTCACGGAGTAAATGGTACTTTTTTATTTACATGTAATGTGCGGCCATGATGTCATTGTGTGGTTGAAAAATAGAAACGCTGAGCAAAAATAGACATTTCTGTCTAAATAAATAGCATGCATGTGTGCTTGTGCACGTGTGTGCACGTGCGTGTGTGCGATTGCGTGTCCTCCAAGCCACAATTCTTTCATACTTCATGGGGGGGGG
>JAODTR010000020.1:1740115-1753966 GCA_025399935.1 Amblyopsis rosae | reverse complement strand
CTATGCCTGTAAGAACATAATTCATGAGGAATGTTACAACAATAATAATAATAATAATAATAATAATAATAATAATACATTTAAAAGTTTAGCAAACAATTGTTAAAGCACATAAAATAGAATAGAATATTTACAAAATATACATTGCCATACGCAGTAGATTTTCTGACAAGGCACCAACATGTGGCCTGCGGTGGAATACATCAGAGATAAGAAGTTCTTGTGTCATTGCCGCTTTTCATTTACTCAAGCCTGGTGTTAACTAAAGCAACATGGGCATTGGTATCAGTGACACTATCACAAGTACTAGCAATAATGATAGCATGAACAATGGCAATAGTAGCAGTATTGTAGCAGGCAGTGCAGGAGGACCATCGGGGGGTGAAAGGGACAAACAATTCCAGGAAGATTATAGGGAAAATATAACTTTCCTGGAATTGTCCTGCCGGCATCTGCTTTGTGCTCATATTTGGGCGCCATCTTTCAGTGTGTAATGACAAAGACAGAGAGAGAGAGAGACAGAGAGAGAGAGACAGAGAGAGAATTGGGACTCACCAGTCTGCGTTTGGGCTTAATGAGGGGTCGGTTCTGGCCGTTCATCTTATGGTACAGTCCGCAGGCATTGCATAGGTAGTGGCCCGTGCCATCCCGCCGCCACAGGGGGGTGGATGTGGCACCGCAGTTGACACACTCACGGCCCTCTGCATATAATTCAGGTGGGGGGAAGACAAAGGGACATTTATAAAATTAAAAAATTCACCGTCCAGTTGGAGCACCACGACGCACACAGCACACAGCCAGAGGCCTGTCATCAGAGCAGGCCGCCACCATCCTAAATGAAGTGACCGTACTTAACTTGAGTCAAATCGTCCCTGGTGAGGACACGTATTGTGTCCGTATGAGAGGGCCCGGTGTTGTAAGCCTATAAGCCTGTCATTTGTATTGCCGGCCTGCACGTTGGACCGCCGTGGCGTGGACACAGACACCTCCGTGTAAACCGATCCAGAGTGGGGAGGCCAGAGACAGCCAGAACAAGTCCAGAGGTGTCCAACGAAACGAACGAGACGCGCCATCAAATTAGGCCTCCATTATTTATCAGCTCAGTGGGCGCCCGTGAGAGGAAACATAAGTGTGTGGTGGTGGTGGTGTTGAATGTGTCAGACCATGTTGCAGTGTCTGATGAGGATCTAGCAATGCCAGGCGCCAGTTTACTCCATAGCTGCACTTAATAATATGATGCATTGGAATGACCACTGATCATTTCAATTGGGTTTACTTTGTTCTGAAACAACAGTGACCACATATCTGGACCACAACTTGTTATTCCACTTCTGTGTGTGTGTTTGTGTTGGGGCGGGGCGTTAAGGTCTCCTCACACATTGGTCCCCAGAGCAGGTTTGGCTGAGTTCAAATAGCCTGTTGCTAAACCGACAGATTCATTTAATTCATGTATTCCCTCCCTCCCTAGAGCATCATCTCATTATTCCTATTATAATGTCAGCGACACCCACAGTCCCACCCACTACAATGGAATCTGGCCTGAACAATGGCAGCGCTGCTTTTGAAGTTCACCTCGGCGCGCTCTAGCTCCTTCTCTCATTCTGTGTTAGCACGTCTGGGATACTAACCTTATTCATCGTCCAATAGCATTAACACCTTAAACGGGCATCAGTGGCAGACATAGTGTGCAGCACTAGTGAACTTTTGAAGGCAAGATGAGAAAAGACACGGGGGATGAAAGTCTTGTGCATTAAGGGGGGAAGAAAGGATTGTGAGTGAGTGGGAGTGTTGGGAAAAGGCTGTATAGGTGAGTGAGGAGATCAGGTTCTAGGTTGGTTCAACAGGAAAACCCACAATTGCAAGGTATGTGCTGACAGCTAAAATGTCATTGTGGCATTTAATACAACAATCAATCACCGTTACTGGCACTGTTGCCCACAACATTGCCTCTGATAGATAAGGGCCTTTTTAATGGTGGGGCTGATATGTTTGTGTTGCTGATTTAGTCAAAGCCCGGCCAGATTCTTTTAAATGTCACAGAATAACATTTCTCTGCTTCAATAGTGTTCGCTTATCAGACGAGCATTCCCTATGGGTATTAAAATTATTAGGACAATGCTGAATGATATGGATAATTACATATGTTACAAACGTGGTTTTGTCAGACCTTTATGTCTGTCACTACACATATTTCAACATTTACCTTGTTAAACATAATACTTTAAAATACTGTTTGGTATTTAAAAAGGTTTATAGGCTCTACAAATTGTATATGTTGCTCGCAGTAGGCTATTATCCAAGTGTCATGAAGTTCTCCTGTAAATTGATTTTCCCTTTATATTCATAATATTTAATCAGGCAAACGATATTGGTAAATTACTTAAGATGTCCTCCATTAAAGCAAGCATCCTAACTGCTTTTTTTAAACCAACTTTTACATGAGGAGCCATTAAACCAGAGCTTACATAAATAGGAAATTGAGAGGTGAAACAAAAGTGCTCTGGACATAGTCCCTTCTCTACCATACCGGAGCAGTAGGCCAAGGCTATGCTTAAAAATACAAACAGCAGGGCTCTGTCGCCTGTGACGACTCGTCCCGACGGTGCTTTGTTAGTACTTGGGGGAGAGCTGGGCGGGAGTGGAGGTCGTGATTTGTTCACTAGGAGGTATACAGGATATAGCATGCAGCCAGAGCGTCGTGACTCCTGCATTTCTAGCGTAATAAAGGCCACATTATAAACAAGCCCAAAGCACAAAGGGATTAGCCATTTGAGACCAACGTAAAGTTGTGTGTTTAAGTCGCATCGTTAGAATAGAGCAAAAAGGCTATTATAGGTCAAATAAAAAGCTTTATGTAGCCTATACACTTTGATAAGTCATTTACTTTAATATATTGTGTGTTGAGCACAATGTATTACCCTACGTTCGTTTGAGTTATAGCCTAGATCTCAACGTCTGAAATTGACATATATGCCTATAATTGCGTAATTCTACCAAACCTTAAGGTAATATAAGATGATAGTTCACCGTGACACGTTTTATGTTAAATTCCCGTAAGTGACCATTTCAAGTGGATTGGAGTGTGATGGGGCAAAGCTAGAAAGATTTGAATAACTGCCGCAGGCAAAATAACCTGCTATGGAAACGATCGTTTTTATAAAAGTAGGCATATGTGTTCCTGAGGATTAAACATGAAATACCAACAAATCCATGTGTGTGAATTTTGTAGTAAATCTTTAAAGCAATAAACTCACCTGAGCACGACCTGGCTTTACTTTTACATTTGGGAGTAAAGCTGGAAGATCCCCCTAGCAGGCTGCCGGGGTGAAACAGACTGCCGCTGTATTCGTGTGGAGCGGGGAGAGGGTACGTTGGGTAGGTCGGGATAGGGTGATGGGTGGCCGGTGTCTGCGCGTTCATCGAAGCAAGGCTGCTCCGAAGCGGACTACAACTCTCCATTTTCATGCTGTCTGAGAGCGGCACCTGGTATTTGATCGAGTCCTTCTCGTCCATTCGCGTCGAGGTGGTGATCGGCGAGGTGGAGCCGGGATCTGGGGACACGTCTTTCGGTGGCGTGGGAGGGAAGCTGTATAGGTGCGGGCTCGAATGGGAGGCCGGGGTGAGCGATGACACCGGGGCCGTGCTGGATGTGCTGTTGCACGGGTAGCCGGAGCTGGCTGGGTGCAGGCCGGGTTTGCTGAAGTGGCTGACTGCCCATGCGTTATGGTGGTGGGCAGCAGAGAGAGCCGCTTTTCCCGGGTCCAGCCAGGGAATACCAGGGCTGTGGATGAGGTGTGGTCGGCAAACCTGATTTCCAGATAAGCGAGCTGAAAAATAATAAGTTTTACAGTTTACGCACCAGACGGAGCGTTGCCAAACCCAACTATCACCTGTTGAATAGCCTATTCAAAATTGGTTGAGAAGTGGATTAATCAATTCCTACTTGTTTATGCTATTAGATGTTGGTACACCCGATTAATACGCCTATATTATAAAATAAATAAAACAGGAAATCGTCATTATATAACACGATTATATTAAATATTATACTAGTGTGAGAACAGCGGTAAAGCGAAATAGTATCGCCGAGCTATCTTTTCATTGCTTGCCTTCGGACAAGAGATTGTTATTGGTAAATTTGCGGGTTTTATTTTATATCCGGGAAGTGCCTGTCTGTCCCTCTCCAGAAACCCCTGCCCCAACAATGAAGGGTTAAATGACATACTTCCCTTTCCTCTCCTTGTCATTTGCTAGAAATTCCTTTTATGCGAATCCAGCCTCACGCTGCCACAACCGGCACTAAAAGTAATTGTTTCGATGCCACACGCTTACGTTATAGTCTATACAAGCCATAGTTATCTTGTGTCCAATCGGGTATTATATGCTTTTATCCATGAATGGACTACAATAATCAAATACACATAATTATATAATATATATAAATAAACAGTTGACTTCAAGTCTATATTATTGCACGCTAACAAAATTAGGCAATGCGTTAGACTATAACCTATTGAATTATCCAATAACACAAATAGGTCTGATATTTTCTCTTATTTTTTCAACAACGCAGTAATATTAAAGGCAACTGTGTGCGTCTTACCGTGTGCTTGACCGTATGTCACCCGTGCCCTGGAATTGGTGTAGTAAGGGTTCCCTTGAGAGTCCAAGTGGTTCAGAAACATGTCTACTTCGTCCTGTGGCAAAAGCGGTGCCATGGGCTCCATGTAGTTATGACCCAGGCTGTGGTGATGGGAGTCTGCGTGCTGGCTGTTCAACACTGCGTGGTGATGCGCCATCCACCGAGATTGATCGGCCGCTGCAACCTCCATGGTTAATGGCTTGTTGTCTTGTTCCTCTGACCGCGGGTGTATGAGTTATGTTTACCTCCAAAATGATGTTACTATAGTCGAACTGTGATCTTCCTTCTCAAATCCTAATAGTTCCAAGCTTTTTCGCAGTTTCGATTATCTTGTGAATGCTATTGTGATTCGATAGGCTATACAATCCTTAAATGATCTGGTCTCCTTTCTCAGTGTTAGCCTACCTAGAATAAGAAAACAAAATAGTGTTAACAATTGTAAAACACGATACAGCTTCAGATTCTATGATATGCTTATATTTACATTATGATAGTTATATGTGTGTATCTTGTTGACATGACGTAACCGGTATTGTAATAAGAAATAAACCCCGCAAAATTACAGTTGTAGCCTACATTCCTCTGGTCTCGATCTCCTACATATACAGATAGCATTGCATTCCAAATACAAAGTCCATGAAAGTAAAATATTTCCTCGGGATACCTGTTGAAATGTAGATCAGTTCTGTGATCAGCTGACAGCAAATACAACTTGGCTATGTGAACCTCTTGATCCGTGTGGTACTCTGGCTATTAATGAAATGTGGCTGTACACTGATGCGGCTGGCGCCAGGAAAAACCCATATCAAGCGAGCAGAGGCGGGCCCCTAGGCAAACTGTGACCTCCCGTCCACCAATCACAGCACTGCTCTGTCGCAATTGGTTCGCGCATTCCTGTTCTCAGTCAGTTTCCATTCGAAACTGTAAAGCAGCGCAAATAATAATTAAAACAATTATCAATCAAGCAGTTCGATTTGCCTGGGTTCATTATATTATTTGATAAAACGTATTTGAACTATCAATATGACCCTGAACATGTCAATTTATTTTTATTTGCAGTCAAGTCGAAAGGCAGGGAACATGGTGAGTCTATAAGACTATTACAATATAGTATGCTACTTCTAATGGTGTTTGATTGAGAGCTTTAATACCTTGTTTACAGCCTTAGTGCAAATATATTCTAATGCAGGCTGAAGCTGCAAGGAAATGTAAACCAAAGTCCCAGTGATTATTTTTTTCAACTTCTATAGTCAATTCGTGAAGTGTAATGTAATTCATGTGAGTTAGAACAGTCTGTCGTAATTACAAGTGTTGGTTTTCACATGCTGATGTTATGCAAATAAACACTGTTTTCAGCACCTCTAAAACAACAGAGGAGGAGTCGATTTATGACCCTGAAATGGTGCCTATTGTTGTGAGCCCTAATTGTCTTTAATTAGTACCAGCACATTCCTCTTGTGAAAACAGAGGGTTTGTCTCGGGCATAAAGCGATCAAAAGCGGTTTGCATATTAATAGCGCCCCATTTTCACTTGGTGGTGCAGATATGGGCGTATGGTCAGTTGGTCCCCATTAGCAACTTTACCAATAGGCCTATATACAACCAATCAATTTAGCCTATAGGTCAAAACACACAGCAGACATAGTGTCGCTGAGAAGAAGTCATTTTCTATAACACAACGCTTACAATAACAAGTGTCAAATTAACTCACATGTTAACTCATTATAATCTTATACTATAATCTTACATTAATTAATGGACTAGCCATTAATCTGCAATAATTGTTATTATTGAACATTGCGCACATGCTAATAGCTTGTAGGGAATTAACGAATATTCTTAAACGTGTGTGTGTGTGTGTGTGTGTGTGTGCGCGCGTGTGTGTGTGTATGTGTGTATAGGTGTGTGTGTGCGTGTCAGAGAGGGTGTGAGACTGACAGGGAATTATTGGAGGGAACTCTGAGCTTGGGCAGGCA
Organism: Amblyopsis rosae; assembly: GCA_025399935.1. Taxonomy (NCBI): domain Eukaryota; kingdom Metazoa; phylum Chordata; class Actinopteri; order Percopsiformes; family Amblyopsidae; genus Amblyopsis; species Amblyopsis rosae. The sequence continues at coordinate 1,747,348 of JAODTR010000020.1, read as the reverse complement.
GCAGCCACTCGAGGCCTGACGTAAGAAATAAAAAAAAAATTCATATAATAGTTTAATACAAAAGTTCCTTAATCCTTAATTCCTTTTTGCAGTTTTATTCAGCAGAGGGACATGTGGGCCGTTTGCAGGTATACATTAAGTGTGCAATGGTTGCGCTGGCACCACGCGTCAGTCACCATGGCATGTTGCCAGGCTTTTTGAGCTTGTCAACTCCTAAAATCCACAAATGAGTTCATGTGGATGGGAGTGTAGCACACTGGCCACCTGAAGAACTATATCATTCACAGAGTTAAAACGTGGAATATTTGTATTCAGACTGATGATTTGACTATATGTGTATAGATTAACGGGACAATATTTGTATTTTAGTTTTTTATACTGTATATCGGTATATAACAAATTAACCTCGCACATTGTATGTATATGTGTATTGTTGGCAACATCTCGGGTGCCACACGTCAGTGTTGTTCCCTGGATCTTCTAACCACCTTGGACGATGGCTCGCGCATTGTTGTTTGCATGTTTGCCAAATGGATTACTCAGAAGGATTTAGGCCTCTGTAATTTATACCTTCATTAATCCCATTTGTATCAGCGCCGGAACAAAAGACGCGAGGGCAAGGTGGGAGTGAACGATGGTCTTTTTTTTTACGAACCTTCTCAAGGACATTCACCATTATGTGACTCGGGTCGCCTAAGAGAACACTGGACACCTCGCGTGCTATGTCTGCATTGGCAAGTAACAACATTATACCATTATTCATATCCACGCTGTTATTAAATGGGATTGGCTTTATACATGTTTGTTCCCATTGGCCGTGGTCATACATTATTATTAGTGCGTGTGCGTGTGTGTGTGTGTGTGTGTGTTTGTGATGTGTCATTGCGGGGCTTGTGGAGATAAGCAGAGATACAGAAAAGGGACTGACACAGACCAGTTGAAGCATTATTGTCCTTTCCTCACGGCTAATTAGACGCGCGCACACACACACACACACATACACGCGGACACGCGCGCGCACACACACGCGCGGACACAAGCGCACATAGCTTCCTAGACGGCCAATAATGAATTCTAACCTCCACCTCCAATTATCTTGGCAAAATGAACGATGTAGAGAACATATGAGCACTCTCCTCATCCCTTCACACGCTCGAAAGGGATGACTTGTCTCCACCAACACGCACTGCCTCCTGCTAGTCGTTCCACAGACTGAGAAAGAGAAGAGAGGAGCCGGGCTCACTGTCTCTCGCACCGTTGTACTGACTTGATTGCCCTTTCTTTCGAGGAAGGAGGGTTGCTGAAGTCATTGTATCATAGCGTCTTGACAGTTGAATACAAAGTCGACACTGTTGTCATTGTGATACTTTAATCCAACGTGTGCAGCGGCTATGCCCATTGCCCACGTCAGCATGTCTTACATTTAAAATGTAGCATCAAGTAATTCAACTTTCTTTCAAATTATAGCTATTCTAAATTAATTACAATAGCCAGGGCCTGCATTTCTTCCAAATGTTATTATTATTGTAAAATCGTGACAAATTTACCATCTCAGCAATCTCAATTTAGGTGACATTTTCGTTATAGCGTCTCCCAGAAATTATTTAGATCAGTAAAATAATTAATGTAGTCTATAATGCTTATGAGTCAGTCACATTAGCTATATGCCTAATTCTTTTAGGTAGCTACTATAATGCACAATATCGTTAAAGTCAAACAAATGACATAGGTGTAACGCAATGCACTACGTAGCACATAGGCTATACGTTGGGTTATTCAACCATCTTGTGTCTAATAAATTAATATTGTATTAAACAGCAGAATGCGAAATTAGGTGGTTTAAATTCAAATGAACATGTAAAAATATAATATAACAATTATAACTCTGAATAATTGCGCAAATATATTTACATTGACATTATCATCAAATAAAACATCGAATTTATGACACACAAAAACACATTGTCTATAAAATAATGCAATAGGCCTATACGGCCATGATTATTTTAATTATGATACGTGGGAATCTACTACCTACGTCTTTATGTAGAATATAGTATGTCTATATCCACTAAATTGCAGGCAAAGGATATGTCATTGCAAAGAGTGAACATACATCAACTTACCGTTTCTTATGTTTGGTTGAAAAGTAGACTATGCGTAAGGAAGCCTATAAGGAATATGAGTCCCGTCCAGTCAGCCGCGCTCGTCTGGTTGTGCCTTCCTTCCCTGCGCGCAGGTTTCTCCAAAAACAAGGCGATAGATGCAAGACTTGCACTGTTCCCTGTTAAGATGCAGGCGGTGCGAAAGAAACAGTGTCGTGAGAGCTCCGATAGATGTTAGCATCATTCAAGACCGTCTCCCTTTACCCCTTCTTCCTCTCTCCTTCTTACGACACTAAATATGGGAAAAACGTCTCCAACCAGAAGCGTCTGAAATGTAGCAACGTAATTTCGCGTCAGACAGCTTCCTTTCTTCCGAGTCGTACTGGACACGGACTGGAATAAATCTGCCGTTTTGTGTAGGAGGTGTTCGGGAATTGTGTGAGCACTGTCATGCTTCAATATTAATAAGGAGTGAGCTCGTGTTGAAAGGCTATAGCCATTGGCTTAAATGTGAGACAGCATGTGAGCTGAGGGTGAATAAGAAATAATAGCATGTAATTAATGAATTAATTCATTAATTCATTCGTCAATTCATTAATTAACTCATTCATTCCTGTTGTATTTATATATTCATGTATTTTTGTGTTTGTTTGTATGTTAGGCTATTTTGAAAACGTCCACGTTTAGAAATGGTGTTATGTCTTGGCCTACAGCACATTTCATTAATGAATTCCACCCCCGCCCATTTGGTCAAATGTGAAGAGAAATGCGTTTCCCTTACTGAGCGTCCCTCCTCCTCCCAACGTGAGCTCTATCCCCCACATTAATAACAAGTTTTAAAACATGCAAAGCTCTAAAATCTCCTGCACGCGACCTGGGCTCGTGCGTGGCGCTAGAGCCAGGCAGGTGCAAGGGCGCGAGGACTGCTGCGTCCCGGGCCCATGGCCCCCAGAGTGCACGCACACAAAAAGAGCAGAGAGAAAAGAAAGAAACGTGAACTTCGGCTGGATTCATTCTATTAATTTCAGTGTTTAAAACCACTAGAGCAATATCGAATAGCATACTAGCAAAACATGTGTGTACGATCTACAGCGACAAGATCTACAGAGGTCTTAATCGAAGTGTGGGTCCAAAATATCGATATTAGGCGATATATCTTATGTAGGCTATATAGAAAAAATAACTGAAAAAAAAGATGCCGTGCTTTAGATCTCAGATTCTACAAGAAAGAGACAACTAAATAAATGATCTATCTCCTCCGTTTGGTCCACATGCCAAGTGAATATACTCCATATAGCCGTAACCTATAGCCTAAGTTTTCTGAACTGCTACCAAAAACGATATGGGTATTATTCTTCCCAAATAGTGATTTGTAGGCTGCCTGTTCGATAAACAAAATAATTTCAGCAGATACATGTAGGCTATGTGATAGTCTATACGGTTACGGCCATATGTAATGTAATAACTAAGTAAATGAAAAACTTAGGATGTGATGTTGCAGAACTATGGATCAGATATAGATAGGTTGCCTGTTTTGAGTGATATCAAATAGCCGAATATATGATTGAACAACAAGAAATATTTGAAGACATTAGGCCTATGTTTGATATTTCACAAACGTCAGAATTAATATTCAGACTTTAGAAATGGCTAAGAAATTTAGGAATTGTAGGCTATGTGCAGAATTGTGTTATTATTATTATTATTATTATTATTATTATTTCTATCTTTATGGGAGATTATCAATTTTCAGCATGTTCTGAACGATCCTTTCGCTGTTTTTGCTTGATGCTTGTCAATGACGTTATTATATGCAGACAGTATTTGATGCCAGAGTCGGCCTTCCGATTATAACCAGGGGTAATATTTCATCGGCACCACACAATCTTTGTTCTCTGTGAAGATAATAAATGGCCTAATCGTTATCAGTAAACTGCTGGGGGTGTCAGCACCGACCGAGGCTGGAAGCGGGGTCCAAAGTGCTACTGAATAAATTGGTGTTCCTTATCTCTCACTCCCAGATTATCGCCGCCTTTTCAAACTTGCACAACAAATACATTCTATGCATCTAATGCATCATTTGCCGAGGACGATCCCGCACGTTGATAGAGACAGATAGGCACAGGGAATGAGAAATATTTACACGTTTTATGCGGTAAAGCCAAATATATGCTCTATTTGCTTTTAGAGCGGGTTTATTGGCCAGGCCATTGGTGTACACACTTTACATATCAATGCACGTTATTACACATATATCACATTGTGTTATGATGCATATCTGTCTCATTAAAGCCTGTCTGCAGTGGGTATATGCAACTCTTGAAGGAATATGTCTTATAATAGTCTTTTCTGAGGCATACCATAATTATTAAGTTATGGCTATTATTAGCTATATACCTTTTGATTAACTTTCGAACTATATTCATATAGGCCTACTTTTTTATTTTATTTTTGTATTTTATTAGCTATAGCTTACAAAAGTAGGCTACTGTTTTTAAGGCTTTAAGAACAAATCCGGTTGTTTCATACCGGCTATGGTAACAGCAATGAAAACAGACAACATTCTGGCTATACTACTCGATGTTCTGTAGGCTAATTTATAGTGCAAATAACGGAATTATTATGATGATTATTATTATTATGATTATTATTATGATTATTATTATTATTGTAGCAAAAGGCCCAATATGCAAATATTACGTTTCTCTGATTTCATTTAATCACTTTAGTCAGAATAAATAATAGGCCTAAAACAGAAGAAATCCTTCCCATGAGAAGACATTTATCTTACCCTGCCATTTCAACCATTTGAAAACGTTGGTTTAAATGAGCGATTTGAGCACACATCTCTCATCTGACACTGCCTAGGCCTACAGGCTATCCAACTGAAATAAATGTTCATTTTCTTAAGTGGTCTGTGCTATGGACTATCATTTCGGCCTAGTATTTTTGAGTGACACACATGACATAAAAAAATTAATAAAATAAAAAACACATACGCGTACTTACATACGCACGCACGCGCGGGCACTACACACACACACACACACACACACAATTCTAATAACGAGGCATCTCCTCCGGCCCAGTGCTCTGATGGTCTCCTAGACAACCAAGATAACGGCGCAGCAGTTTTCCATATCTGCACCGGAGTCTATTATAGAGCGGGATTAGCTCTCTTCCCGAAAAGGTCATACACAAAGTCACTAAAACTGCGTTTTCACCTTTACAGTTCTCGGTTGACGGAAGACGCATTCATAAACATGCACGTGGCAATTAAAACAAGCCAACAGACGAATGCAGCCGGTTTGTCTACCCCTTCAAATAGCGCGATGGTTAAGTGATGATGGCCTTCTGGGAATATACAACGGCTCAATTCCAATTCACCGAGGATTGCGGTTTAACATGTAGCCTAGCAGGACTAAATGCACTGTTATGTAGTGTCCCCTGGCGAGAAACTTGTGTTATAGCAGCGTGTTTGTGTTTTTTTTTGCGTGTGTGTGTAAATGGTAAATGGACTGCATTTATATTGGGATTTTATCCAAAGCGCTTTACAGTATTTTGCCTCACATTCACCCATTAAAACACACATTCATAGTGTGCGTGTGTGTGCGCGCATGCGTGCGTGTGCGCGCGCTTGTACGTTTTCCTGTGAGCCAATAAGTGAGTGAATGAAAAAAAAGAAAGGAAAAAGTATCGAAAAGGAGAAAAGACAGAGAGGGAGTCATAGTGAGAGAGAGAGAGAGAGAGAGAGAGAGAGAGAGAGAGAGAGAGAACAAGAGAGAGAATAACACCCACTTGTTGTGAACAAGTAGAGAGGGCCTACAGGAAAATGTCTCTCTATCCACAACCAGTGCTGGCCTAGAGAACACATTTCCTGAAAGGACTACCGTCTTCCTGTCCATCTAGCACAAATCCCAGCTGGACTACTACTGCTGTATGTCTGTCTGTAGGCTATATGTCTGTCTGCTCACTCTCTCCATTATATTTCAACAAATGTTAGTTATATTAAGCATGACCATAGCCTTCTTTCTCTCGCTCTGCCTTATGCGGAATCCATATTAGGCCTTGTCGAAGAGAGCTAGAAATATTTACGTTTGATTATGCCTCATCTCATTCAAATACATTCATGTTCTGAAGAGGACTTATGTGGTAGATGGAGAGGGGATGGTGTTGGTCCGGTGTTGTTCTAATTGTCATCGCGTTAACTGATTCTGCCCAGTAGCCGAGTTTGGAATGGACATACAATAATTCAACTGGAAAAAATGCATGGGAATTCCAATTGGGTATTTTGAGACATGAGAAAGAGCGAGAGAAAGAGAGAGAGAGAGAGAGGAGGGGGGGGGGGTGATGAGGTGATATGTGAAGTGCAAGAGGAAAAATCTCTTTGTCTCTTCTCAGTTTGGTGGACAATCAATGTTTCCTATCAGCTGTGGAGTAGGGGAAATTGGCTGCCCTGGGAAAGAGAGGGCCACTCTCACAGCCAATGGGAAGTGCCCTTGTCACGCCAATCAAGTCTGAGAGAGAGAGTAGGAAGTGTGTGTGTGTGTGTGTGCGTGTGTGCAGGAACCCACACACACGTACACAGGCCTAGTGAGTCTATAGGGAGACAGAGTGATGTTGCTGGAGCAGCTCTCCTTTTTCTTCTTCGAACGATGCCGAATGATACGAAAGTCTGAAGTAGCGACAGACCGCCATCTTCTGACCAGCCTCTATCTCGGGGACACACACACACACGCACGCACGCACACACACACACACGCAGACACACAGGGCACGACCGTCAAGGTTTTGATGGAGCGCCATGTGGCGGAGATCAGCAGGTCTTAGTGGGAGCTGTGGATAGTTGCATAGAAGGAGAGGAGGGCAAGAGGATTACTGTCTCATCGATACAAATCCAGACTGGGATAAGGGGTGGCACAGACACACACACGCGCACGCAGAACACACGCACACACACACGCACACACATGCCTGCATACGCACACATGCAAACACACACGCATGCTCGCACACATGCACACTTGTGCATACACACACACATACTGTACGCACGCCCCCCCCCACCCCCACACACACACACACACACACACACACACAGACAAGAATGCGTCTCTCCTCACCCCGC
>JAODTR010000020.1:1719089-1740015 GCA_025399935.1 Amblyopsis rosae | reverse complement strand
CAGTCCTCAGGTTCATGGGGGCACCCAAACCTCTCCACCCCGATAAGGTGATGGTTCCCGGAGAGGCATATATATATATATATATATATATATATATATATGAGATCTGCGACAGGTGGCAATCAGGGCCTTCCACACCTGTCCCTCGTCCTGTGATTGCTCCCGTCCTTATATTCTGTTCTGTTGTGTTCACCCATTGCGGGTTAGTATTTGAACTTTGCTAAGGCTAAAACTTGTGGTCCTATTGTGTTTGTTTACCCATGTTATATTAAACTCTTTTTCATTTCGCTACCCCTGTTTTGCCACTAGTTTGTTACAAATTCCCATATCATTAATACAATTCTGGTTGTTAATCCATGCTACAAGTACACATCCTCTTTATTAAACATTTGAGCTTTATTTACAAAAAGGTGAAAATCTCTATTTACAATCAATATGTTGAACAAGAGTTTAAGTGGACTGTTTTGAAAGGAACATACATACAATCATCTGAATCAAGCACATAGAAGACTGACTCCCAATTTGTTTGGTTTTGTCATTGGCATAAGACGAGCACACAAAGATGAATAGATCTACATAACAGTGTGTAGTAAGAGCATTGAGTCATAAGAGGGCGTACTCCACTGACTCAAACATTTCTAATAAACAGCAAGGGATGGGGTGATTACAGTTTAACACACTAAGTCTTTTGTTTTTATGTACAGTAAAATGCATATATATTTTAGGGACCTTATCCATAAATATACGTATGTAGAACAATCAAAAACATATAAACTCTGAAAACCACAATAATTTTACAAGAGTATCTCAAACACGGACATGTATTACATATCTGTTTAGTGTTACAGTCATGCCAGCTGGCGTTCCACACCGCTCTGAAGCAGCTTCTGCGACACAATCATAAAGGCAACTTCAAAACATGTCACAGTGTAATTCATATCAAGCAACCAGTAAGGGTTTTCAAAAGGGTCAACAATTATATATAACTTTAAAAATGTAGTGCTATGAAACATTATATTTAAAAAATTATATTAATAAACGAAAAAGGCATTTGGCTCTGTAATGTTGTCTTTTTAAATAAACACGGATAGCAGGAATATCACCTTTGAATGGCAACAGTGCACTCTAAGTATGATGGACACCTATGTACGTACATAGAGAGAAAAAAAAAATAGTATTTAGCAGATAAACTAATCATGTGAAAAACATTTTCAATACAATCTTTTGCACATAAATGATTTAGGGAATTGATTGATATTACCCAGATTATTTGGGTACAAATAATATTGATTACAAAATTGCCTTTGTATATTCAGTCTATATGGGGATAATTGATGCTATCAAAGTCACTGCTGCATGATAATATTACCTGCTATCAACGACGCCAAACGCCAAATTTGCAAATGAACAACTAGAACACAATGTAGAAGAACAAATCATATAGCTTGGCCTGACTGCCTTCAACAGACGCACACACGCACACACACACAGACCACTAACATCGATAGACAGGAGCACAGTGGGGTCCACACGAAGCAAACAGCAATCACCATGGAGCAGTTGACCTGGCCGCACTGACTCCCTACTTCCCACGCCAAACACGCCGCCCTTGGCTCGGTCACACCTCCCGGCTTCTTTATATTTCCGTCCAGCGGGAGATCGGTAAGTGCTTTAATCCTGCCATTCACACAGTACAGCGACAGGAGAGGGAACCTAACGCAGATGGGTGAATGTTGTGTCCGCCGGTGCCAGAGGACGGCCGGTCGGCGGCAGCGCTGTCGGGAGGGGCGCGTGAGCCTCTGGCGCATGGAGCTGGAATTAGGGCTGTATGAGGGCTATGTCCATCAGGCTGGGTGTCTCTCTCCACCTGACCTCTAGCTTTGCTCCTCCTCTTCGCCACTGGCCGCAGCCATGCGCCCTGGCCTCGTCTCCTGTGCGGCCTGCACCTTATGGGAATGCTGCGGGAGAGCAAGGGAAACTAAGGGCAGGGATATAAACGCACAGTAGAAAGTGTGGCAGTGGTGTTACTGTGTGTAATCTTAATCTCTGGAAGACATCCTGAGTTTGACATTCTGACGTTTTTGTCAGTTTGAGTAGCCGCAACTGAAAACCATGCGAGACAGCATACAGGTGTGTAGTTTAGTTACCGACGACAGCAAGTGCCTGTGTCATAACATTTGGCCTCATGCAAGGACCAGGCATTCATAGAGCTGTTCTTAAGTAACACATACACGGAATTCAGGCAAACATGGAACAAAATGTATTCACTCTGAAACCATTAACTAATGTGTCTTTGAATATTTTATTAATTATTTGTGCTGTTTAACGCTGCTGAATTTTAATATCATTCTAAATTAACTGAGTAGAATTATAAATTTATTTGTAAAAGAAACCACATTTTCTATCAATCTTTGCTATTTTAAATTTAAGTTACAATACAGAGCTCAGATCACATTGTGGTAAAACAGCAATGCTGTTATGCTGTCATTCACTGGATTTCAAACTCAGAACTCGCAAGCTTCAATTATTACAAATCTTATAGATGACACTGCTGGAAAACTGGGACAGGAATCAAAGTCTGTTGGGGCATACATTATGCTAGTTCTCAAGTCTGTTGAACCTACAATAGCTTATAAATAGATAACATTCATTACTTTTATTTGTTGTTGAAACCAATTTAACATTATCTTAAGATTTATAGGGAAAAAATGATATCCTTGCTTAAGGACCCAATTTCACTGACAATGAATCTCTCAAGATGAAAAGCAGCCCCAAGACAATGCAGAGTGCCATTGCTAACCTGAATATGGACATCCAAGTACTGACCAAAGACGAGAGGCTAACAGTTCTGAACAGAGACAGAGAGAGGAGCTCAGGGTTAACAAAACAAAAATGGAGACAGAGAAAAACGAACAGAAGAAGAAGAAACAAACAAGCAAACCCTGATCGCCCCGGGAACTACAACATGTGACATCAAGTGCGACTGAAGCCCGGGGTGTGTCCGCGTGTCTCACCGATGAAGACTTGAACTACTTGGCTCGGCTGTCTGCCCCTTTTGGCTCCGGTCCCTTCAGCCCCTCAGGTGGCTGCTGAAGATGAGCTGGCGCAGCAAAAGACAAGACAGATGCGTTCCTGTCAAGGCTCATCTGAATCCGTCTACTTTAGCGCTGCCAGCTGTTATTGTCAGTGGACCATGTCCCAGTACGTTTAGAATTAATAGTTCACTGTGCAGCCATGGCTTGTTGTCAGGGGCTCAGAGATTTGATATATTCTCCTGGCTTTCATCACACTGCTCCGGTAAAATACTTTTGAATATTTGGCTTTTAAAACTCGTGCCCCTGGTGGTCAGAGGCCCCCTGGTGGTCAACACCACTTAGTCTCAGCCTCTACCGTCCATAAGCAACTCTGTGCTGAACGTTTGATACATTGTCTGTTTGCATTGTCACTCACGAAGTCTGTAACTGTAATTCCGGTGTGATGATAATAGTGCAAGTTGTTGAAGTGGTGGCCCTCATGGAGAAAGTCTACCCTAGAATATTTTATAAATTGAAGAGGTATCTACTTTATTTATAATTTAGTTTGTTACGTTATTTTAAGCAGTAACAGCAACCTACTTATCTAACAGAACAATACCTAGCCAGAGTCGTGTTGGTACGTTTCTCAACAAATTTTTCTGTCATTGAGTTACATAGTTGGTCATTGGGCACGTCAATCAAAATTCTGTACCTCTTCTGTCAAGTAGGCGGCTCTTGGCGCAGTTAGCCAAGTAATTAAGGGCTGGCTCTACAAGACTAGGGGCCACTGGGTGTTTGGCCCCGTTATTAATTGTCCGTGTTCTCACCTGCAGAGCCTGCCTGGCTGCTACCGGCCGAACCGTCTTCTGGCCAGGAGCTGTAGACACTGTCCCTCTTGTTGGGGGTATCAGCAGACGATAGGCTTTCCTGTGTTGTACGAAGTTACACATTCAACATGCTTTCATCATGGTCTCTATAAGACTACACCAGATGTGGAGCAACTAACTGTTGTGTCTTTACATGACAGAGTTGTTCTCACCAGTCCAGTGTCATACTCCTCTGGGGCCTCCTGCTCCTCCACCACGCTGGCAAAGCTGCTGGCATTAGAGGAAGAGCGAGACAGATCTTGGGCCTCTGGGATAGATGGTGCTCTGCAACACAAGGCCGAGCTACACACCTTGGTTATTCTGACAGCACCCAGACACATTGCCTACGCTGCTATAATGCTGTCAGCTGTTATACTCTCAGCTCTGCAAAATATCCATGTCTACGCTTGATAGCTCACTAGCATAATAGTTTTGCTAGCGAGTGTGCTTTTGCAGCTCAAACAAAAGAGAGCTTTGTTCAATTAATCATTTCTAATACTTCATTGACTGACCTTCCTGGTCAAGTCTACAGACTCAAATTATGCTTGTGGGCAGCAGAGGTTCCACGTCCAAGTGTGTGAATAACATATTGGTAAAGCAGGATTAGCAGGATAATGTATATTGTCTAGTACAAAAATATATTGTTATATCATTGTTAGGAGATATGTCTGCCCATCTATATATTACAGAGTGTAAAAAAAATTATATTTATATTTAACTTTAAAAGTACATTGTAATTATGAAATAGCATGAGAATGCGTTCTTACGAATAGTTGGACAAACTACATTGTTCACCCCCTGTAAATAGATAATTAGCAAAACGTTTGATTAGACTGAAGACAAAGAAAGTAGGCATTTTTGTTAGTTTTTTTTTTAAACACAGGGATTTTTAAGAGTGAATATTTGTGTTGTTTAGTTCTAGAGATAATATTACCAGTAATCTGTTGGGGTGCCAAAATTTGCATGATTGTCATTGCGTGACATACATGTTGGCATGTATATATACAAATATGCAATTTTTAAGTGGAAAGAACATATTTTGAATAATTTATATAATTGCAGAAACAACTATCAATTATTTATTTAGTATTGAACATTTGAGGAAGACCTTTATGAAGGAGCTATGTCAATGTGAATGCATAAGAGGTAAATAAGAGGGCCCTGTAATCACTGCTAATGTCCACGTCCCCAGGGAAATTACCAGAGGGACTCACTCACTATAATGCACAACTGCTGGCATAATAATGGCATTTAGCTTGGAGGATGTTAGCATATTATGCTGGGAACAAGTTAATTGCTAAACATAAATACTGTAAACATAGGCTATTATTTCAAAATAAATGCACCTATTCCGAACGATGGGTCTCTCTGGAGAGCTGTGGCTGGAAGAGTTCTCTGATTTGGGGTCCTGGAAGATGTGGCTGCTCTCTGGGGTCCTCTGTGCATTGGGGGACACCTCTCGGCTTGAGGACAAAGGAATATGACAATACATTAAAATGTGTTCAGTCACAGACAATGATAACCCTAAAACACACAGTTCAACTACATTCTTGAACTACATTTAAGAATGCTATTTCAAAGTGGCTATAGCACATCATGACCAACTATTAAGCATTACAAATCACATTCATTACATATCTGAAAACAGTTTGCACTACCATGTGCTCAGGTTGCGCAGACAATATTGTGTTACCCAGCACAAACCAGCATGTAAATAGATTTTTATTGTTTACCTCACTGCAGATTCGCATAAAATACTGTTCAACTGCTATGACACAAATGTGATGCTTTAGAATTTGATCTAATGTCAGTTGACATGCTCATTGAATTGGTATTCATGAATAGTGCAATTTGTTCTGAAGCTTCCATTCTATCATAATGAAGATGGCCTAATCCATTATTCATGTGGAAATTTCTGTGCACCGCCAACTCTTCTACAACTGACACATTATCAATAGAGGGCCGCTGTCTCGCTATTGCTAGACCCATTTTCATATTCCACTTCAGTCTACGCTTGCATACCTCTGGTCACCCCTCCTCACCTTCTCTCCTGGACCTCCTGTATGTTCTCGATGCCGATTGCACTACTGCGTCGGGAGCTGAAGGGCCCAGACTTCTTCCTGGTGGGGCTTTTCCCAGGAATGATCAAGGACTAGCACCAGGGAAATAAGTAAAGTCAGATTTGCTGTGGTGAGAGTGTATATCAATTATAACCAATGCATACTGTAATACCTGTAAAATGGCTATTTTACAGTGAAATGGGTCCTAAAATTGAGTAAAACTCTTGAATGCGGAGCTGCCTACTACTGTACACTGATGTGGGGTAAAATATTCTGTTTGGTTACTGCAGCTATTGGGCTATATCTCAAAGCACATGAAAACATAATCATGCTAATAAGTAGTATGATCTGGTATAGTATACTAGATGCCTATAACATTTCATCATCAAGTCCAACATGTGGACTTATGTTGAAGTGAGGAAACAATAGGCTTAAATGTCAACATCGTATTGAAGATACATTTAGCATCTTTTGAAATTAGCTATATTTTAAGGATTAATTTGTCAGTACAAATGTCAGATGTAACCAAGAATGCAAGCTTTCTTGTATGTCCATAGCAATAATCAGTCACCCCAGGTGAAGACCTAAGGTCTTCATGATGCAGTATGTCATTAGTAAAGATGAAGTCAGTGGACACCTTGCATTTGATTGGTAAAATCAGACATGAAGCTCATGAAGTCATTATGCCAGGTGGAAAACATTTTGACCTCATGGCTTAATAGGATATGAGCTAATGTAAATGACCATGAAGGATGCTTAATTCACTGACGTGTGTAAGATAGTGGTTGTTGCAATAGTATGCAATGAAATGCAAAACATAAACAAAACAAATCCACTGATTTTAACTGCAGGAATGTTTTCTACCTTGAAACAGACACAAGGAAATGAGATTGAGTTTATCTGTTCAAGGATGGATCCTTAATCATAAAACAATGATAAATAAAAAATGGAATCATGCTGAAACAAGCCTTATGACAATGTATCGAACATCTACACATTAATATATCTCTAAATACACTGTATGAACAGATGAACAATACCTTATAATAACAGCAATACAGGTTTACTGAGGACATAACACTAACAAACGAGGAGAGACAAGAGGACATGAAGGAAATAAGAGAGAGGATTATACATGAACCTCTTCTATTGTTCCTATCCCTATGGCACTGCCTCGCCGTCCATATTTACTGGGAATTTTCCCTGGGACAAGCAATGACTGAGCCACAAAAGACGATGCAGGAAAAGAAGAGAGAAGGGGAAAAGAGAGGGATGCGAGAGCAAGTGAGATAAGGGGGAAAAGAACATATTGTGAGATCTTAAGCATAGAGCAGGTAGAATTCAAACAGGAAGTAGCATTGCTGCCTGAAATGGAGCGCTAGTAGCTTAACACTAGAATGGCTAAACACTTGGCAGTCAGATTTAAAATGTGCCAGTTCAAATATCTGAAAACAAATCACGAATGCAGTAGCTATATACATCACTACAAATATGGCAAATATTTGGATGTATATTTTATTTTAATGACCTCCCAAAGAAAAACACCACAAAAATGTAGTCTGTGTTGTTAATAACTCGTCATCGGCCTTCAAAGTTCTCGTTTGAATATTTGCTACTACCACCAAGATCTGCATCAAATGTTGACAAGTTCAGTCTCAATAACACATTGGCCTTTCTAGTGTTAATACTGGAATGGTAAGTAGTCTGATGGGTTTAAGACTAACTAAAGGCAACTAAATGCATTATTTTCAATATATAAAAACTGCTATTTGGCTACATTATGATGCTACACATTCGGTAACCATGGTAATGCGGGTATGTGGTCAGACAAACAGCATGTCAAGCTGAGCATTAGAATATAAATATATAATAAAAGCCCAATAAAAAGGCTGGAAGTACAGTAAAGACAACCTTGAGTGGACAAGCAATTTTTTATTATTATTTATGTTTATATTCTTATCGAGAACTGTAAGAGTTTGCAACTGACGGTTTTAACTTGTGTTTGGAACACAACCAGCCCTAAAGGTTACACTTAGAAACATGCACTTGTCAGATTCATTAGGAAAACATGCACCCCTTATATAGACACAGAAACATAAAATGGAAACATTACAATTACAATAGGAATCTGGGTAGTCAGACAGCAGCTAGTTAACCTCAGGATGTTACAGACTAAACTATAAGGTTTACAAACAATCACAGTGATCTAGGACCTGTATTGAGGAGTCTGGGATTTTAAATCTAACCTAAACATAATTTTAGTTTATTTCACCTGGTGTTGAATGGAGGCTTATAAAATAACGAATGGATGAGTTGATGAATTATGCTGCTAATTTGTGGGAAATAATAGACATACATACATAAATAAATAAATAAATAAATACAATAGAAACAACAAAGCAGGCAATTGGTGGGCAATTGGTGAGTTTTTTTTAGTAAGTGAAAGTGAATTTAGAGCGTTAGAAAAGTCATAAAAAATTAGTCCTTGTTGCAGAGTGCAGTGTGCTGTGTGCTGATGTACGCAAAATGCTTCAGGTGTTTGTACAGTACGAGTGCGTGTGTGCACTGGGCCTGAACATTAGGGGGCTACTTACTATCCCTGGGGTTTTGGGGCTCTCTGCGGAATTGTGGGTAAAGCTTCCACTGTGACTAGTGGAGACTGTATGGGACTTCTTGTTAGAGAGGCCCATGGCGTCCATAGATTGGCTTCTGCTGCGTATCACCCGCTACAGAGAGAAACCAGGACACGCTGTCAGTCGATTTGGCGGAAAGGAAACGTAACGTACCAGCATACTGCGTATTTGGCTGAATACCACACATATTTATATTAGAATATATAGAAACGTTTTGCAGTACATTACTCGCAAAATAGTTTTATTTCGACATATATTTCCCTAGCATGTATTTTTTTTTGTACCGAATATTGTGTGGTATTTTGTATTTCACGTAACCGATTCCTGGATTCTTGAAATCTGACAGATATTTAATAAAAATAAATCTAATAATATTTCTGGAAGTGTGTGTGTGTGTGTGTGTGTGCGTGTGTGCGTGTGTGTGTGTGTGAGCACAAGCGTGCGTAAGCATACATGCAGGACCATTTTTGAACACTTGGGGGCAGTGCAACTCAACGGGGAGAATCCCGTGTGAGACTAAAGCAGTGTGCCAAAGGGAATGAAGCCCAATATTTAATGGAGCTTTACATAAGGCGTGTTCTGTGTGCAGTAGAGGAGGAGCAGTATAACACATTTATTTAAGGCCGGAGGATAGGGGGCTTTTATGGCATATGATATGGACATGAGAGAAAAGGGGAGAGAAAGAGAGAGTGACACAATTAAAGCTACAGTATGTAAAAATTGGAAAATTGTAGACACATTTCTTTGGATGTAGTGGGTCGAGAAATCAAACCACTCAGCGGACATAGGACATTTAACCAAAGCAACAACTAATAAATAAATAAATAAATAAATAAATAAATGTTTTAATGTTATGGTTTTGCTATTATTATCTGATGGGGGAGACGGGAAAGCGCCATTGTGTAGACTGCTATTTGGCTAAGACACAGCTATTTGAATTAGCTACGCTTGGGTGAAATAAAAGCAAAGGCACCCAAGTAGACTTGATTTAGCCTGGCACACTGTTTTTAAATGCACGTGGCCTCAACAATTGACAAAATTACATATGGTAGCTTTAACAAAAAGAGAACGCAAGATAGCCAGAAAGACAGCAGGGTTTCAACAGGTGGATGGAGACGGTGGGAGACGGGAATAAACAGCCAGAAGAAATCCTTACAGAGCTGTTACATGGAGTGGAGAGCGAGGACAGCAGCAGGGAATAAGGCACCCGTTGGGACTTGTACTCTGTGCATCATCAGCACTCTAATGAGGGGTCATTAAATCGTTCATCAGACTCACACAATCACAGCTCCTAGCATCGCGCCTTACTCGCTGGCCTGCACTCCCACGCGCTAATGGCCATTGATGAAGCGCCCTCACAGTTGGAGCAAAGTGCCCGCATACACAATGTGGAATTTCCTCCAGGCATCAAAAACCACACTGTGGCGTGAAAACCCCATCAACCTCAAGGTTGGACGCAGACAAGCTCGGGATTTTACTTGATTCCCTAGGCGTTTGGTAGCTCTGAGAGGAAATGTTTTGATGCACTTTTACCTCTAGAGGCTACATGTATATGTTTTGTTGTTTGTCTCCTGCTGTAGCAGGCTATCAGATTTATAGGAATTATCATGAAGGTTAGCAGAGCTGAATAGATTAAACTGTGGAATTGAGCTAGATCATGGTATTATAAAGGGTATTTGCCATTTGGCAGTTAAAAACTATTGCTAAGGGTTATGCATGGGTAAAATAATGATATATCTTGTTGGTGATCTCGTTGTGTATTGGTGTGCCCTCTATTCATTGCCCCCTACTTTATTTCCATGTGTGAATACCCAGAATCCAAGCCAAGAGAGAATAACAGTTCTTTTCCCAGCCAGTGGTCTCCATGCACGAGGAGTTGCAGACTAGCGTCACGCCTCATCGCGCGAGGGCCGGCGCGTTGCTACCTTGAAGGATTCGAAGAAGCCTCCGCCTCCACCGCCTCCTCCTCCCCCGGCTCCATTCTCCAGCTTCTCATCGTCTCCGCCCAGACCCAGGATGGACTGGCTGTTGATATGTAGCTCCTCATACAGGGTCTCCAGCAGGGCCGAGCGCGTTCGCTCCTGTTATGAGCAACGACAAAGATGGCGACCCGTGGGTGTCCAACCAATTAAGTAAATGTACCTGTCAATTTCACATTATATATATATACACATACACATACACACACACACACATATACATACATGTGTATGTAACACATTTGTTAAACGCTCCTGTTACTTGTTACCCTGGCATTAGAGCTAGAGTAGCTAGCAGTTACAGTAGGACGGGTTGAACACAGTTCTGAAACATTTTCTTAAGGGGATAAATACATGATTAAAACAGTATTTTCAGCGTATGCTATACTACCGCCTATTAGCCTCTACTGTACGTTAGCAACTTGTGCTAAACGTCTAACACAGTCCGTATACCCCTGTAAGCTCGACAACACATTCAGGAAGTGGGGAAGTAGAGTTCAAACGGCTGTTAGCACTGTCACTAACTAAGTCTGTATATGCAATGGCCCTCATGACAGTAGTGCAGTGCTTTATTTACTAATGTCAGTATATTTACTGTATTTACAGTACAAGTAGCCATAACCTTACTTAACAACATTTACAAGACCTGCAAACAGTGGTGTTGTTAGGTTAGGATGTTAGGTGTAACATCCCACTTGGTCTTTGATCTGTCAATCACAATGCCTCTCCTGTCAAGTAGGTGGGTCTTGGCGGAGTTAGCAAGTGCTGTGTCCCAGACTACGCAAGTAAAGGCTGGCTCTGTGAGACTAGGGATGATGCCAACACTACCACTACTCACAAGTACAGTAGCGTAGTTAATGTAGCAAAAAAATTAAAAAAAAAGCTTTTTCTCTACCTACAAAATATTTGTAAAACATCAAGTTCAATAAAATGTGTGATTCCTTTCCATGTTTGTGTGAATCAATTTATACTTATGAGCATACAGTAACTGAAACTGCGTAACACACTTATTACAACCATTCACACTCGTAACCTTATAAAGTAAGTGTGAGCCGACAAGAAGGGTAATTCTTCTCACCTCCAGCTTGGCAAACTTCTCAGCTTTGTAGCAGGCGTACTCGGCATTGATAAGCTTGGTGAAGAGAAACTCGTGGAACTCTGAGCCCTGTGTAAACGGGACAAAAGGGAATTACATAAGTAATTCAGGTGTACATAATGATTCAGTTAAATAAGGAGGCCTCTTGACAAGCTAGTGTGACCCAGATGACCTGATAAGAGCTCTACTGTTTCTGTAATGTGAAACAGCTCATTGTACAAAGACCAGGATGGGACTGCGTCACTATAAAGAGTCTCATTTGCTTTCACTGATTGTACTGGTGCAGTCCACACCCTAGCCAAACCGCCTGACTACCTTGTGTAATCACCTGGCTTGTGTGTGCGTGTTTGTGACCTTTGTGAGCTGACCTTTTGAAAGATGGCAGGATCTGGCAGGGCTGGACCAAAAAAGGGTACGTCATCCCGCGCTGTCACCGACACCTGACAGACAAGGAATGCACATAAAACTAATTAGGAAAATTAAAGATCTACTATCTAGTTAGCATCATTCCGGAGGATTATGGTGGATCTAGCTTTGCTGCATAGTCCTGGGAGCATTGAGATGCTTTTAGCTTTCTATTAGTAACAGTAAAGTAAACATCAAACTCAAATACTGAATTATGACATTATATTATTTTAATTGTTTATAGTGGAAGTTTCTCCCTGATGTATTTTGACCTTGGTTCCTACTGTACCTTGTAGGTGACATTGTCTGTGCAGGCGTTCTCCACTTGGACGACCACATAGGCATGCAGGAAGTTGGACGCAATCATGTCGGGTACAAAGGGCGTGTTCTCCTCCTGGAACACGATGGCAACGATGTCGTTGCCAATGTGCCTCTTTCTCTGCAGCTGGACGGTAAACACAGGCACATTGAAACCCTCTTGAGCCACATCCTCCACCCCTCTCATCAGCCCAAACGTTCAGTTCATGTCAACATGCTTCTGCATGTCAGCTCTGTTAAAAGCAATTATATGGGGGAGGCAAAAAGCTGCAGAGTAAAGGAAACTCATTCCACCACACGTAAATTGCTAGGAGCTGCGAGTTTTCACAAATACATACAGTCGAATGACAAATAAGACTGGGAGGGTTCTCTAAGTGAAGGGAGCCTGTAAAGTAAACAAGGCAGACCAGCTCCCATTGTCTCCCATAACAAAAGGTCACCACACTGGACAGCTGCACTGAGGCTTTGCGTGTTGATTCAGCGCTATCAGTTATGTAATTATACACAATAAAATAAGCTGAGAGACATTTGGAGAAGCACTTTGCACCTGTTGATGACAGACATTACAGTAACTACTCTGTTACATGTGCACTTCCAATAAAACGGAAGAAAGCCTATTGACTGTCTGCACAACCAGAGTACAGCCAATATTTATGGATGTATGGATAATTCATTTCCCGGAAGCTGCTAAATTACTTTGTAACCACCCTCTGTTAAGCAATTCTACTTGTTCACTTGAAAATTATCAACTCTATGTTTGATATTACGATGTCTTCATTATCTGATAAATGCCGGAATAGTCATTATTCTGACAAATAAAACATGCAGTATGTAATGAAAAGCAGTTCATCAAACAGGTATTTCTAGACTAAAGATTAAGTGCAGCAATGACAAGCATTACATCCTGCACCCCCCCCCCCAACCAAAACAAACTGCAGCCCGTTTTAATTAGAGCATTCAAGCATGTTACTCTCCTCCCCAATTTTAAAGTTTAAAACTGGTTTCTGTATTCACCCACAAGCACAGATGGCTGCAGAATAGCCATGAGCAGATGGAGTGCCAAACTAGAGGGATACCAGACAGTAATTCACAACGTTCAACATGCCAGGCCTCGATGGACACGGCCAAGGAGGCTTCAATGTTACACTGCAGATCTGAACTGGACACTTTGCATATAACACATACATGAAACAGAGCGATGTTGTGGCGGACGCTTGTTGTCGTTGCTACCATTTTGGCGCCTGCGTGGGTGTTGGTTGTGTGCATGTGGCCCTCTCCACTCGCCGTGTCTCACCAATAAGGGCTATCGCTGAGCTGTTACTGGGGTAACGAAGGTCAAGCTGCCTTCAGCGGCAGCTGAGGAAGACGGTAATGAATCTCATTGTAGCAGGGAGCGGACTCTCTCAGTCACCAGGGACAGAGCATGCATAGTGGAATAAGCAGAACAACCACGTTTTTTTCTCTTCCAATTTGGTGGTTGTATGTACCGAGCAGCTTTGGACAGGGAGTCATTACATTACATTGGAAAGAATATAGAAGGCCGCTTTACCTGCTGTGAATCTCCTTCTGTGTACGGGAGCTTAGTGGACACATGGAACATAATCTCCTTGTTGTGGAAGTTGGTGAAGACGGACTCAGTCCCTGTCTGCCCGTGGGTGACATCAAGCCCACCCCGAAACCTGAATGAAAAGTAATGGCAAAGATCATGAGAACGGAAAAGTTCCATTCACATTCAGTCATCCGTCTTTGCAGGAGCGATAAGGGCACTGCATCAGAATGTAAGCAACCCAAGGATCATCATGGCAAAAGAGCAGAGATACGAGTCATACGACTGCTGCATGATTTCAGATATTCATTTAATCCAGCTTCAATCAGTAGCGTTATTAGTGAGGGTCTGCCTCTAGGGAGGTGTGACCTGGACAGCAGTGCTGAAAGTAACTTGTCACCATTTCACTGTTGCTCTCTAGAGGAGGAAAATACATTTGAAAGTGTACTAACCCTTTAAAGTCATGGAGATCAATATTCTGCCCAAGAAATTCAAGGAACTCGACAAAAGCAGGGCTTTCTTCCATATTTCCAAACAGCTCCTCCTCCGATGTCTACAGGGAATAAGCCAAGGCTATTTATATCTTAAAACCTCAGAGGAAATGAATAGCAAATTAGTCTTTGAAGCACGCTCACCTGTCCAAACTTCTGATAGATGACTCCAAACTTGAAGTTGTTACTTAACACATGTTCATCAAAGGTGACAATGAGCCTGGATGCCTGAAGTGCAGAAACAAAATGATTTACCGCCAAGCTGACAGAGCTTTCAAGATTCTGGTGGACAGAGTATAATTACTGCAAGTTCCACACCTACCTTTGGGTAGAGGACGGGGTAAAATCTGTCCACGTTTACATCTTCACAAATAAGCTAAAAGGGAAAAAGAAAGCTCAAAGCTCAGATATTTCAATACTATTCTAATTATTCCAATTATTTTACAGAACATGACAGGCATTTATCTTAACTGTCATTATGGTTTCATACCTTGGCCATCTGAACAACATTGGGAAACTCAGTAAGACAGGAGATGGGAATCACATCATGAAAGGTTTTTAACTTTGTCCTGCAAAGGCAAATACATTGGAAATAAATGTTTGTTGGTCACCCTCTAGCCAGAACAGGCTCTATTTCTGGACAAAGTGATAACATTCTAACACTCAGCTCATTGTTTTTGATGGTGATAACTTACAATTTAACTAAAGGTAAAGAAATAAATACAAACCAGGCAAGAAGCCAAAGATAATTTCTTCTTTTGCTCACTTTAAAACCACTGATAAAAGGTGGGAAACATGAGCGATACCTACTGTAGCTACACACCCCTTTTTAATGGCCCATTAACAAGCAGATCAACATTCAAATTGCAGTGCAGTCTAGGATACTAACATTAATTCACAGGTTACGAGGAGCATTGAGCTGCCTCGCGCTCCGTCATTAGCCAAATGTGGAGCAGCATAATATTTCACAGCGACTGAGCACACAGTTTGGGGGAGTGGGTGGGCGTGATTATGCAGGTACCACACACACCAATAGCTCCCTGAGTGGCTCCTCGCGCCCTGTGGCACGTTGAAAAGTTTGCTGTTGCTGTTGTTTTGTTTGGAAGTTCGACTGAGCCTGGACACTGCCAGTATACCTTCACTAACGACCTGCTTTGCACTGGGAAGAATACGTCTGCTGCTGTACTATTAACCAGACGCATGCACATTCAAACCAGGAATGATTAACGAACACCATTAGAGGCTGGAGGCGGCAGATGTACAGTAAGGTGGGCGTGTGTGTGTTTGTGTGTGTGCGTGTGTGTGTGTGTGCGCGCGCTGCCAAGTATGTCTTACTCGCACTGTTGCTGGCTGATAATGGGGACCCACTACAGCAGTGACAGGGAACATACTGTAAGGGCATTGGTTCCCAACAAGGCTGTCGGGATGGGTTGGGAGGGGGGGTGGGGGTGGGGGGGCACCAGGACAACAAGAGATTGTTAAAATGTTTTTTTTTGTTGTTGTTTTTAAGTGTTAATAATCTGTTGTTGAATTGTATTAATCACATGAGCATATGAGCATATAGTACATTTATTCCATTTTTTTACATTGTGTTTATGGTTGTTTATTTAGATTTTATGCTATTATGTTATGAAGTAGAGGCAACTGAGTCAGTAAGAAATAAACACAAAGAAACAAACAGGCAATTAAACAGAGGACGACAAGCACTATACAGTATGTATGTAAAAGAAAGTAACCTTGACAAGAGAGAGGGAAGATGGTTAAGAAAGCAGCAAGCGGTACCTTAGCATCAAGCGCAGATGCTCCTGATCTCCAATGACATCGTACTTCATGGAAAACACCAAGTGGCCCAGTGCTGCATCCATGGTGTAATAATTAAAGTGCTCCTGGGGAGAGATAGGAAGGGACGTCCTTAATGTAAGGTTAACCACTTCTTCAGTGGCCGACACCAGCTGACAGTTAAAGTGCAAACATAAAAAAAAACTAATTTGTCATGCATTGCTATTAACCATACGAACAGCTTCTAGTTGATTGCATGCAATATTTAAACATTAAGTTGTAATAGGCAATGGCTGCTGTGTCTCAGTTCCTCATACAGTACCACACGCTTTATCCATAGTATGGAATTTGAGCATGCATTGCACAGTAGTACACGTTTAGAATGCAAACTATATCAGCATTCGTATGAGATCAATTTGAATGTAGCAACAACTTAAGCACATAGTACAGTACATGAAATTTGGACACGTGTAATTCTAGAGACTTTTTACGGTATACAGTATGCAAGCAATTGTATCTAGTAATTAGCTCGCATCTAATTATACGCACAGCAGAAACCAGATATTTATTCAAATGTCATTTCTCAGACAGTGGGAAGAAAACCTGAAAGGAAGTGGAACAACTAAACCACACTGCTCTTCTAACCTCACCTTGCCCATGAAGTTCTTCCTGTAGATCTTGGCAGTGCTGTTGGTCTCCAGTTTGATGTGGGAGGTAGGACAAGGTGGCTGCTCAGCTTCTGGGGGGTCTTTAAGCGCATGGTTGGTCCCTTCAATCCAGTAACCCCCAAACTGAGGCAACAGGATGAGGGGAAATGGGCTAGTACGACCCAAAACCTAAAACGGATAGAAAGCAAAGGTCAGATATGAATCTATATTGACATGCAACCACACATTCAATTTTTTTAATTTAGTTTCAGTTTTGTTCTACATTACATGCAGATTACTTTGTGTTACATACAGTATACTGTATCTATATACATATAAGATTATACAATGGTTATAGGTTCTGTCCATTTTCATCATACAGTGACTGGTAACATTAAATATTGAATACCTCGTGAACACTGGGGTATGGGATGTAGTCCTCCTCTGTCTGCAGGCAAATAAACATGACTCAGACATGAGAAAAACATTGCACATTTAAAGCTGCTGTAGGTTGAATTTGCAATGAGAACTACACTGTAGCTAAAAAAGAATACAAGATTATGAAAATCCCAAACGTTACACTGAAGAAATACACAGGAGCCATACCTTCTACCTACAACACATTTAAGACAGTATAAGCATTGGAAAAAGCACATTTGCCTGGTTAATTTACTTATATCCTGCAAACCTTCCTACAGCTATGGAGGCAGCTGTCTCACTAATGTTCCTCTCTGGTGCACACACAGCCAGGTCATTGCACCTGCTACATTCTGCACGCAACGCTTGACAGATGCACAGTTGATCACATTAGAATATTTATAGTTTAAAGGGAATTTTGGAGACTTCATCTGAAGATATTCCCTACAGTATGTCACTGGCATTTAATTGGCAGGAGCGTGTAAGGGACACTTCTTGCTACATATGCATTAGATAGAACATAACTCATATGACAATGAACAGAAAACACAGTGTACTGTATTTAAGTGCACACTCACAACCATATGAACCATAGTACCGTATGAATTACAAGCTCAATATGGAATTCCTGATTACACCCTGACTACACCCCTGTTACAACAGCAGGGATGCTGAGTTTTACTTCAGCAAGACATGCTATTTCATATCCATGTACCTCCTAACACTTTGTGTGATGTTAAGTGTGGAGGGAAGTCAGTGAAACATTTTATATTGCTGTCTTCTGGTACAGCATACTGGCTATATTTGTCAAATTATTATGCAGCCTGCTGTTAAGATGTAGAAACTTAGGTTTGAAGTGTTCGCTTGACAGCATAGTGGAAACTTTATTGCCCCCACCACAACCACACACAAACAGTTAAGTCAAACCACAACAGTACTTTGTTTTATATCCTCTCTGACAGTTCCTACAGATTTAACTCATCTGATTGATTCACCTGCACCCAGGACTGCCACAGAGAATGTTATTAAAAAAAAAAAGTCCTGTTAGTCTGTCTATTGTAAATTATAGGATATCGGAGGGCTTTTCGTCTCGGTCCCATCGAGTTCCTAACTCATGCGGTAGGTACCATAAAGCCTGTCTGACAGATGATAAGGCCAGGTTTAAGGCACAGCCATTACAGAGGCTTTACCAGCCCGTGGTCGATTCTACAGGGAAATTATTTAGAACTCACTTTAAGGGGGGGAGGGAGGGAGCACCGTTGCTCGTCCATTCTGCTAGCCTGTGGGGAGAGAGAGAGAGAGAGAGAGAGAGAGAGAGAGTGTGAGAGAGACCGAGAGAGAGACTAAGTTAGATATCTACAAAAGAATGATGCAGAATATGATCATAGTTTGTGGACACATGCAGGCATGGAGTTAGCACAAATCAGGGACAGTTGCAACACAGCATGACAATAATTATGTTTGTGTTTATGCAACACGTTGCAGCAAATGTGTGATGAGTCGCCCAAAAGCAGTGTCAGAAAGTGAAAATGTAGTTGTGAGATGACAGGTTGGGCTGGAAGGATACTGTAAGCAATATTGTGATAGAGCAAGAAGTAAGGGCATCAGATGGTCACACACTGTAGATCTAAGTGGCCATTAGTTGTTTTATTCTGCTATTATAGTCTGCTCATTTATGCTGACAAAACCATTAGTGATACAGGAAACGGTAGAAATCTTGGTACACACGCGCCACCCTGATACAGCAATAAGAATCTTAGGAAAATATTAGTACATACATACAGTATTGTACCATGATGTTCTATTCTTCCACCTAAATCTGGGCCCAAAGAGCGACTTTAGGTTGTGAGCTTTTCAGGACAATCTAATTGTCTAGACCATGGCTGATATTCATGTTGTACTTTCTAGGATATAACAAGTAGCACTATGTTTCAGACTGACTCATAATGCTGGATGTTAGATTCCAGGTATTGTAATTTCTTCAATTTATTGCATTATTCTGGAAAGATGTTGCTTCTAGGAAGGTTTACTACTCCTGATCAAACAATTAGACCCAATTGGTCTGCCAACATAGTTACATTGTAGATATACACATTTGTAACTGTTCTGTCCTGACTAGCAAGTATCTACTTGGTAAACTTCATTAGATTAGATTAAATTCCATAACAATGGAAAACATTTTTTGGACTAAATAATTTTTGACTGAATGTCCACAACATCATTGTAGACTGAATAATTTTTGTACATCTTAGAAATGTGTATGCATGTTGTAATAATCAAACTATCAGATTTAGTATCAGTATTAGATAAAAGAAAATCCTACATAATTATATTGATACCTATTCAAGGGCTGTTTCATAAATCATTCCACTCTCCATACAAACATGGGAGAGATGCAGAACATAACCAGCAACACCTACACCACCAGTTGAATAAATGCCATAACATATCTCTGCTGTGATGACTCACAAAACACTACCCAGCTGTGAAAGGTACTGTTTCAAAAGCAGAATCCTAATGTGAAAAAAAGATATCCCAGGGGCTGCCTGACAATGCTGCACGCACACACACACACACACACACACGCGCACACAACTCAACTCAAACTAAACTGTTGGAGAATCAAAGATGTGAAAAAACAAGATGTAAAATGTAAAAAGAATCGTCAATACAAATGCTATCGGTATAGTCTAAATGTGTTAATCTCCAGCAAATCTATGTATTCATCTGAATTTGTTTAAGTGCTATGTTATACAGCTGATATATGTACTGTATTCTCCTGAAAGTCAGTCAAAGGGATCAAATCAGTTTTATGGTGATGTGGAAAAGTCTTCAAGGATTCTAAGATTCCATATTATTGACACAGACGTTATTGAGTAAACATTTGGTAAACAGATGGTAAAAGCTTTTGGTAAAGAAATAGCCATGGGTCAATCATTTCATTATTATATTGCAATAGTGATTTGGTTGTTCATTTTCCAGCCTGTAGTGCCCCGATCACCCCGGGTAGAAAAAAAGATCATAAGTGAAAGGTCAGGCCTTTAGTTAAAGCAGACAAAGCATGGCGACTGCGTACAGTACAGTACCTGACTCCTCTCGATCATGGCAAACAGGTCCGAGATCTAGGGAAGACACATGAGACAGATGCAAGACAGGTGTCAGTCCCCTCTAACCCCATAGAGTGTTTCACCCTAGGACACCAGTCAGACATGCTAGCTAATGTGCCATCCCTCCGCCCTGACAACGTCACAATGCCTATCTCATTGAGAAGCTTTGGGAGAAGCACAGGGAGAACCGCTCCTCCACGCACGGAGACAAACAGCATATAAACAACTCTCCCTCGAGGGAAAACAGGCCTGGGAGCACTGTGGCGTTGTTCTCTGTTGCTACAGCCAACGAGACACAGCTGCCTGGGTTAGTGGGCCAAATTAGCCCTGTGACAATCCACTTTGCTACGTGCCCAGTCTTAGGCAATGCAGATGTGTTCGTTTGTGAATGGGACACACTCCTTAGGTACAGTAACACGCTTGCTGAGAATCCATCCATCCATCTTCTCCCACTTATCCGGAGTCGGGTCGCGGGGGCAGCAGCTTCAGCAAGCAAACTTCCCTTTCCCGAGCAACATCAGCAAGCTCTGACTGGGGGATCCCGAGACGTTCCCAGGCCAGTTTGGAG
>JAODTR010000020.1:1682190-1709632 GCA_025399935.1 Amblyopsis rosae | reverse complement strand
TAAAAAAATCCCCCCCCCCACCCCCCCCCCCCCCCCCCCCGTCTCATTCCGCCTCTCTGCCCTTTCTTCTTTGACACACACGAACCAAACTCACATCGGCTCCTCCCCTTCAACTCACAGCTTGGTATCCGGGAACTTGAATGCTGGAGTGAGCTACACAAGAGAAACACTGATGTTAAAATAGACATCACATGCACAGCCAATTCATGTCACCAACACCTGTTTGCTTTAAATAGCTGCTGCTCATTAAAAAAGTATCACTTTTATATCAAGTACACATAGGTATAACCCACTAGAGCAGGTTGACCAGTCTGGTGGCATACGCACAATGATGATGATGATTGAGCAAACGTTTTCCCAAATGACTTGAGCAATGACAACAATGATGAGCTGAATGGCTGTAATGGTGTTAACGTAAACATAAAGCGAATGGGTGAGATGGAGCACTGCTACAGTAGGACATACGGAGAATGCTCAGGCCCGGTGCATTAATGCTACAAAACATATGCCACATGCATCGTCGTCGGAAGCCAACAGTTAACAGTCAGAACAGAAGTGCCGATGAGGCAGCCACAGTACCGCACATACAGACAGACCAATCTCCAGCACGGCAATGCCTCGGATACTCCGGTAAAACACACACAGAACAGGGACAGTGGCTGGTGATGTAACAATCCAAAACCCCATGAGCACAGACCAGACAAGGTGCACACAATAGGTAGACTTGTGCAGACAGGGAATAGCCCACAGACGTGAAGACCCCAGAAAATGAGCATTCAGTCACAGTGCAGGAGAAATATAAAATTTATATTGTGTTACGTTCCTGGCATAGCAAATCAATTTTCTATAACAACCCAGCAACATTTTCTAACAGTGGAATTAATTATTTTTTCACCGCTGTTTATGTTCAAGGGACACACTTTCCATATAGGCATATTGATGTGAAATGGCATTGCTAACTATATATCTGTGTAATTGTGATAATAAGATGCTGTTAGGGAATCTGCACTTTGTGCTTTGAGTTCATTACATATAATCAAATAAAAACAGATTATGGGTATATTGTGTTAATAATATAGCCAAAATAATATATCAATCTACACTCTGTAGTTAGATGATTTACTTCTGGTTTCTGATCTCGGCCAATGTCTATCAAAATACTACTGTAAAAAAGCAGTTCTTAAAAGGGATAGTGCCATGTTTTAACACAGTGTTCTGCAATTGACAACGCTGTGACATTTGCAGTCTCTCAGTGCTACCGTTAATGCTCAGAGGCACGCAGGCAGTAGAAGGCCAGAGCAAAATGCTATAGTCTCCATCCAGATAAAACTAAATACACCATCTCTGCTGAGGTTTTCCCTATTAAACCCGGTCCAGTAATAAATCAGGAATCAACTATTTTATAGTGTCATCAGTCTTTTAAGAGCATAAATCGTGCAGCTGTTGGGGGTGGTAACTGTGTAACAGGGAAAGGGAACTTCAGTTGGTTATAGATAAATAATAAGGTTGCCAGAAGAGTAAGGCTACTGTCCTTTTTAGCAACGATGTCCTTCCATGTGCATGCTGAGGCACACAGGCATTTATAGTTGGTCCGTTTGATTTCAGACATCACTGATACATTTGTGAACCAATCCATCATGTCCCTGTATGACTATGTTACAAATGCGTAGAAAATAAATGGTTTGCTGCATGGTTGCTGTTTGTCTCTCAATAATAAGTGTCCTTCTTGCATCCCATACTAGCAAGGCAGCCTTCTCCTAGCGCCTCACAGTGGTAGATGACACAGGTTAAGATACAGAACGGAGAAAGACGAAATTAACAAACTGGAGGGAAAAACGATAATAATAAAAAAAAGGTTAGAAAAGTATATGAGTCTTGAGACAAGGCAACATCGTTAGCATTTAAATATTGACAATATTCCCAATTTGACTATTGCCAGTCTGACTATATCTTCACAAAATAGCTCCTTTGGCATTACGGTACATGTACAGCAAACTACAATACAATATACAACTATTTTCATATTGTTAAAGATGCAAAGGATAACTTTGAAAATTATATAGCAGCTGCTGTGACCCAACTGTATTGTTTGTTTTAAAAAAAAGACCATATAACATTTTTTCAAATATGTGTCAGTGCAGTTGAAGAAGAAAGCTTCAGTTCTGTAGTCTTCCTCAGTTCTGTAGTTTTGTACATGGCAGCGAAGCATAGAACACTTCCTGTGTCGCAGTATATTTCCTGCTGCTGTACTATTCAACAGAAAGGCACCCATCACCTATCAAGTGCTCTCAAATTATGATACAGGGATTAAATTGACAAATTCCAGTAATAATACCGATACTCATTCCAATTATACAATAAAATATGCCCATTAAAAAAGTTATCCTATACCTCTTTAACTTAACTGTTAATTGCATTTTTAAATAAAGGTATAAAGTAAATCCAAATTTAAATACAAAAGCAAAACAAATAAAGCAATGCTTGTTTGGTCTATGGAGAAAACAAATATCAGAAAGGATGTAATATAGAGGCAACCTCTGGGAGCTACTGGGGCTTGGATGCAGATGTGGAGGAGGCAGTTTGGTTGAGAGAGCGGGGCCACGGGACAAGTTTGGTTCGTCATCCATTTCCTGGCTCTGCCTTAGGCTGCAGTGGGTTTTGGGGGCAGATGAGGACTGCCAGGGCAGGGTATGCATGGGGGGGATGGGGGGGGATGGGGGGCGTTTGATCACGTCGGGGTAAAAGGTGGGCGTGTCAGTCGCTGGGTGGGGCAGAAGAGAGGTGCAGGAGTAGACAGCCCTGAAGAATGCTAGATACCATCACAGTGACAAGGCACAGGGCTTTGCGTGTGTGTAGGTGTGTGTGTGCGCGTGTGTGTGTGAGAGAGAGACGGGAGGGGAGAGTCAGGGCCCAGGGTTTATAGGGGGGAGGGGGGGGTTGTCCGGCCTTAGAATATGGTGGTCTCGTACTTGGTGCTGACCGGCCTTGGTCTGTTGGAGTCCCGCTGGTCCATGAGCCAGGCAGCGCTGCCCAGTGAAGTCATGTCGGCCTCCATCTCCAGGGGGTGAATCTGCCGGGAGGAGGGGATGGGTGGGGGTGGGGGTGGGGTGAAAGGAGGGCGTGAGACCAGCAGCGTCAGCGCAGGGCAGGACGACCACGTGGATCAAGGGCGTCCCGTGATCATGTTTTTGCACTCACAGACACTCAAGTCCACAACATGGAGGATGTCTGACAGCGAGCACAGAGAGAGAGAAGACTGGCGGCACATGGACACACCCGGACACGCGGCCAACGCCCACACGACGGTCAACAACAACTGGTTCAGTCGGATCACACTGTGTGTAGAGCAGCATGCTTCACCCATGAATCCTACCGGCATGGTTGTCATTTTACGGACATTACCAGTAAGCAGGCAATCGTGTTCCCACATAAATTGGATTAAAACTGATTTAGAAACAGCTTTGTGCCGCAACGTATGAATGAGAGATTTTTGCATGAGCAAATTTAGAGCAAAAAGCCTTGTGCAAATCAGTGAGGGCACCTAGAAAAAAACCATAGTCACCTAGCATTCCTGCTAGTGAAAACCATTTTCAGTTTAAAAATCTTAGTGAGAAACAAATGCCCACAAAATACCCACTGTACAATTCCAATAGATCTTTAAGAAGGAAAGCTTAAATCCATCCACCCAGCCACCGTTTAAGACCACCAATCTAATTTGCAGAGGAACTAGCTACAGCAACAACCTCATTGAAACAAACTCGCTTAACCACAAAATAGCAGAACACAAGCTAATATCGTCCCTGCTACTTAGTACTGAAACTTAACATGAATATAAACATGTACAAAAGGATAGGGAGAGCATTTATGTTGAAACTAGGGGGTGATAAAACAAGGTTATAAAAGTCATGGGGATAAGCCCAACAAGATCGGCGGAGAGGAGTAAAAAGGGGAGTGATGTGTTAAGCAGATGGGTGAACGATGAATGCACGTATAGAGGAAAGGTAAAGAGGAGGACCTGTACTCCAGGGCTAACAGAATGCAACGGGAGGTAGGAGGGGTGGTGAGAAGTGCACGTGTGACAGTAACAGCATCGGCATTCTAGCAGAGGAGCAGTCTGGGAAGCAGGAGGACCAAGAAGACAAGAACAAAGACATGTTAAAAAGAGGAGAGAGACACAAGAGGAGCACATTTCAAGTGTCTGGAATGGTAAATGGTGCAACTTAGGGTCTTATGTCCACAAAGTATTATTCTGTGTATATGTATGTATGTGTCTATATATATATATATATATATATATATATATTTTTTTTTTTTTTTTTTTACTGGGTTGCTGGCTGGGCAAAGATACAGTATTTTGAACATTTGCTTATATCAGCAAATTGGGTCTTTTTGAAGAAGGAAAAAAATGTATGCATACGGCGTTATGTATGCATTATCAAGGTGTTAAGAGTTGTCAGTCAATCTGAGTCATTATTTGATAGCAAATAAGCAAAATACTTTACGTACTGTAGCAACACTAAATTAATAAATTATTTTTTTTTCCCACAAATGAATTGCCCTCTATCGGATCAATAATATTGTCTCAATTTGAACTAAAACATCTCCTTTCTAGCAGGAAAAGTTACAGCCAGTAAATGTATGAAACAATTAAATGTTTTATACCTGAAAGAAACTGTTCATGAGGTTTTATTTATATCTTGCTGAATGTTACTGGACAAAATAAACATTGTAAACATTTTGGTATTGGTAATATAATTAATCTGGCAACACCTGGGGAGCCATATGAGCTGTGGGGGAAAATCTATTGTATGTTAGATAATTTAAGTTATTAGATCAGACTATGAGTCAACTTGTTTTGATATTTCACTAGTTTCTTTCTAGAAATACATAATGAAAAAATATTTGTTTGGAGCTCACAAAAAAGAATATTGGGCAAGCATTCCCACCCCCTAGCCATTAATCTCTAGTGACGTCCCTGAAGCAACATAATATGTTTTGGAGCTGTCTAGTAATAATATTTATTGTATTTTTGTGGATGCTTAACAATACACTCAACCTTTATCATATAAATTCAGTTGATTTTCATTCATCTTTAGTCTTTTCAAGAAATGCACCAAAGGTCTGAAAGTATGTCCATATGAAAGTGCACAGAAGTCTCTTATGAAAACAATAATAGTCCACACAACATTTTAAAGCATAAATGCATGTGCTCTTTGTGGCATAAAACAGTTTGTGCCTGTCTTATTCCCATTTTCATTCAAATAACTACAATACAAGTCACAAGGCAATATTACACCCTAACAAAACATCATCCCATCTATGCCTATTACAGCTCCCTGATGACTGCATGCATTAACCTTATGTAGACAGTAAAGTGATCTGCGTGCATGTGGTCCATGAGTTTGCTGGTTTCCAACCATGCCTCTCTATAGGATGACAGTGAAAACTGAGGGCCAGTTATATGCATTTAAGGAGGTCAATACATCAATGCGTGAGGTAAAGTGAATGTAAACATTTACATAATTCTCTCAATCAATAGTCAAACAGTGGATGGCCCTGTCCTGCTGAGCTCTCAGAACATTCCCAGAGAAAATCATATCCTGTAAGCAAGAAATGAGACCATTCATTTATCATATTGCACATATGCCCTTAGCAAAACATACCCCGAGCAGAGCGAGGCATGGCGTTGGAAGCCATGCAGAAAGAGATTGTAGCAAAGTAATGACTCATCACTTTCAGAGTGCAAGGTAATTCATCCTTTGTAGGGGGCTCCGGTGGGGGTTTTAAACGACCGAGAAAGATCTGTTGTACCTTATCTGATTATGAATGCAGACAGACCTCGTTCTAGCCAGTAGTGCAAAGTCAGAACACCAGAACAACACATGGTTCCTGTCGCGTACAGACTTTAACATATAGTCGAGTCAAAACTCAAAAAGGCATTTCTGCTCAATAATGCGAAACAAGCATATTGAAGACTAGTTCCCAATACCTAAGTGTCATGAAACACACTAAACTCAAGAGCTACATATTAAGAAAAAAAATCTCTAGTCTCTAGATCTATTATCATAATGATGCAGTATAACTACTGTATAATTGGTAATGTCCAATGGGCAGTAAAAGCACACCACTTAAAAATTGACAGATTGCTCGCATTGGATTTACACTGTTGTGTCTCAACATTGCCAATATATTCTCGCAAACACACACACATACACACTTGCGGTCACACCGTGCAGATTGCCCAGGTGACGATACTTACTGTTGATCTCCGCATGCTGTTCCATGGCTGAGATACAGGTTGAGTGGTTTTGGTCTCGATGACCTCTGACGGTGGCATATAGTGTCTTTGCCTGGACTGGACTGCCAGTTGATAGGCCACTTCAAACGCCTGTCCCAGGGTCAAGATGATCTCATACGTCTGTGTCTGCGAGTAGAAGATTGTGTTCTATCTCAGCGCAAACATTTTTCCACACAATCCCCCTCAAACATTAACATAGCTTGTTACACCCAAACTAATGTAATGGAGTATATATCGTATTGTGGCTTAACATAAACCAACATTAACACATGACAAATGCATGCACACTAGATCTAAAATAATAACATAATTAAAAATCCTCATTTTCGTCACCAGTACTGATGACCACTACAGTATGTATTAACATAATTATGAAGCGGTTTCACGGTGTGCTCCTTCCAAGACGAGCAGGTGGATTTAATGTAACTGGCAGCACAAAATAAGGCACAGCTGTGATAGGTGTTAGGCACAGCTGCTTTGCAGTATCGTGGGCCTGGATTCATCTCCCAGTACGGGTGCTATTAAAGCATATTTCATCTAGTTTCCTTCCACCTCCACAGACATGGAGGTGAGACGAAACAACGTCTGAATTAGGGTTCTCAAACTCCGATTGCCTATGGGCCACTTTCATTGTATAAAACAAACACACACACACACACACACACACACACACACACACACAAACCTTTGGTGTTTGCGTTTTAAACAGACGGTGCCAGAGATTTCTGTGCAATAATAGTAATTTGCCATCTGTAATATTACCAGTATTAGATTAAAAATAAATTGATGGATAGTGTTTTAGGGGAGGATTGTGACAATCATATTGAACTTAATGTAAAGAACAGAATACAGTTATTGACCTTATGGCGGGTGGGGGGGATTAGCCCTATATGAGCCCCCTGGTCGTAACAGACACTAGATCACTCACCACCTCCACAGTGCTGAACACGTGACAGAAATGATGGCCACTCTTTAGATCCTTGGTGATGTAAGCAAAAGTGCAGAGGTCATCTGGGTCTTGGGCTGCGCATGAGATGTTCCTGATCTCATGCTCTGCTACAATGGTCTAATAAGAATGAAAGATGGGAAGGAGGTGGGGCTTAACTGGAAATCAACCGCTAATGGAGGAGTCTTTAAACTGCTAACAGCCTCAGATGGAATCTGTGTTATAAGGCAATCAATAAAGCGAAAGAAAGAGCGGAGATCCATTACCTTAGTGGCTGCGTCAATGAACTTCACCCCTCTATAGGTGATTGAGAGTATGACAACTGGACCCTTTCTGGAGTCCTTTGATTTCTAACACAAATTAAAGCAAAAATGTAAATGAATTCATAATAATAAAACATTTATTTATTTATTGACAATGTGTGTTTAAACCAAACCCTACCAGTCACACATACCCTAATTTTGGCGCAGGCATCTTGAGTGGACTCGATCCCCCGTAGATCCCTGATAATCATTGATCCTAGATACTGAAAGAGAGACATACGACTCATTTCAACACATTGCACATTTTGATTCACCAAGAGCAGAGGATCCACAAAGGATTGTGACGCATCACGAGGCAGATACTCTCTGAGCACACCTGAGTGCTAATTGGCTGTCTTGCTACTCCTCCCCCAAAAACAGTCACAGACTCACAGGCTCACACACCACTCTCTGCATTCTTCCCCTACAGCCATGTGCATTTTTGTGCAGTTGTCTTTCAACTATAAATGATGATGTGAACAGATTAAAGGTACACTTCTCAATTGTGCACCTATCACCTTTACCTGAATGATTTGTGAGCTATTAAAAAACACACATATCTATATTTATGTTGTTTTGGATGATATTGAGGTCACTATGCAGTTTTATAATCTTCCAAAAATGTCCCTCTGCCTTAGGGCCCTAAGTTACCATAACCTTAGCCTCGTGAGCCTGATCTCATTTTGCAGCGAGTATCTGTCTGGAAACTCTCAACGCAAAAGCGTTTGTTGTGTTGTGTTTAAGATGACGACTGAGTTTTGGTTCCATCTGCGTTCTGGCTGATTTTAACCATCCGGACTGGGTGAGATGAAGGTAGGTAGTGCATCATATGTAAGGATGTTTGATTGACATGTATTAGCACTGCCTTTATGGCAAACTCTTTTGAATTGAGGGAAATTTGATCGGATCTCGCAAGATTAGGATGGTTCACAAGGCTATAACCATACCTGTAGACGTGCGAGCACCACTGCAGTTCACACACCATGGGGGAGGGGAAAACAAATCCTTCTCAATGTCCTAACCAATCAGCATCATACGGGTGTGGTTTAGTGTGCCAAAAGCTAGAGCAACTCAAAAACAACAATGGCAATTCCTAAAGAGGTTAATATTGCACCAATGTTATTAGAATGTATTACAAGATCAAAGAACAGCAATAAAGGGTGAAAGGAAAATATGTTTTCACTCTTTAACAGACTGGCAGAAGTTAAACTGTCTACATTGGTTAACAGGTTCGTCCAATCACCTGCCAAGTATTTATTGAAGTACTGTAACTGCCGTTTTCGGTTTCAATGTACAGCTCAGATGAATAGACATTATAATAAGCCATCTGGCGTGTCAGGTTAGAATCGACACCGAACATAATACATATTTTTATTCTTGATAACAGAAATAGTTTTTCTTTCCAAATGTTAGACGTAACAGAAATATAATGTACTGTTATTTCCAATTTAGGTAATTCATGGAAATGTTATGGTGATTTGCATAATGTTTCCATAATCGCGTAACAGGGGTCCTGGATGTATGGAGGGGGGTTATATTTTATTTAAAGATCTATTTCGGTAGTCAACAAACAAAGAAACATAAAGTACCTGACACATAAACTTGAAGAAGACATTTTACTGTTTAGTCATTTTCTGGAGGTGTAAATTGCTGCGGTAAAATTGACCCGAAGGATAAAAGATGTTAATAAATATGAGAATAACAGGATGGTTAAACCACAGCTGCTTGACGCTGCTTGTTAATGTAAATGGTCAGTGGGCTGAATCATTCTAGTGTTACCTCAATCAGTTAGACATAGCAGCAAAGCAGGGGTCCTCAACCACTGTCCTGAAGGTTTAAGATGTCTCCCACACCAAGTGAATGTGTCATTATCAGGCTTCTGCAGACATTTTCTTAATGACCCGCATTCATTTGAATCAGGTGTGTTAGAGCAGGGAGACATCTATAACATGCAGGACAATGGGTCCCCAGGACCATGGTTGAATACCACTGAGCTAAAAGGACATTGTCCACACATTATACAGCAGGGCTGATTCTAATGACTTCTAACGACCCAGTCATTTGAATCAGGTGTTTTGGAGCAGGGAAAGATGTAAAACATGCAGGGCAGCGGCCCTCCAGGACTGGAATTGAATAGCCCTGCTGAGCACCTTTTACTTCACTGTGCACTGGACAAACATGGAGGAGACTTACAGTAGCCTCGTACCCGCAGGAGTCCATGATAAGTTTCTCTGGCTGGTGGTGCCAGGCGGACACCGGGGCGTAGGTAGCAGAGTGGCTCGGTGGCCGGAGGTTTAAACGTGACTCTTTGTGTCGATCACTTTGTCTGTCCTGCAGAGAGGCACAAAGTGACGCATGGTCAAGGTATGGTTCTTTCTGTCTTTTGAATAAGTGTAACAGCGGAGCAGTTCCCAGCAAAGCATCATGGTTAAATAGCCTTCAGGCTGTAGGCAAGACACCTTGGCTGCGTTCCTAATTCCTAGTTCCTAAATCTCGCTCACTAGCAACTTGAGTATGAGGGAGTGAACAAGACAAACACCTTGTGTCTCAGCCAGGATGTTGAGAAGCAAGAGTTGAAAATGTGGACATGTAAATGCAGTGCTGTCACTAAATAAACACATGTAAATGTTGGGGTGCTGCTTTTATTCTGTTTATAGGTTACACATAAATGTCATTGCAATTAGCTATGATATTTGAACACACCCGTTTACATTGCATTACATCTCAAGTCAAGTAAAAAAAACAAAAAAAAACATGATCTGCTTCATATTAAAGACAGGGTTAGTCATTCTTGAGAACGCTTGCTAACATCAAGCTCAAATGAAAACAAAGTACCTCAGTCTCACACATTGAAATGTATTGTGAAGCCAAGGGCTTTGTGTGTGCAGTGTTGTGCGCAGTGTTCGCCACTTTGTTTGTGTTCCTATTTATGGAGCCAGGCCTGTGTAGAAGTACCAGATTCTTTTTTCAGCACGCACAGAGAACGGTAGGCGCGAGGAGATTTTTGGTGAAATTGAATAAACAGGTATTAGCTTACAATTATCTGACAATAGCCCGCTTTAGAATGTGTAGCCTTAACATTACTGCAAAACGAATCGATGCATATATTTAATGTGAAAGGTGGTTTGTGTTTACAGTGGAGAATAGACTTACTACAGAGCGTGGCCTCTCACTGTAGGACCTCAGAGAGGCATTACAGTCCTGATCCGCTCCTCGCCGCCTTCGCCCCGACTCGCTCAGGGGGAGGAGCATGTCCATGGAGCGGCTGGTGTACGTGTCCATCTGGCCCAGAGGGGACGTGGTCTGGGACAGGAGGTCGTGGAACTATACAGGATGCACACACACACACACACACACACACCACTGATTAGTGATTATACACCATAAGCTACAGACAAGCGTGGCTCTATACAAAAGCGCATCCTTGTTTGAGAATCTCTTGTATTTGCAGTCCAGTATAATCTTCCAGGCTTATTCAGCCCTCGGCAATGAACACAGAAAAAGAATGTACCAGATTTTTATTCCAAAATAAGTTTAATTTGCAAATAAACGGGACATTTATACTGCAGCCGTGTTCAATTAGTTGCACTGGACTATATGCCTGTGTTCATTACTGCAGCATTGGCTAATTAGCTCTCTTGTTTCTGGTTGAAGGTGTGCTAATTTGTGAAATCGGATGGACTAGCATTTGGTGGAATGAAACCCTGCACACCGGCTAGGGAACAGGAATGGACACCAGAACCACTAAATCATCTAAACTGTTCAAACATGGAGGAAAGGAAACTGGGTACATTTTATTATTTTTTATAATTGGGTGTTTGGGATAACCAAAGGTTCCGACCTTACTCTTTGCTGCTTTAAGTCAGTAAGTCACTTTGGATAAAAGCATCTGATTAATTGCAATTGGTATGCAGGTATTGTCACACAGTGTTCCATAACACAATATGAGCAATGTCACAGAATGGCTGAGGATGGGTCTAATGGTACAGTCAAGGGTATATACCAAAGCAAATACTGCAAGAATATAGGGCACACTCACATACTTGCTTAACTACAATGGACAGTGTGGTCCTGTTTGTTACATGTGACTATCAAGTCCTGACACTGCTACGGTCAAGGGTTTGAATCACACTGAAACATTCTACACTAAAACAAGACTGCTGGTACTGTCACTTGTTTGTAAGTAGCAGGCATACACAGGCAGTGTACTCTTCACTGGCAGCTAGAAGAAGAAAATGCCAAAGTCAGCCAGCTTGTTAGAACAGAATCTTACCATGATTTGGGAGAGGCGATGGGATTTGCTAGGGGCCTCTTCATAAGGTCTCTCCGCTAAAGATGCAATGATCCGCTTCCTGTGACCCAAGAGGCCGATCTTAATGACCTGAAGCAAAGCATATGAACACGCGAGCTGAACCTTCCAGAAACTGCCACATCAATATCTCATAGAGTCATTTTTGTAGACTAATACAGATATATCCAATGTACAGTGACGCCCAGTCAGAGGCATACAAACACACACACACATACAAACACACACACACATACACATATAACGCACACACAACGCACACACACACACACACACACACACACACACACACACACTCCTCTTTGGCAAGCGTCCACAGGCAAACAGAAATGACTCTCGTCAATAATTCAGCTTCAATCTGTTTTGCCGTTAGCTTAAAGCACAGCACTGTCTCCTGCATGGCCCACTCCATAATTCACAGTACTGCGTTAGAATATAGTGCTAAAATAACAGCATAGCACTGGCTGATGTATGGGACAAAGGCAGGTGCTATGCGAATACATAAGTGATTTGTGGGTAATATGCAAAATAATGTCAAGTCCCATGTTTATTTTATTATTTAATGTGATATTTAATAATGTAATATGTCAGAAGTACATACAAATAAATTGTGTATTTCTTTTACAGATGTTATGTACATGCATGGGCCTTGCGTAATTATATATACAGTACTGTATATATTTTTAATGACAACCAAACAGGTTCATTTTGACATCTGGCTTAGGTGAGGCCATTAAGTGTAAGATGTGTGAAATTGGGATGATTGCCTTTATGAATATGACAGTGAATATCACTCTATAGCTCATTTTGATGGGTGATATTACTTTATGTATGACTGTGAGGAAAGAGGATAATCTAAAGTGGCGAGGCCACTTCTGTGTGATTTAAAGTAGTCCAGCCACTCAGCTTAATGTGCACTGCTCTAATGCCAATCTCATCGCAGTCTGTTGGACGCCTTCCCTCACGCATGGCTCATATGCTTGCATGGTGCTGTCTCACTGCAGCAGCTGCCGTTACTGACAACTTGCCATTTTGTCAACATTAGCACAACATATCACTGTAAAACCTTAATGTCACTTTAAATTATCATTTCAAGTAAGTCTCACTACATTTGGACTAATATGTTATATTTCCCATAATTTGAAACTAACCCAGTGGCACTTGTTTCAGTTCCACATATCAGGTTTTACATCATACAAATTCAGATTAAAATGCTGATATATTTTAGACACATTACAAAAAATAATAATAATAAATAATAAATAATAAAAATTACAATAACAAATATATAATTTATTAAATAGATAAATGGCAATATCTATAAGAAATACCTATAAGAAAGATAAGATAAAATTGTAGCAACCAGCGTAGAACATGCATCTGCGTGGTGTATAAAATCGGTAACTGCATGTCTACACTTCTTCAGGGCAAAAATCAGGGAACTATTCCAAGTCAATCTGCACTGCCATTAGACTACACTGCTGCATTACCCATCTGCCAGCGATGTCACTGAACCCAGACTGAATAAAGGCTATTCAATGGATTATGTTGTGAGCATGTCTTCGTGAAGCCACATGCACAGAAACACACACAGTCTCTCTCTCTCTCTCTCTCTCTCGCTCTCTCTCTCTCTCTCACACACACACACACACATCAGCACACACCAGTTCAGTTATAAAAACTTATAATTTTACTGCAGGTTGCTTCAGTATTTACCTTTTACATGAACATGGTGAGTCAATCTGAATAAGAGCGTCAGCTAAACCAAAAATATTCATATAAATGTAAATGTGCGTAGTTTCTTACATTGACAATCTCCAGCTCCCAGAGGTTCTTGACACAGTCCAGTGTGCGGTATCCACTTGAAAGGAAGTTGGGCAGGTACTCATGCAAGCCGAGGCCTTCCAGCCAAGTGGCAAGAGAGGTACTGCCATCACAGCCTAACGCTTTTACCTGCATACAAAATGCACACTGTAAGCTATAGCTCACAGCACATCTAACCGCACAGAACAGTTCAACTATTTTAAAAGCTGCACAAGGTGTGTGAGGTCCGATATATATAAAATATGTTATAAAAAAATAATATATGCTATAACTGGTTATCAATAAAAATGATAATTTGATCATTTCTTTTATTACTGTATAATGATCATTTTGACTACTAGAATGGCTTTTATTGCAA
Organism: Amblyopsis rosae; assembly: GCA_025399935.1. NCBI lineage: Eukaryota > Metazoa > Chordata > Actinopteri > Percopsiformes > Amblyopsidae > Amblyopsis > Amblyopsis rosae. The sequence continues at coordinate 1,695,595 of JAODTR010000020.1, read as the reverse complement.
TTTACAGACATCACACATTTACGTACTACAATTTCCCCATTTTCTTACAAACAATTTTGAGCATTGTAACATCTTATACGGTAGTAGTCAGTCCAAATTTAATTAGGTTTAGTTACTTAAAATGACTTCCTGCCATTAGCTGTCATAATATAGCACCAGCTTCTCAGACCAGAACGAATGCTTCAAGAGCCCCACGCACACACACACGCACGGCACTGCTATGATAAGAATAGATTAGCTGGGTTTACAACACACACAGAGGGAGTGTGATATTATTGTCTGCTTAGGATGCAATTTCTCCACTATATCTTAGCATATATCTTAACATATATCTTATCCTAACAACAATAGTTGTTTGCTGCTATAATATACTGTATATTCATGATTAAAATATCATATAAAAATCACCTTTAATTAGTAACTACAGTATGATAATTTAACAAAACACCATACATCACAGCAAGCCTCTGGTGAAAAAAACACTGCTATTTGATATTACCTTGAGGCTGTAAATTACACCATTGTAACCTGAATCTGTGATAAATAGCAGCATACTATACATACAATATAAATAACATACCTAAAATCAAAGTGTAGTATGTTAGTAACATGTGGAGAGACATTTCTAAGCAGGACGCATGGTTGCATTCGTTCCGGGGCGTACCTTGGGAAAGCTTCGTGCCGCGTGGATGATCTTCTTCCTGTGTCCTGGATCAGTTATGCCCATGTCTCTGAGATCCTGGTCTTCCATCACGTTACCTCCCTACATGTACACATGAACACAGACACAGAGGCATGCACACACAGAGACAGAGACATAGGGCAAACACGTGTATGCACGGAAACGCACGTACGCACACAGACATGCAAGAACATGCCATTATAAAGAAGTGGTCGCAAACTGACTGGTCAGCTATTATATTAGTGCATAGCTGTATGATTGCTATTCATTTGTATTTGTAATCTGTATTCTGCACCCCCCACACATACACATGCTCATGTGTGAACATGACCATTTAAATATCCCATTCAAACTGAATCTGTTACTTTCCACTTTAGGTAATTAAGTAAATGTGATCAATTAGAAGCCAAACCACTAGCAAACCACTAGGGACAGCTCGTGAGCCAATGGGGCATTCATATTTTAGTTCTGCCGATCCTATCTGTAGTCACAAAAACACCCGCCTATAGAAGTTCAGAAGTGTAAATAAAAGGCCTTGATTAATAGGTGTAGGATGGGTCAGGTTAGACCTATGTTTCTGCACAGTGGACATTAGCATGAGGCGAATATACCGTCTTCAATATTTATACATTAGCAGCTAATGAGCATGTTGATCAAGAATATACATTACACTATAATCTACAGATTCTGAATTCACATTCAGAAGTCAAAATGTGTTTGATTTTCACCTGACACCACTATAAGACTACAAATACATTTGAATGACAATAATTGTTAGAAGAAAAAAAAAATTAAAGGCGGAATAAGTGATGGTGGAAAAAGACTGTTTATATTTGAACTCAACATCCAAATATATCCCTGAGGTGCTCCTTCAGACACCCTGTCCCCCAACGCATTGCCAAATCCAGAATAGTGTTGTGTGAATAGTGTTGTGTGGTCTGCACCACTTTGTGTACCAATTTACAGAGCCAGGGCTGTGTAGAAACCCCAGAGTGTTTTTTTCATCGCACACATCGAATGGACAGCTATCAGTCCACGAGGAGAATGCTTACCGCACCTTAAAATCAGCACTGATGGCAATATATGGACTTATGTTGTATACTACAACACACTGACAATATTTTCACATAATATATATCATCAATAGCAAACACGTGAAAAAAAACACAGGTAATTAAAATTGGTGTGTGAGAGAGAGAGAACGAGAGAGAGAGAGAGAGAGACAGAGAGAGAGAGAGAGAGAGAGAGAGAGAGAGAGAGAGAGAGAGAGAATTGCACTGCAGTTTATCGCAAGCTCAAATTTAGGTCATAGATACACAATAATAGTTTTCCACCTGTTGTGTTTGAGTGACAAGCATTTGTCAGGATTTCATAGTCTATTTCACCTTGCTGATTATATTCAGTGCTGCGGTTGCTTTATCATCTTATTTGTCAGGTTTATAGAGAGGAATACAAATAGGAGAGAGCCTTGAAAATGTGAAGCTATAAGCGTTAACCCTGTATCCCCACACCCCCACCCTCTCCCGCCGTGGACTGCCGCAGCAGATTGATTCTTCCTGGCCAAGAATGCTAAAACGTATGTTGGTCTTTAGTCAATCTGCTCTCACTGGGCTGGTTTCATAGCACAATGCGGTGGTATTTAGCAGACAGCCAAACTGCAACAGCATGGTGCATTTATGCGATCAGTGGAATAGAGATCAAAATAACCCAAACACTGATGTAAGGCAGGCCCAAAATAGATATACTACTTTTATTAGCAGGCTTCAAAGATGGGTGATGCCTTAGGAGACGCAGCAAAACATATTATTCATGCGGTACTTGGAACATGTGACAGGATTGTATGGTTCAGTTCTCACAGCGCACGAGCAATGTATGAGCGTGATTTGATTAGATATGACTTGCAGATGTAGCCATAATACAGGGCACTTGTTTCATTGCATGCACTCGCTGCATGCTAAGATGAATTACAGCTGTGCTAATGCTCTATTTCCCCAGAGGAACCGTTTTTCTTCTTTTTTTTAAATACGTATGCTAGGACAAAAAACATTTCTAGGAATTACCTGATAAACAGTTTTGTGTTTTCAACCGTACAACAGTTTGGAAAGGATACACTTAAGCAACCTATGCAATATTAATGTAGAATAGATGCCAAGTAAATGCATGCAGGGGTACGTCTGAGAGGGATTTGCCACATTTGTTTGGACTTCAGACCATAGTTATGCATTTTACATGTTCTGTTTTTCGATCGCAAGGTACATGTGCTCGAAACAGAAGGGCATAACGATGCACAGCAACAGTGGAAATGAGCATCTTACTTCTGGGAGCGTGGAAGAAGCACAAAATCATTCTTCTTGTAAAAGTGATGAGAATGGGCATACAGCTGTTCATAATTTATGAGCCCTCAAATGAAGCATCTCGTCACATTGAGAGACTTGCAGGGAGCATACTCGACTGCTCTCTTGCTCTGAAGGGCAGAGCTACATAAGCTGTCAAAACCGTGCGTGCTTTCAATGGATGCTGAATGACACATTTCCTCCAAAACGTCTGCAGTGTCCTTGAACTACTTTCAAAGATGTTTCCTGAGTTTAATGGGCGTGGCGAGTGTTGCTCAATGAGGTGTATTAATAAACGTGAAGCTGCATATTTGGAACCTGAAAACACGTATCACCAACATTGAATACCATTAGCAAATGTGTCGTTCTTTACCTTCTTATTATATTGAAATATGTTGGCACAAGCACAAACATTATGGATATCCTCACAGGCAATTGAAACTGGTTTATTTCGCTACTACAGCACCTACAGGTGTGATTGTATTGTATCTACCGAAATGTTGCGTGTGTACTATGTACAGCTGAAAACACAACAATTTACACAGCAGTAAAGCACAAACAATCACCTGCTGTTAGATATGTGAACATTGCTCACCACAGCCTTACTCAATGCTTTCTAGCCTGGCGGTCAGTCCACTGCCATTTATAAAGCAAATGTTACACTGTTCTTATCTTCAGCTGTGACAAAAGCCTTTGTGAGCGTGGCATACAGTAGGCGCATTTGAGATTGGTCTTACATATAGTTTTGGATCTGCATTTGTAAACTCTCTGTTTTGAATTGTCATCTCATACAATTTGTAGACTGTATATGTTATTTATCACCATTGGTTGAAACCTAGGCTACTGCTCTTTTGGACTTATTTTCATCCTAATGTAATAGATGCAACTTGAAATGTACTAATAGGCTGAATAATTATGTACATTATTATTATTAGCCTATGTCAAAGAGACAAAACATATAACATTAGATATTATTAGCCTACTTGCTTTCAGTGTCTTCTAGTGGACTATTTTCTTTCAACGTTTTGTGTTTACTAGAGCATGCCAGGGTAAGACAAGAGTGCATTGTTAATGTTTACTACAATATATGATACAATATGTCACCAGTAGATGATTATAACATTTTATTGCCTTATATGTTTGTGGACCAGTTTGCACAGCCCAAGTGCACTTGAGGGAACTGCGTTTATGCAAAATGCTATACATCGTATTGCTAATAATCCCATTGTGCATTCTCAAACATCGGTGCACTGATGAATCAATCTGGGCACAATATCAAACATTCAGAATGTGTATGTGACTCATGATCTTTCATTTGTGAGCAACCCCTCCGTCCTTGCAAATATCCATTGGTCATTTGTCTGTTTATTTCTGTGATGCATCCCATCCTGCAGACACATTAGTCATGGGATGAAAATGAACACCAAAAGGCCTAATGACCCACAGCCCAGATCACACTCTGTCCACTAAGACTACATGGTCACCATGGAAACATATGTTGGGATCATTGAGACACACATACGCTTCGTTGGTCATTGGTTGTCTAACCATATTAACATTCCCAGCTCCGCCTCTACAATGTTCTTCGCTTTGCATATCATTCTGGGAACGCTTGATGTTGCTTTGATTGAGCACAGCTGTAACAGTATGATGTAGCGTACTGCACAGATAACGCAGCTGAGTGGTTTCATACTGTAAATGATCACGTTTGCCCCACAGGCCTGCATAACCACAATGTACAAACATTGTTTTCACAGTAACACGATTAGGGATTTAAACTGTAACCGCATTTTGTACAGACTCTGCCAAATGGAGTATCAAGTGTCGCTGCGATGTTCCTCACAGAGAACATGATAGCGATTTTAGTTGGACTCTTGTAGTTGTAGTTCTTGTAGGTAAATGAATGATTTCATCAATACAATATCTGACCTGCGCTTTAAAAAGTGCAACCAATTCGCTCTCTGAAAACCTTGTCTTGTCTAATTTTTATTATGTATTATCTCTGCAATAACATTTGTGCAAAGAAAACTAAACTTAATTATCTGGGCTCAGTAACTACTCAATGTCGTAAAATGACGCTGCTACACTACATTGTTATTCCAGTGTTATAGTGCAATTTCTCCCTTCCATGAGCAGTCGCTCAAGCAGCGTGTGAAAATGGGTGAAGAATTAGTCCGGGGCTTTAGTAAGATTTAGTGGTCCAGCACGCAAAGTTAAGTTAGAATAGACTAGAATCCTGTGTGCAAATGAACTACACAGTAGAACCAGACGTTATCATACGTACAGAAGGTCGAGTGGAGGATCTTACAGTAAATGAAATGGCATGACTGGAAATGCTGGGGTAAAAACAATTAATGAATCGGGCATGGTTGTCATTCGTCTTACAGCTGTAGACTGCCCATATGCTTTACGGGGATTTGCTGTGGGCCATAAATCTCCACAGGGTCATGCCGAGCGCAGAGAGGTGAGGGGGAAGAATGGATGTGAGTGGAAGGAAGGAAGGAAGGAAGGAATGTGGTGTGTGTGTGTGCGTGTGTGTGTGTGTGTGTGTGTGTGTGTGTGTGTGCGTGTGTGTGTGCGTGTGTGGGAAGGGGGGGGGTGTTGCAGGGAGCAGAAGGAGAAGAAAAATAGATATAGCGACTAGGAGGCAAGGGTCAAGTGCAACGGTGAGTGCGCAAGAGAGAGTGTGAGAGAGGAGAGAGCTAGTAACAGAAGGAGAGAGATAGGAGAGAGAGGGAGGAGAGAAACAGAGAAGATGAGAGAGGAGAAAGAGGAGAGAGAGAAACAGAGAAACAGAGAGTGGAGAGAGAGATTGAGAGAGAGACAGAACGAGAGAAAGAGAGGTAAAGAATGAGAGGAAGACGAGAGAGAGAGAGAGAGCGAGAGAGAGAGTGAGAGAGAGAGGAGAGAGAGAGATAAAGAATGAGAGAAAGAGAGGAGAGAGAGAGAGATAAAGAATGAGAGAAAGAGAGAGAGAGAGTGTGAGTGAGAGAGCGAGCAAGCGATGCAAGCCGGTGTGTATGCCGGGGCTGACTCACCATGAATCGCAGGTCGTCGAACCCGTTGAGGAGGAGCTTGCTCTCATACTGCGGCAGCCCCACAACGCGCTCCAGCCACTCTCCCACGGGCTGGTCCAGGGCTTTACCACAGGTCCCATCTGCCGAGAGAGGGAAGCGCTTCAGCAGAGAGAAGCCGTTCAGCCGGTAGCAGCGGCACTCCGAGGACGACACATGGCATTGCCACATCATCCTCGGCCAGCGGGGGTGGAGGGGTCGGGGGGGAGGTCCGGGCCGTGGGTGGGTGGGGTGGGGTTTAGCGGGATGGAAGGGCGGGGGAAAGGTGTGGAGGGTCAGCGGGGCTCCCGCGGTAACAGGCGGCCCGGCCAACTCAAGATACAGGAAGAGGAAGAGGAAAAAGAGGAGGAGAGGGGGGAGGGGGAGGCGATGGTGAGCTCTGTGGGGTGTGGATGGGGGGCCGGCGAGGCTAACGGGCCGCTAGCTCGTTAGCGTGACGGAGCGGCGGCGTTGGAGGTATAGGCGAGGAAAGGGAAGGCGCCCATCTGGTATCGTTTGTCACATTGGACCGAGCCACTGTGGCCTCTTCCAACAAATACCGGCTTCACTAAACATTCCTTTAGTGAACAGATGAGCGAGTGCGAGGAAGAAGAAGAAGGAAAAAAAGTGCTCAAATACAATAGTGAATGCTACAACTTGGTGCACAAGAATTTAACTCTTCAGGCCCAAGTGAAATGGCAGTCATTTACACTGCCAAATCCCATATTTATCCTGAATCCTACACAACCTTCCGCATTTACTAATTATCATTATTTCAAATCAGAAATTACTCTTTCGCATCGTTTCACCACATACTTGTAAAGCTCTGGCTGAGTCCCATGGCTTCATTGGTCAATCTCTTTGAGAGCTAGGACACGGTTCATACAGTGAAGGCAGCAGCATGTTATAAAGTTTACATTAAGTATAAATAGTTTGAGGTACTGGTGTATTTGCTGATCATGAAATACACATTTCCTTAAGCCATTCTCTCTCTCTATCTCTCTCTCTCTTCACGTCCTTATTCCAAAACCTGCAAGGGAGTACAGTACAGTCAGGTAGGCATATTGTAAATCCTACATCCCCCACTGAAAAAGAACAAAAGAAACAACACCCAAAATGCTGTGTCAGTATTCACGTGCTGTGCGTACAGATTCCAAACTCCCAGATTCAGGAGAAAATCCAATTATAAGCTCCTTGATCAAAGAAAAGCTACAGGTAAGTCGTGCGCTGGCAGAGAAAGCAGCCTCGGTGTCCTTGGACTCTCTGTAGCAGCCAGTGCTCAGCCTCTCTGGTTCGGCTGCTCGCTGCTCATCCAGTGGACTTTCTTATCAGTCCTCAGTAAATCCAGGCTCAGATCCAACGGATGGAAGGTAAGCTCTCCAGCGGTGGTGGTGGTACTAAAGGGTGTTCCACCTGAGGCTATTCGTCCAGCCCTAATACGTCCTCACCTGGATGTACCCAGCGCCAGCCCCTGTGCTCTGGCCAGAGGTTTGCTGCATCCCCCGCCTGTCTGAAAGGCAGGCAGGCAGGCAGGCAGGCGGACGGGCAGCGTATGCTTGGTTCTCTCTCTCACACGGCGCCCCCACCAACCTCAGTGCTAGCAGGGCATAGCAGTCCGTTATCACGCAGGTCTACTGGAGGAACCGCAGTCAGCCTGCGACGCCGCGTCCTTCCCACGTCCAAAAAGCAGGCAGCCGTCTGGAAGATCATCCACCTAGCTCTCTCTCTCTCTGCTCTCGCTCGCTCTCTCTGCTCTCTCCCTGTCTGTCTCTCTCTCTCTCTCTCTCTCTCTCTCTCTCTCTCTCTCTCTCTCTCTCTCTCACGTAGCCCTGTACTGTGTGATTTGCACTGCAGGGCTGCCGTATGCCTCTTGATGGAGAGCGACACCGCTCCTCTGCGCGCCCAGCTCCACGTTCCTCCTCCTCCGTATCAACACCCCCCACCCCACCTCTCTCTCCCTCCCACTACCACTCTTTTGCTCACACACAGAGAATATGTGCACTATCCCCTCGCTCTACCCCTCTCATCCTTTACCCTATCCTCTCTCCTGTTCTCTATTTAGCACTCTCTCTCTTTCCCATCTCTCTCTTTCTCTCTCTCCCATCTCTCTCTCTCTCTCTCTCTCTCTCTCTCTCTCTCTCTCTCTCTATCTCTCTCTCTCTCTAATAAATCTTCCTCTCCCCTTAGCCCCATCCTGCACAAACCCCACGCCGCACACTGATTAGAATTGCACAGAGCCACTCTGATCTTGCCAGTGCTGAAAGGACTCCAGCATACTAGCGCTGGGCGCCCCAAATCAAAGTCCAATTCCTGCCAGAAATGCCTGCTACGTAAAAATGTGAATGATATAATATCACTCCTCCATGCTCTGCTGGTTTAAAAGGAGCTGGCTCCTTTAGACGTTTGGAGAAGCATGTGAAGAGAAAGACTGTACACCAAATGCAATTCATTCATTTACATCTCTCTCTTTTGAGGATGGAGCGAGTTGGGTTGGGGTGGGTGGGTGTTGCGTGCATGTGTGTGTGTGGCAGGGATTTTTGTTTCAAGCGTACGGAAGTCTCTGATGCATTTAGTGGTGGAGAGAAAGACAGCACACACACACACACAAACACACACACACACACACACTCAGAGACGCATATCCAGAGCTCTCAAGTCCCATTTCGTTACCATATCACCCAGTCCGACAGCATGACAGGAAAGAGCAAATTCCATTAACACCAGCTTGTGGTACATCAACCCTGTAAGGAACAGCCACCGGTTTCTGTGTACAGGTTACACCTGGGCAAGAAACCTGGGGCAAGGATTATATAAAAGTCGAGGAGAATTCAAAGGGAACTCATATTTCACTCACAATTTTGACTGCGTGGGGAATACCATCATCATAGCCACAAAAACTTAACACAATTATCTTCTAAATTAGATACAGATAATTATACATACTGTACGAGATAAGCACACGGAGAGGCTACATTTTTAAATACAGATTTTCCTGCTTTGTTTTCAAAAATGTTGCCGTTGATGTAAACAAAGGATATAATGTTGCACACTCTGACGTCAAACAAAGGAGATAGCGATGCACACTCTGACGCTCCAAGCCAAGAACTCACTTTACCCTGTCTACACATGAACACTGTATACAGTTCAACAATGTCTTTACACTGGAAGGAGATTTGCTAAAATTCCATCTTTGGTGATGATATACACCTTTTGCGGGTGGATGAAAGGCCGAACCGCATACACAAAGCTACGTATATCAAAATAGCCATGTGTGTGTGGACTAGGCAACTGAAAAGACAACGGCAAAGGTCCCTGCTAGGTATGTGCATTTTGTTTTTCAGGATATCGTGAAGTGAGCAATGCTGGAGAAAGATTAGGTTAACATTTGAATTCAATCAAACAAAAACACTTCTCCAATCAAATCCATAGGACACCACTGCCAAGTCTATACTAGTGTTGTTTGGTGTGGTCTGCACCACTTCCCATTTACAGAGCCAGGGCTGTGTAGAACACACCAGATGTGCTTTCAGAAAGCACACAGAATGGATAGCTAACATACCATGACGAGACATTTGCTGAATTTGACAAAAAATCAGTTTGTAGAGATTATTATTGGTTAGATGCTAACCTACACATTTGTATTGAGGAGTTTCATCAAAACAAGACACCATGTCCATTGTTCTGTGTCCCAGACATTAATTAAATAAAATGTTATTGACCCTTGCTAGCCAGCCTGTGATTATCTTCATTTATAAACCCATGCCGCCAGATGTTTGGTGTTATAGGACTTGTTATTGTAGATCAAACCTATGCAGGGATAACTGTGTCTATCAAAGCTGTATATATATATATATATATATATATATATATATATATGGATGCACAGAGGATTTATGGCAACTAGAGGCATTCTGTCTTTTTTCTATAAACACACCTATGTATCCTGGCCATTTAGCTAGGGAACCAGAAGTATAGCCAAGAGAGGAGAAACAAAGCGATATTGATCGACCCTCTTTCTTCATTGGCCCTTTGTAACCCAGATACTCTGCTTCGACGACAAAGCAGCAAAAGGCCAGATCATGTCTTAAAATGCCTTCGTCCTTCACTGGGCCAGCGCACATCATCCATAATCAGCAACAGTAGCTGCTGTCGGATTAGCTCTGACTGACAGGCAAGTCAAGAGGAGGGGGAGAGAAGGGCTAAAACAGATAAGAGACTGAAAACGTTGGAGGTGATGAAACATGGAGGAGATAAGATGGTAATTGGAAGTAAGGAAGACTGAAGTGGGCTAATTATGATTCGCTACGTTGTCGCCTCTCCATTTGCCTGTTCCAAAGCATCATTCAAAAGCCTGCCACACTTTCTCCAATTACAGCCATTCATATGGAGATGGTAACACCTACACCACAGTGTCAGGGCCTTGTTACCGAGAGTGACGTTGCACCCTGTTTGTCCTGCAGAGGATGTGGGTCTCTATCCATTTGCCTGCATGTGCATGGGGAGTTTATAGTGGGCTTTTGTACTCTTTGAATATGATTAGGTCTCAACCTGACTCCGGGGAGCTGCAAGAAAGGCCTATTTACCCAAAGACTCAGAGGTTGTACCTAGATAAAGACGTACCTTTTCTTTATCAGAGAAAAGAGAAAAGCACTAGCTCCTTGTCAACACACCGACGCGGCGGCAAATATGAGCCGCAAAGCTGAATTAATTCAAGGTAACCGTAGACAGGCTCTTTCCCTTTGAACGCCAGAATGTGTCCGTGCACAAACTGAGTCGATGCCTCCTGTGTGCTGTTAACCATTCCTCTGTCTCCCTCTTTGCATCTTAAGCTCATTTACTCAGCACTGTCGTATAGCACACAATAGACGCTCACATGCACAACGTAGCATGCACAACTGTAGCAATATGCCATGGCCGTTGCTCGTAGTTCCGATACCTGAGGATTAATTGGCTGCACTTAGCCCTGGGCCATATGATCCACAGAAACTATTTGAAAACAAGTGGAATGGCAGGAAGGAAAAGCTGAGAAGAGATAAAAGAAGGATTCCGTTTTATCTTCAGAATAAAGAGAAATATGGGAAATGTGTGTGTCTGCAAAACTTCTCTCTCTCTCTCTCTCTCTCTCTCTCTCTCTCTCTCTCTCTCTCTCTCTCTCACACACACACACACACACACACACACACACTCTCTAGTTGGCTCTGAAGGGCACACTTTGTTTTCCTTCATTAAATTGGGTAGAATAATGTATTAGCCCTTGACTAAGTGACTCATTGAAAAACGGCGACAAAAACATTCCCTCAAACTTTCAGATATACTTGTGCACAATCTCTACACAAAATGGAAGCTGCTACAGTATGACTCAGCTTCTTCTTGGACAGTTTCAATGTGCTGCTGTACAAACAAGCCCTATAAATAGCCCATACAAAGTATATGATAAACAAACATATTTCCCATTACGTAATATTGTTAGGAAAACAATTACTTTGCAAGTGATTGGGTGCATTCACATTAGAATTGAGGCCATAATATGTACAAATTAAAAATCCAAGAATAGTGTTCAATACATACATGCATTTTCATTTTAAAACCCATAAGGACCCATGGTGACATATGTGTCATGACCTTTATAAGTGGTTTGGAAAGTTCCTTATACAGCTTTGTCATTCAATTTAGCTCATTGGATACATGTGTATTTACATCCTGATGCAGTCTTGTCACAATATGATAATTTCTGTACGCCTGACATTATTTTCAAAATGGCTGCCTGCATGGTTAGCACACAAGTTCAATTAACTTCTATCTTTTTTGTTTGAATAATGTTACAATCCATTTTAGAACTCTTTTGACCCAATTTATAGAGGAAAATTATGTAATACAAGAAAGTACATTTGAATAGGATTTTATCCTTAAAGTAATTACAAAATAAAACCATGTGACATTTTTGTAACTGTTAGCAAAATGTCATTGAGCTGCTTCAATTAGCTGAACACGCTGTGTTTTATCATTGTAAAATATGTCTTATTAGGCAAAAGTCAGATAAAATCATATATTTTAAAAATGAGGCATAAATAACCATAAACACCCAATATTAAAAGGGTTTCACACTATTAAAAACATGTCAGAAATGTGATTCGTGTGGTCAATTTTTTGGTCTGTTTTACATGGATTTAGGTACAGGTTCTTATTTATATAGTTCTATTTATTTATCTATTATAATATGTCAGGTTGTGAGATAGAAAAGCTACAGGGTTGAAGGTTTTCACAAAGTTTGCTTCAACATTAAAACTATATCGAGTTTCAACAGTTATTCTGCCCTTTATTATATCAAATTACTGCTGATCATAGCTTTGACTTACAGTTCAAACTACTCAAAAATATGTATATAAAAACTAGGTACTACACTACAAAAAATGGCTCTTCAAAAATAAGTTTAAAAAAAAATTAATACAAAGGTCATATTTGCTCATAATAAGTAAATAATTCTGCCAATGGAACAAGTGACATTTTGCTTGTAAGATTTAGTGAAATAAGACATATCTGTATAGAAAAGGTATTTTTAGGTAATTGTGTCTAATATTAAGTGAAGTTAGATATTTTTACTAGAAATTAGACAAATATACTTGGTAAGATTTACATTTTTTGTAGTGTAATAGGTCAATAGGGCTATAATTGTATTTTGCTCAATAAAGGGTCATGCTTTGATTGCATTGTCCCCAGAACCCTAAGGTTGCCCCAGCTTGTCTGGAAAATTAACTGCATAAGGGAATGGCGGGCACTTTGGATCCAAAACAACAATACTGATTGGTTGAAACCAGTAAACCGTGTAGCCTTCCCATATATCTGAGGTCTCTGGTTGTGTATCCAAGAAAACTTTAATTGTGTAGCTGTAATGATTTTATAGGTGCGGAGTGTAATTGTCTGATAGTACAGCAGCTGGACAGTGCAATAACAAGGAGATTGGATCCAGACTTAATGCGCGTGTCCATATATTCTATTTTTCTCAGTCTCCTTACTTTGTAACTTGCACTGTCTGTGCCTGTTTTTACTGGAATTACATTTACTTTTGACCAGAGAATTGCTCGAGCATAAAACACACATTGCTCTTGAAAAGCATTCTCTAAATATAGATGGTACTTCTAAAGAGAACCTAGTCTTCAGCTGACAAATAGTAAGATTTCTTACACAACCAAGTATGACGAAATAACCTCATGGCGTCGCGTATAATACAGTGGTCCCCAACCCTGGTCCTCGGGGACCGGAGCCCTGCATGTTTTAGATGTCTCCCTGCTCCAACACAGCTGATTCAAATGACTAGCTCGTTATCAGGATTCTAACAA
>JAODTR010000020.1:1668087-1682090 GCA_025399935.1 Amblyopsis rosae | reverse complement strand
AATGACAAACCTATATAAAATAACGTTTACTGAAATAAATTATACAAGTAAGACAGCAAGAATCCCTGTAAATTAGTGAAAAACCTGCAATAACAGTGCTAGCAAGAAAGTCAAACACATAGAAATCCAGCTATATATACAAATCCAGGACAAAATTACAAGCGTGTCTCAAGAATAATAAAAAAAAAATGAGGGGAGGATAGAATGTCAGAACACCGGATCGTGAAGATATTTCAAATATGCCTGCCGGTCCGTAGTGCAAAAAAGGTTGGGAACCCCTGTTCTAAGGTGATATGTGAGTCGTACCTGTTTTATTTCTTTTGTGTATGAAGGTGATTGGGAACAGGTGTCGGTCGTTTGTAATTAAGAGCCTGATAAGTGTTAGCGAGTAGAGGGGAGCACAGCCGTTTTTGGGACAGTTGTCGGAAGTTAGTGGGAAAGGCTAGGCGGTCGTAAGGCTGGGGAGAAAGGGAAGGACGTGGCTGGTCACGGAGGAGCATGGGAGCCAGGTCGAGTCTGCGGGACGAGCCAGGTGGGGGAGCCACGCAGCGCAGGAGCCAGGTCAAGTCTGCGGCACGAGCCAGGTGAGGGAGACACGCAGCGCAGGAGCCAGGTCGAATCTGCGGGAGGAGCCAGGCGAGGGAGACACGCAGCGCGGGAGCCAGGTCGAGTCTGCGGGACGGGCCAGATTCGTCGCTCAGGCACCTGGCGGGCTGTTTCCTGGGACATCACTGATCTTCCGCACTCCGCAAGCGAAAGAACGCTGTTAAAAGGAAAGATACTGAAAAGTCATTTCTTTTAACTTTTTTTTAACCTATCCCCGAAAAAGTTAAAAGTTCCTAAATTTGTGTTGTTTGTTTTTTGCTTCCCCCCCTCCCAAGTAGTGGAATGTCCCGTAGAGGGGTGGGTTGCTAGGACTGCTGGGGAAGGGAACCCTCAGTATATGCTGTGTGGGGTTGATAGTGAGCTGCCGTGATAATGGCATTTTTTTTGGGCGTGGAGTTGTTTTTATATATCTGATTTCACAGTGTTTCTTATCTTGGAGTGTAGTTGCAAAGTGTTGAGCAGTGATTTATAGTGAGGGGATGCTACCTGTGAGCCTTTGTAGCCCACATCGATAGGAGGAATGTGACTGTTACTACTAAGGAGGATGAATCATAAATTAACTATATTAGAATATCAAACTTATATTTTGTAATGAAGCAATTATTTTTCTAAATCCATTTTTTGCCTTGGTCAACTGTGTGCTGGAGTCTGGTAAATCCTGGATCGGGTGGAGAGTGTTTGTTGGTGATTCTCTCACCCCTGACATTTACATCCTTTGAAGAGCCAATACGAGCCATAATGCACATTTCTGCTTGCCAAAAAGTGATTTCTGCCTCAAAATTAATTTATTTTATGCATGGTGGTTATATTAGGTAGTTTATAGCTCAATCAGGCCTTTATACCGGTTGACTATATCCAATACGAGCCATAATGCACATTTCAGCTTGCCAAAAAGAGATTTCATCCTTCCGCGGGGGAGCGCAAAATCACTGTCAGGAAATCACTTTTTGGCACAACACCTGTATTCATTTCACCTGTTAAGTTATGTGGGTAATATTCATATTAGTATATTTGCGAGGGACGTTTTGTTGGATATTATTGTAGTTATGTCTTCAGTGTTTTATTTTATCATTATGTTAATTGCCAACTGCGTATCCATGCACATTTGATTTGCTCGTCATTCGGTGTTCTTTATCGTCTGTCTGCGCTTGTAATCACACCGTTACAACAATCAATTAAAATGATGAATTTGAATAATATTTTGATTCAATAATTTGAACTTTAACGAACTCGGTGAGGGGCTTATGTTTATTATACCAACCTTTACGTTTTGAAGGGAATTAAATGCCTTACTTGTACTGGTGATACAGATTGTACAAGTTGTTTTCGTTAATAAATAAATTTAAAACATTAGAATGACACCTGTTCTTGCCTAATTACCTATCCTACAATATAAGATAAAGGCTTCATCTGTGCATTATTTATAATTTCTATGACAACTAGTGTTATTTCATCCTGACTCAACATCATAGTGAAAACATTTCTCCTTTCTTTTAATCACTATCCAGAAAGCTGTTCAACATAATTTAGTACCAAATGAGTCACCAGCACTATCTGGAGCTCTGCGTGATATCTGATAATGAACGGCGATGCACAGTGTATGGACACTGCCTGGGAAAGTTTTAAAAAGAATATTGGGCTGTAATAGGGTTTGGTATTCAGAAAGCCATACACGTGCGGGTTCAGTTCGGGCTCGAACATAATTGTTTTGGGCTTTGTTTAGTTTAGTTAGTTTGTCATTCAATCATGCTGGACACAAGGGAACGAAAATTGTTACCCATGTACGGCAGCATAACGGCACATACATATAAATACTTAAATACTTATAAATCAAATAACCATAACCTAGGACTATATAAAACCATAAGAACTATATAAAACACATCACATATAAAACAGTTTAAGATCAGTTTAAAAGCAGCATAGTAAGTGCCTCATAGTCACCAGCAGATCGAGACTGAGAAAAACAGGTGTTTGGTGTCTTTTTAAGGCAAGGAGTTCCTAAGCCTAATAGCTTATGGGAAGAAACTACACTTCATCCTTGTTGTCCTTGCTTTGAGGCTGCGCAGCCGTCTGCCAGAAGGGAGGGGGGTGAACAATACGTATGCTGGGTGGGTGAAATCCTTCATGATGCATGCCGCTCTGCTTCTACACCTGCTGGTATACACATCCTTCAGGGAAGGCAGGCTGGAGCCGATGATCCTCTGAGCCGATTTCACCACCCGTTGCAACGCCAATTCCTGTCGGCCGCAGAGCAGTTCCCATAACAAGTAGTGATGGAGAATGTCAAGATACTCTCCACCACACACCGGTAGAAAGAGGTCAGGATTGCTGGGCTGAGGCCGGCCCATCTTTGCCTCCTCAGGAAATATAGGAGCTGTTGGGGGCCTTCTTAATAATGCTGACTGTATTGATAGTCCACTTAAGGTAGTTGGAGATGTGCACACCCAGATATTTAAAGGTGGACACCATCTCCACAGCTGCTCCTGCAATGAAGAGTGGATGGGAAATGCAGCCACTTTTCAAAACACAGACAGCCCAAGCGTAAAAGTACAATACATATTTGTAAACCTACTTAATAAGACAAAAATCCATTCGCTTATCCTTTTGAACGAATATGTTGATACAGCTTCTGTAGGTCTTGATTGGGAGTTTGGTGATGTACCGTACTGTACCAGGGCCAATGCAGTGCTACCATACGTTATGATACAGTGTCCTCTAACTTGTGTAAGTCGTCAAGGTATTTTCCATGTTTTAAAAGGCCCCACACTTTGTCATCAGGAGGCAGATTATTCAAGTCACTGTAGCCAGCTCTTGACCACACGGTGTAAGAAGACGAAAACAGCAAGCACCGAAAGTAGTACTAGTAACTGTGTAACAGCAATATATGCATACTGTATAATTTGCTAGCTCCACTCGATGTTACCGTACATATAACCGGTACATTTGGCCTACCATTCCGTTTGAAAACACATATTATTCTGTCCCTATTACTGTTGTCGCTAATTCAAGATCAGCCAGTAGGCTCTTAGAACACTTTGACTTGAGCAACAATCTTTTGGGCTGGATCCATGACTTTTTAACCAATAGGACACAAAGAGTGAGAGTAAATGGGATTTTATCAGATCAAATCTGCTCCTCAACTGGCTCCCCTCAAGGATGTGTGCTTTCACCATTATTACTCATTCTCTACACAAATATGTGTCAGACTACATGTGAGAACAGAACCATCATTAAATATGCAGATGATTCTGTTATTGTTAGGCTGCTCCAGGACAAGGAGACCAGCCATGGTCCGGTCGTGGACGACTTTACCAAATGGTGTGAGGAGTCATACCTTCAATTAAACGTGTCCAACACAAAAGACATGATCATAGACCTTCGAAAACATGCCCACACACATGAAGCCACATCCATTGAGGGTCAGACAGTGGAATGTGTGCTGTCTTACAAGTACCTTGGGACAATTATCGACTCTAAACCTTTGAATCTAATTGTCAAGCCGTGTGTAAAAAGGGTCACCAGCGCTTGTTTTGTCTGAGTAAATTAAACGTTGACAAAACCATGATGACCTTATTGTATTGTGCTTTTATTGAATCTATTTTATACTTTTCCTTGGCATCATGGTTTGTAAACTTATCTTTAAAAAATAGAAACAGTTTGAATCAAATTGTTAAATGGTCAAGTAGGCTGGTTGGTGAGTCTCAGCTTAGCCCAGGGTCCCTGTATACCAGACAGTTACAGCGAATCACTGGGTCCATTCTAAGTGATGTCACCCACCACCTGCACAACGAAATTCAGTGTCTCCCATCTGGATGAAGGTTTAGAGTACCAAAATGCAAAACTAATCGATACAAAAACAGCTTTGTCCCATCAGCCATTAGTCAATTAAGCCATTCATAAGCAGCAGTGGTCAGATGATAGTCTTTTGCATTACATTTTTAAATATGTGTATATATGTGTATAGTTTTATGGTTTTTATATGTTATTATTTTACATGTATACACGAATGAATATGTATGGCACTATGAACTGTTATAATCCATGTTTGTCGCTTGTCTGTTATGAACTGCGATGATGATTCTTCACTGCAAAACAAATCTACCTTTGGGTATTAATAAAGTTACCTACCTACCTAGATCAGGTGTTTGTTAACCTTTTGTCAACATTTTCTTTTCTTTATTTGTAGAAGTGACAAATGCTACATGACTACATGATTGAACCATAGAGTTGAACAGAACCAGTTTTGATTGATGGGGAGTGGCATAACCACGCCCGCATGAAGCTCAGCCTTCCACAGAGATGCCGGGGTAAAATAGTGGTGGGGTGCCTTCCCTACCAAATCAATGCTTGTAAGGATCGTAACGCAGACTACGCATGCGCCAACTATATATATATATATATATATATATGGGTTTGTAACCTACCTCACCATGTTTAAAAAAAAAAAAACTAGGAAATACCAGACTTCTGCAGAAGGCAGTAGATAACAGACTACGGACATATTAAAACAATTAAGTCAATCTATATTTTTTAATTCCACTTTTTGAGTAATATAATGTATATTGCATCTGACAAATGAATAATACCACCCCGTCTAAAATTAACTAACTAGCCAACTAACCCCTATTCATATTAATTCATAACAATTAATGATCCTCAAATATTATCAGTACATTAACAATTGCAATGACAAAGATATGCAAACCATGTTTGTGTGCCTTTTATGGGTGTGCCTTATATGGATTAATAGGTTGTGTTGGCATTCATTTTTCACCTTGCCAGACCTTAGTGAAATAAGGACGTAATGTTTCATTTCACATGGACTCTTATTAATTAATTGTAAAAAAAAAAATCTATATTTAACAATACAAGTAGGCAGCTGCTGTGTGCATTTGTTATATATTATCCACCTCTTCCACGCTTGTTCAAAGACAGTCCACCACAATTTGTAACTGTCTCAAAACCTCAACTAAGCGCTGAGTTGAGGTTTTGCGACATTTCTTCCAACTGTCACATTTGGCGTTTCAGAATTCTCCCATAGAGCTCCATTCAAGTGATAATGAAATGTACTAGTAATGTTAATATTTACATCAACAGTAGCCTGGGTTACATATATAATTGTACTGGCCTCACTAGAAGTCCCTATGCCTAGCTATCCAGTCAGCTTAAACATCCACTCAAATAACTCCAAGAGAATGAAGATTCTGTTCAAAGTTTACCTGAGAAGTTGTAAAACTGCAACAAACACAAAATATAATATTACAAATATGGCAAGGTGAGTGTTATACAATCAGATATGAGATTAGGGTTATCTTGGCTGCAGGAATATGTTTTAGTCTAATTAAATAAGTATTTCTCTATAAAGTAATCAAATATGCCATTCTAAACATTGATATAGAATTAAACAACAAATCCACTTACAGACTATGCACCTAACAAGTAATGCAAAGATGGATGGAACAGGATTGTGTGGAGACACTAACGCATGGCTGCCTCATTATAACACTGAAACTGAACAGAAACTACTTCCTGTATATATAGTAGGATGCACTACTAATACCCACCACTAGGTGGCTCCAACAAATTAACAAGATTTATATAGTGCTCAGAACAATAATACATCTTTTTTTTCCCCCTTGAACAGGCATACAGTGTTCTCAGTGCATCCTAATGCAGACGTGCGATAGTAAAATGTAGATGTTGGTGATATATTCACTATAGCTTTAGAGTTGGTCCACTGTTAAATCTGTGAGGATGGTTTTGTGTGATTGGCAAAACGGATGTCAGGTACCTGCCAGATTAATGTGGCTGCAGGAATATGGCAGCCATGACAAATCAGCTGGAGGTTATATTTGACAAACTGGCGGTTCAGGGTATATTTCTCAAATCCTACCTGTGGTTATACTAGAATTCTATACATTAACATTACACCTCTCTTAAGTTGGGAAAGTAAATGTTTTACATTAGTTTAAAAAGATATTGCTATATTGAGTAGGCAAATACAGTAGCATGTTTTTCCACATTGGTATGTTGTAAATTAACAGTAGGACACCACATTTGTCATTTGTACCTGTGTTGTCTTTTAAATTAGAAAACTGTAGCAAAGTCTTTATAGGCTATAATATGTCTGGCTGTAGTACATGGCCTATTCTTTTACCAGTCTATTTTAATTACAACACAAAAGTAAACAGAATATATAATACAAATTACGTAAAATGTCAAGACCAACAATACTGTGTCATGCTATACTGTTGTGACATAAACAAATGCACTGAAATAGTGACCCTGACTCATATGACCAGGGAATTTAATTATATCTGTAGCCTCTCATTCAGTTACCAAGACAACCTCTCAGACCTCAGCATCCACAGCAGTTACCATGGTAACTGCAGCAGTGTTGAAAATTAGAGTAATACTGTGACTGCAGATTTGTGCAGCATACAGAGTACATAGCAGTATACTGCATGCTACATATAACTGTTTACATTCTGCACTTCTATTTCCCCAGCCCATGTAGCCTACTTACATTATCATTCAGGCCAAACCTGCTGTAGCATGTTTACCTAATCATACTGTAGGCTGACTGACTCTTGCTAGGAAGGAATAGATACTTTTATAGAGAGACTGAATTATCCTATACGTACTCTATATGTATAGTAGAGTAGTAATAGTAATAGTAATAGTAATAGTAATAGTAGGCCTATTTGTCAACCAGTTTGGCTTGTATACCCTTCTGCTCCATAGATCTATGCCCCTCTGCTTACAGTTACTGTCCACTGTCCACAGTGAACTTTCATACAGGTGCATCTCAATAAATTAGAATATTGTGGAAAAGTTAAGTAATTTCATTACATATATTGACAAAATTAATCTCATATATATATTGTGGATTAAGTATACACAATGTGAAATAGTTAATGCCTGTATTTGTTATTATATTGATGATAATGGTTTACAGTTCATGAAAACAGAAAAAATCCAATATCTCAGAAAATTTGATTATTGTAAAATAGTGCAATGTTGTAGACGCAAGGTGTAACACTCTAATCAGATAATTCATTCAAAACACCTGCAAAGGTTTGCCGAGCCTTTAAATGGTCTCTCTGTCCAGTTCAGTAGGCTTCACAATCAAGGGGAAGACTGCTGATAGTTGTGTTGTCATCGACACCCTCCAAGGAGGGAAAGCCTCAAAAGATCATTGCTAAAGAAGCTGGCTGTTCACACTGCTGTATCCAAGCATAGCATGTTCATAGAAAGTCAAGTGGAAGGATGTGTGGTATGAAAGGTTTCACAAGCAACACAGATAATAGGAGCCTTGAGAGGATTGTCAAGTGACAGCCATTCCACAATTTGGGGGAGCTTTACTAGTGGACTGAGGCAGGAGTCGGTGCATCAACAGCCACCATGCACAGACGTATAGGTTACAACCGTTTCATTCCTTGTGTCGAACTACTCCTGAACCAGGGGCAACATCAGAAGTGTCTTACTGTGGACTAAGGAGAAAAATAACTGGTCTGTTGCTCAGATGAAGGTAAATGTTGCATTTAATTTGACATTCAAGGTCCTAGAGTCTGGAGGAAGAGTGAAGAGGCACAGAATCCAAGTTGCTTGAAGTCCAGTGTGAAGTTTCCACAGTTAATGATTATTTGGGAAGCCATGTCATCTTCTGGTGTTGGTCCATTGGACAAGCTTCATGAAGATGCTGAATTAATTTCCCAGCAGGACTTGGCCCCTGCACACTGCCAAAGGTACCAATACCTGGTTCAATGACCATGGGATTGTTGTGCTTGATTGGCCAGCAAACTCGCCTGACCTGAACCCCATAGAAAATGTATGGGGCATTGTCAAGAGGAAGATTAGAGACACAAGACCCAACAATGCTGATGAGTTCAAGACTGCTATCGAAGCAACCTAGGCTTCCATAACACCTGTTGGAATCTGGGTGGTTCTCCTAACACCAGTTCCTGTGTGTTCGTTTATGGAGTTGAAGTAGGAGGAAACAATGTGTCCAAGTTTAACAAATCATCTTTAATGTAGATCAAAGATACAATGACAGAGCTCTGGACCACTTCTTTCACTGACCATATAACATGCAATATGGTCAGTTCACAAAGTCTGGCTCCTGCCTCTCCCTTGGCCCATTGGTAATATTCTAGACAGTGTTTTTCCCTATCTGATCTTGATTGAGTGTCGTTGGCCCTCTTTCCCAATCCTTGAATCCCATGCCGTTTCTCTCCTCCTTCTGGGCGTCGCTGCTGGGGAAGGTATCTGTGAACACACTCTTCACGCATCCACATCATGCCTATCTTCTGTTTACTGGTAGTTTGTAAATCAGTGTGCTGTCACTATTTGTTTCCCTGCTCCCTGCTGACTCAGCACTTTGTTACGCATAAGACAGTCTAATTCCTACAATAGTGTGACACACAATACCTCTATAACGATATCTAAACTGTTAAGTATAATCTTTAGTCCCCGTGTGATGACGACCTCACATTCTTAGTTGCCAAACAGAGCCGACGTCACCGAGACCAAACGTGCCACACTCTTGCCCTTGAGAAATAGCTGACTCCACTATTTTCTCCTGTCCTGCGTAAAATAGAACATCTAAAATGTTAAGCAACATTTTCTACACACCTCAGCAGTGCCACAGACTGATCGACTCCATGCCACACCACATAGATGCAGTAGTTCATTTTAAAGGAGCCCCAACCATGTACTGAGTAGTTCTACCAAAACATACTTTTCAGAAGGCCAACATGTCTGTATTCAAATTCATTTTTTCTTTTTCTTTTTTCTTGTCATATTCAAAATTTCTAAGATACTGAATTTAGGGTTTTCATGAGTTGTAAGCTGTAATCAAGATTTAAACAAATACAGGCTTGAACTATTAAACTTTGTGTGTAACAAATCACCTGACACCTGTCATCACTCAGTATTTCTCTTTTTAAACGCCTGCCCTTTAAAACAGTTTCAATGGACGGCTCCTCTGATGGATGTGTCAAATGGCTACGCAGATATCTCGCATGACAGGTTAAAGAATCTGGGTTAATAGATTATAGAATAGAAGAAAAAAAATTTTACTGTCAGACTCATGGGTCCATTAGAAAAGAGACAGACAAAAATACAACACATCAAAAGTTGTAAAAAATTAGGTCAATAATTATATATGTATATGAATGCTTTTAAAAAAAAATGGGAACAGCACTGTACAAAAACATAATTATTGACCTGTTTTATTAACTAAGTTGCCATATAGTGTCTCCAAGCCTCAGCTGTCTCTTTCAGCTCTGTTAATATTTAAAACATTAATGCATGGCAGAGGGGTATGTATGTATGTATGTATGAGGGAACAATGTGAAGGAGTGCTGTAGGGGAGGTAGAGACCACCCACTCAGCTTTCAGATGTGGGAGAGGGTTTTTAACGTCACAACAAATAAAAAACTTATTTGGTTCTACTGCTACCAGAAAAGCCATCTGTTCCAGTGTGCGCCACCCATGGTAATGCTGCATCTGGCCACGAGGTGACGCTCATCTGTCACAGTGAACGGGGGAGCCCCACCCCAACTTATACCTGGACCAAACTGGATCAGAAAAGGACCAGGAGACCTGCTATGGTCAGAGGCCAGTAGACCTTTGTCTGTTTTGTTGTTGCTAGTTCTGTCGCTCTAGACAAATGTTTTTTATTTTAATAATTGCCGATCCCAGAAGCGTTGACGGGGTCCTGACCAATCAGACAAATATCCAAAAGCATTTTACAAGTTAAAAATTAGGTCTCAAACCGTACAAGGCTTGTTTGTTCCGCATCTTACCAAAAACCGCATTTTAGAATCCATTACTTTCAATGTCAAGCAGGTGTTTTGAGTGATTTCGGGGGGAAGTAAAACAAGTGTCCACTAAGTAATTTTAGAAACACCTGTATAGTGCTGAAAGTTTGCTATTAACTGAAATCTGTGAAGAATTTAAATATAGAAACAGGTTTGAATATGTGTTGCTATCTGAAATTACTACCATAATTATTAATGGTCCTCTTCATACCCTCTTATAATATGGAACAAGTTTGCATTCACAACAGAGAAATAAGAGACAAAAAAGTGCAGACAGGAAAATGGTGACTGTGTTGACATTCGTTTTGCTCATGCTATATGTATATACATGCTCACCCTCTCTTCCAGTCACACTTGCAGTGAATGAAGAAACACATGCTTGATACTAGAAAGAATGTGAGGGGCCTTCTGATGAATCTGTGGGGCACATTTACATCCACGGTTAAGTGGGTGTCGAACAAAGACCTTACCACCCGACAGAGCGACACAAAACAGCGGTGCCCATGCAAAACAAGTCACTTCCCACTATTCCGTAGAATTTACTCATTCACAGAAAAAATATGGAGGGGGGAGGAGCAGAGACATTTAAAGACCACCAAAAGCCTTCAGCTTAAGGACTAAGTATACACTTTTACATTACAACAGTAAAAAGTAGTTCTTGCATTCAAATAAACACCACGCTAAGGGCGCCTTTAAGGAGGAAGAGTCAGAAGATTCATGCAATTCTCAGTAGAAAGGGGAAAGAAAAAAAAAAAGAAAGGAACAGGAGGGGTCCAAAATTACATTTACAAAGTGTTTCAGAATATTCACCCAACACTTGTCATCAAGTCTGTGCCACAGTGCTGGCACAAAGGAGTTGGCAAGGCAAACCGTGTTACAGAGAAGAGAGGAAGATAAGAGAAGATAAAGTAAGAGCGCAGGTGGTGGAGTAGAGCTTCGAAGGATGACACCGTTACTTTGTAGTTATCTGATACCCGAGACAGAGCTCTGATTGATGTTGTATGTGGGGGACAGGTCCCCACCTATTGTGGCCACCAACGGGGTCCCGTTACTGGTCAGACAGCTCTCCTGAAGAGCTTCCAAGTAGGTGGCCTGCACTGGCTTGTGACACTGCAGCACTTGTATGGCATCGTCTATTTTAAACCATTCCCTTTTTCTCCCTGTTGACAGAACCACAAGACACCATTGTTGGACAAGTTGAGATATACTCAAGGTGTAAAGCAACAATCACAACAAAAACCTCTGTTTAAATCATTACATTTTAGCACACAAGGGAATAGCACAACTGGTGTTGTCATCCTATCAACAGTAAACAAAACAAAATTCAGCTTGGGGAAAGCTGAGACTTGGAAAGCCCCAAACCCCATGTGACTGCCTGATCCTGTGTGTGTGTGTGTGTGTGTGTGTGTGGGGGGGGCAGGGGAAACAAACACTGTACTTTACCAATGTTGACAGAGTCCTCCCAGTCCTCCAGCACTTCTGTCACCACGAGAACATACACATACGTTCTGTGTTTCCTTTCTTGGTTCTGTTGGCCAATGTTCATTCCCGTTACCTCAACATATCGACCCATTCAATATTTGACTTAAGAAAGAAATTAATTAATAGCTCACCTCAAACATTCCGACTAACCGGCCTAATGTTCCCTTTACACCAGCCTGTTAAATAAAAAACAAAGGTACATACATATATAAAAAGTGACTATGCAATAAACTGCATGACTTTATACAACTGCTAAGTTTGGCTGCGCGATTAATCGTAATAAAATTGCAATCTCGATTCATACCTATATTTAATCTAATTTCTACATGAGGACAATTCTGCTGTATTTTCATTTGGGACATCAGCTGCATCAAAACAAGAGCTGCTAAAACAGCATAACACCTCGTGATGCAGTTCAGCAGGAAATAAAATGTACACAGTGAGAGCGAGCCTGAGCCATGGCAGGTAAAAATAGCGGCCATTCATTTCAAGTACAAGTGCTCGGAAGTGCATACGCGGTTGGTATGGTGGCCAACGCTGGTACTGCAGTCGCTGCTGCCCAAGAGACTAGTATAATTAGTAGAATTAGGAACATACATGTATGTCTGGTTGGGATGTTACAATACCATAAATTCAGTAGTCGATACCATTACCAGTAAAATTCCATGATTCTCGATATTTCAAACAAAAACAAAAAAAAATCCTGCGTAAATCTACTTCAATGAATAAATAGGATAACTGTTATGTAGCCTATATACTATGTTACCAGTTAATAATAGCTAGGTGATCTCAGTATCTCAAGCTCTGCTTTGTATGCCGAGACGTTGCGGGAATGGTTTACTTCCTACTCAGCCGGCTAAAGCTTTGAAGCTTGCATACTGGTTTGTGTGAATTTTTTACTCCCCGATTACCGCCTCAAGCATAAAGTAGGCTACTTGCGGTTTTTATTTTCTATTTCTACTTGCAATGTGATGCAAGACGGGGGTAGTTAGCCGGCTACATTAGTATGCATGTATGGCAGTTTAACTTATTTGCCGGTCTCTTAGTTGTGGTATATGACCAACAAGTGACACATAACATAATATAGGTATGTAATTTTGCAGGGCAGCACAACAGCACAAAACAGTGAACAGATGATAGAATAGTAATAGACTACTGTGTAGCTGATTGTATCAGTATTGCCTGATAAAAGTATTTGAAAACTTATAACATGTCTAATTCATGACAGATATTATAATCTTCATTATTGTGGATAAATAAATAAATCAGTTACAAAAAACAATTTCATTGCAATAAACACCAAATCCAAAAAGGTATGACCTGAGCTAAACTGTCTAGATGATGTACATAATGAGGATTAAAACACTGAAAGCAAAAGGCAGCTAGTTTGAATATTGTACTTCCTGGGTAAATGTACATGTTACAACTGCAGGGTTTATCTGGGCTCTGTTCACAACTAAATATTATACTCCAAGGATCTACTAATCAGTTTGTCATTTATCCCCCACAGAGCTGGTGATGAATTACAGGATGGAAAACCACACAATACATACCAACTGTCAAGTAACATTACACTTGTTCTATAGCAAAAGGTTTGAGTTTGATTATGATTTGTGCAACAAAAGGCATACACATCTGTTAAGATGCACTTTTATCAAAAGCTGTAGATGTTTGTTACCTTCCTATTGTATTATCAGACTATTGGGTGCATTATATGGCATTAAAAATGCAGATATGTCTTCTGCTTGATGTTACTTCAATGCTAAAATGACCCATTTATACTTTATAGACGTACACTGCCAGTTATGAATGCATCCATCATACAGGTCTCTATAAAGGACATTTACGCATTAAAATGTTTTTAAAAACAATTAAATTATATTTTTAACTTTTATAAAATAAATCTTTGTAACAAATTGCATTGTTATTTTTCTTTGAGGGAATAAACTGTGAGGTGGCAACTCGGGTGGAATGGAGTTGTGTTCAATGTTTCTACGACATTCACACAGCACAAACTTAGTATTTCCGTCTAAATCAGGCTGTGTGCCCCTAACACGAACTCTTCCAAAAGCTTTTACTGTCTGAGCA
>JAODTR010000020.1:1632240-1661421 GCA_025399935.1 Amblyopsis rosae | reverse complement strand
GTCTCCCTGCTCCAACACAGCTGATTCAAATGACTAGCTCGTAATCAGGATTCTAACAAGTCATTCATTTGAATCAGCTGTATTGGAGCAGGGAGACATCTAAAACATGCAGGGCAGCGGTCCCCGAGGACCAGGGTTGGGGAACCCTGCTCTAGGGAGAGCCAGTGGAGAGAGAATGTACAGTATGAGGCCGTGCTAATCACTGATCATTCCCACCTGTGGTCAAGCTACTTACAGTAGCAGTCTGCCCTTGTGTATCTTCAGTCTTGCACCTACACACCTCTAGAGTTTTCTTGTAGATGAGATCTGGTAGTTTAGTTTTCATGGAGTATGAGCAATTGCTTGGCCAGATGGCCCATCACGTGGTTGACCTAGTAGCTTCTCCCTCTTTGTTTATTTAGGCCAGATCTCATATGTGTTTTGCTTTGATAAAGTGGAAAGCTGTAACCTCAAATTCATTTTGTGGTACACGCTATTGCAGTATGGTTAGACTTGTTATCGACCCCATTCGTTTTATCCATTACCTGAGGTTTGAAACACTATAATGCTGGTGCCTAGTTATACTAAACTATGAATAAGCTCGATATTTACAGTATATCAGCTATTAGAATCATGACAGGTTTAAAAACATGTTATTTTGAAAAATGAACAAATGTGATTTCTAAAGAGCTGAAGGGTCTCAAATGTTACAATATACATACATATTTTACTAACTGTGACTTCATATTCTCGTTTTCATCTATTCATCTATATTCAGCCAGTAATTTCCATTCATAATTGAGTAAATACATTGTAAATATCATATTCATTTACATGTTTTCTTGTATGTTTGTACAGCTATGGATCAGATTTAGCATTAATGCTTAAATATGGATGATTGTTAATAAATATATAATACATGTACTGTAGGTCAAGTCTGGGCATGAAATAAGCAACAACACAATTACAGCTACATTTGGATAACATGTTTATCCTTCACTATGGGGTAACTACAGCTGCAATGGCTGGCTGCAATGGCTTTAATATCAGGATTCATCTTGGACTCGGCCCAGGTTTTCTGATGAGGGAGTCTGGATGGCCTGTGGCCAATCACTGGAAGAAAAAGGTCAAAAGGGTCTGAGCCAACATACTCTGTCACCAACCGCCTCGTATGACACTGCAGAGTGAGAAACACACTCGCTTTGCTGCTGCTGTTTAATTTGAATGGATTTCTATCATGGCCAAAAGCCAGCTACAAGAGAAGTGTGACAAAACAGCAGTGACAACAGAGAGACATAGAGAGAGGAGAAGGGAATGAACAAGATCCTATGAAGATGAGACAAAATAAAGTGGGATATGACTGAAATATCACTCAACCTGTCTCAAGCGCAACTGTCTTCACATTGTTGCACATGGTTATGACATAGACTTGGCTCTACACTGGTCAACATGACCACATGATCACTGGTCAACAACACACGCCATTATATATCTCCCTATTAAAAAAAGAAGCAAACCGCTCTGAAATATTTCTCTTCCTAGATCGGTCAATGCACAAACTTATGTTATGCGCAGGGGAATTGTCAAGCTTTTAGAGGAAATGCCGAAATACACGTTTTAGACTACACATGGCTAAAACCCTAAGAGGGGGGTGTTGTATTGTTTCGCTTTTCTGAAGCCAAAAAAGCAAGAGGAGATACATACATACGCACAAAAACAGGACATCAAAGGTATGGTATCTGATGATCCAAGACGAAAACGAACATTACTGTATGGTCGGTAAAGTTTCGTGTTGTGCGATTATGAGATCCAGATCGATGTGAGACAAATCCTGGTGCGCTGAACAAATGTCCAAAGCAAGCAAGATAATAAAAACTATAGAATGTCATAACAAAACATTATCTTAAAATGTGGGGCATTGAATAATGGACTATAGTGGACTTGCCAATGCTGTTAGCCTTATGATGGCCATCAAAGTAGGCAAATAAACAAATGTAACTCGAGTTATGCTACGTCGGATGGATATATTTTAAAAAAAGTATAATAATTATTTAAATTTAAAATGAAAAAATCTCAAAAGTGGGCGGGATGATTTTGTTCTTTACGAAACTGGGGGGGATGTATCCCCCCGTCCCTCCCCCCTTCTGCGCCCCTGCAATCTGAATTGACACACGGCTCTGTTTTAATCTTCTTTCTATATACGGAGAAGTTACATGGAAACCAATGAGGAACAGAGGATAGTCTGTATTTGAATGTAATATCTACCTGACGATAATTAATGTGCATAAAACCTATGGAGCAACCTGAGCCATGATTAATAGACACCATCGTAAATGATAAAATTCAGTCCACGAGTGGATTAGCTCTCACCATCACCTTAATAAATGTTGTTGTGTGTTGCTTTGCATCTTCTGTGTGTTGGTATAAGGAAACATTTCTCATTGCATAAACAAGAGGACATACTCTGTCTTCCAGGACATGGTTGCATCCAATTGAAAGCAAATTACTGTTATTTGTTTATTTTGTGCAGTTTTGGAAGGACATTAAAAGTTAAAAACTTTGTTTTTACCAAACCACTCTGTTGGAAATCTATGTATTCCTAGACAGACAAAGAGGTTTTTGTTTTTAACTGATTAGATTGCTTAGAAGTAAACCCCCTGCACTCAAGATATTGGAATTGATTTGCTTCTCTGCAGTGGTACAGATATTTACCTTCTAGCTAATTACAAAAGGCAGGGCCCATTCAACGCTAGATGGGTAAGCTGAGGAGCAATGTATTTTTTATTTTTTTCTGTAGTTTTTCTTTGGAATTTGGATTTGCGCAATACCCTCCATTTTAGAGGTACAACTCATTCTAAATAGCTTGCAGAGCTGTTGTAAAGAGCTGTTGTCTCCAACATGCACTTCTTTACAAAGTGGTTGTACAGTAACATACAGTATTTGTAATATATTTGGCAACATAACAGACATAATAACACATGCATAGGGCAATGGTACAGTTTATTGTACAGCAGCCATGCTCACAATGTAACACAAATAATATAGTAAGTAATAATATAGTAAAAAAAATGCTGGATTTGTGAAATTGTATTTTAAGCAAATTTATAAGGAGGGCTTTAGTAAAGCCTAATTGTCTTATGTCTGCCATGGCTGTCAGATGCTAAAGGGCCTGCACACTTCCACCCCCAACATGTGTTATTAGTGTGTTAATCCATTAGACGAGGTGCTAATTCTAAGTATTAAATATAAGTAATTTTGTTAATTGCCTTACATCTACATTAATTAGCGCAGGTGTCAATAATCCCCCT
This sequence comes from Amblyopsis rosae, assembly GCA_025399935.1. Taxonomy (NCBI): domain Eukaryota; kingdom Metazoa; phylum Chordata; class Actinopteri; order Percopsiformes; family Amblyopsidae; genus Amblyopsis; species Amblyopsis rosae. The sequence goes on along the minus strand of JAODTR010000020.1, from coordinate 1,658,134 downwards.
ATATACTACACAAACAACACACCAACCATGTTTATAATAATAATAATAAATAAATATATATATTGTATGTATGTGTATGTGTATATATGAATAATAAGACATGCATAAATAATAACACAGTAATTAAAATAAATAAGTGTCTAATTTGAGTCCCTGTTTATCTTGCAGATCAAGAGAGGATAGGAAAAGACTCCTCTTATGAACAGGAAGGGAAGGTGCAGTTTGTTATTGATGCTGTCTATGCAATGGCCCACGCCCTTCACAATATGCACCAGGAACTGTGCCCTGGAAAGGTGGGCCTCTGCCCCAGAATGGACCCTATCAATGGCACTTTGCTGCTGAAGCATATCCGCCGGCTCAACTTTGCAGGTCAGTAAGTGCACATGGAAAATGGAATCTGTTTCCTAATCTCTGCCTAAGATTTTGTTTCATATTTAATACACCTCAGGGTACAATATAAACACAGTGGACAACAATAATTTAAAGCTAGGGGTAGCTTTCATAGAATGTAGATATCCTGAGCCTTTTACTACATGGGAACATGCTGTTTTGCAGGCTCATAGTATTTTATTTAGTTTAATATCACTACATAATAACTACTTTGTCAAGCCTTCTACAAAGGATAAACCTCTGGTTTTGTACGATCATTAGTCATTTATTATGAGGCTTTGACTTAATAAAGCAAAATATGTGTGGTTCATACTATTGTGCAGGCAGGACAATGTCTTATGAAAATTCATATTCTTCTTGATAGTTTGAAGAAATATATTATGCATTCAATCTCTTGCTCTATAAGATAATTTGTCATTTTAATATCTACTGGTTGGATTTGAAGAATGTCACTTATTGCTTAATTAATGTAAAGAAATGGTGCTGCTCGAATACTTATGTGTGCTTTACTGTAGACAGGATAAAGTGAGAGAATACCATTTGCTTTAATATTATTTGTCCAGTTGGGTTCATGGCATGTATAACTATTATTATACCATTCCATTTCTTTTGGGGGTAATAACTCTATCACAGATTAATATACTATTCTTTGGTCAGGCCTTTGACTTGTTATTGTTTTAGATATAAGTTTGTGTAACACTGGTATAGATACACATCACATCAGTTTTATTGACTGACTGGGAATGGCAGGATACTGTTAGTTGTAATTGTTATGGTGTCACACCTGGGACTAAATCTAATTGGACTGTGTACAAAATGATTTAATCATTGTGCAATTTTGGCTAAATGATGTGAAACCTAATGCAAAATAAATATAGCCTATTCAGATTCCTTCAGAAAACACAGCTGACCTCTGGAAACACTAGAATATTGCAGTAGGGCGTCTTCAAATCCACACACCATGGAGATACATGCAGCTGTTTTTAACCAGCATGGGATCCTGCCATGATGCAAATTCTAACATCAAAGCCATGCAGATAACACATTTGCTAAACACAGATACTGTTGTATGCTTTAATCAACATACTGTTCACATCTTGGTGTTCTGTTAATCTCAGAGAAGGCAAAAACGTGCACAGCAAGGAATTAAACATTTGTACTTAGCGTGTAGTTCAGAATCACGCTTGTGATGAAAGTGGTAATCTGTTAATTTTAAAAGATTTGTTTGTGCAAAGCTTTAGAGCTCTCTGAGGAAACAAGATGAAAGAAAAAGCACATACCTTTATTTTTACTTACTGAGTAATAATAAAAAAAATAAATAAAAATAATACTAATACCATGTGTGGTTTTTCAAATATTAAGGGGCTCCAAAAGCTATAACCTTTCAGAAATGGACACCAACAATTGTCGTTCTTTTTAAACTAATGATTACACACATTTTCGTGTAATTGCATCAGCTTTCATAATTGTACCATGCTGAAAATCCAAATTTTTAAACCTGTTGAGATTTTAAATAACTATCTATTTTTAAAGAAACTAAGTAAGAACATTTTTTCAAAACACATATTTCATTGAGATTTTTGTATTTGTATTTGTTTGTATTTTTTATTATATATTTATATTTATTGTTATTATACATTTATTGTATAATGAAATAGCACATACATACTTCATTCCTACAATCATTAATACCATGGTAGTAAACCCATTTGTTAATGTTTTCATAGGTTGTTGAAAAGACCACACTCCAATTTCTGGAGAAACACACGCTGCTTTTTAGTCAGGATATGATGCAAAAGCCAGAGCAGAATGTATATATTATAAAGCACATATCTGATGGAAGTCAAATGTTCAAAAACGCCATATTTCAAAGGTTTGCTGCAAAGATTTGTGTGTTTGTATAACTCTTGTGTACTATATCTCAGTGAACTGTCTGTGTGTATACAGCACACAGTTAGCTTGATGGATAACCTGTTTTTATAAATGGTGAGACTTTTACAGCTCAAATATATTCACTTCAGAGAAGATTGTTTGTCTTTTTTATTTTATTAAAAGTCATAATATTGCATATGGGTTGACATTGTATATCCCACAAGAATGAACATATCAATATGATTGTTGCTTGACTGGTTTATTCTTTATTAAATGCAGTTCTCCTTTCAAGTGCTCATTTTAGGTCTTTCAGCTGTAGTGAGAATCTCTGCATACAAAGCAGAATTATCAGCTTCAATCCTTCCTCATATTTTGTTTAACATTCCCCACCAAGCATTCTTGTGCCCACCTCTCTGCCTTTGATGAGTCTCAGAGAAGTTACAACTGAATAAAGCTTTCTGTGTTTCAAGGCTATCATCTAGCTTGTTTCAGAAAGTATATTTAGTCTGTTGCAGGTAGAAAGCACTGACCTTTTTGTAATATGTGCTGCATTTATGTGCATAACATAGGCTGTGGGGTTTTCCATCACTACGACATTCTTTGTATTTGCACAATGCAAACAGCGAGTGGTATGGGTTTTAATATTTGACTCATCACCTGTTCCCACTCTCCCAGTTGTCTGCTAAGTTCACAATAGCATTTGATTTGCTTCTCTCTGAGCCAACATAGAACACACTTTTGTAAATCAAATAATGTGTGCTTTATCAGTTAAGATAAGGGGATCCAAACTATGAAGATGATATATATATATATATTTATATATATATATATATACTTCTTTTTTTTTGTCATGTCAGCAATTACTAAATACATACATGTATGAATGCCATTGAAACATTTATTCATATTTATTAAATTAGATTAAATTTCTCCTCTTAGGTAAAACAAATAAGAAAAAAAGCAGCTTTTTTTCTTCAATTTGTTTTTGACGGGCGTTCTCTGAACGGTTGGAAAGCCTTTATATAATTTTTGAATGGGGATTGAGTAATCACGAAGGGCTGTGACAGTGATTGAGAGGGCGGACACAGGCGCTCTTCAAATGCATCAAAGTAACTTAGCTGTAAATTGCGCACATGGCTTGCCTGCATACAGGTCATTAAGCACTAATGACCGGTGTTGGGCTCAGTAAGTTGTGCTGCCATCAACCAAGGTGTTCTGGCCATTCATCCATGCAGAACAAGCGCATGGCCATATTCTAGTCACTCAGAAGGGTCAGCCTGACGGCAGTGCTACCTGTTACCTCGAATCACAGGCAATTCATAAAACACAAACCTCCACAAAAGCATGCAGAGCAACGCTACAGTGGGTAGTCACACACAAGTGCAAGAAGGGTCTGTGTGGTCACTCTTGTCACGTTAGGTCATGGCACATACAGCAGGTGTGGTGGCGTACTAGTCCAAATATAAAGATACAAGCGGTAGCAGCCACAGGACAGCTCTAAATCCTCATCTGACTAGACTACCATGTGTCGCCAAATATTCACCAATACTATTTAAAACTTTTGCAAATAATGATTGAAAAAACGTCAAAGAAATTCTACATTTTCAATTAAGGCATTACATGCTTTTTTTCTGACACAATGTTTCTTCTTAGAATACCATATATTATATATCTATCTTATTTTAAGTAAAACTTCCCTTTAAAAATATATATATATCTGAGTTTAGATCCACCATCAAACCTCAAGAGAAAATAATTTAGCTATTCCAGTTTTATCTTCAGTTTATAATGCTAGCTAACACAGCTGAAAGAGCCATTGGAGGTGCACATTGGTCGACACAATTACAGTGCGTACTAGCCTGGTGAGACCATTCTGAATGTTTCCTTCAGAATGGAGTGGAGAGAGGTGGTCTCAATTGATGTCAGTGCCTTAGTTATTAGTAGGCAATGGCCACCTTCAGTGAATCGGAATAAGAGCTGCATGTGGAGGATTTCCTCACACAGGCATCTACTGAAGTACTCAACTCGATATTGTTTTGCTGATTTGCCCAGAAATTCAGCAAAACATGGACATCTTACGTGTTTCCAGACTGTACACAAGATCAGGATGGTCTTAGAAGCCTCCATGTTTACTTCTTATTGGTCAAATAGATGTGTTGCTAAACCATCTGATCTTGAAAGATTAAGACACACAATAAAATGCATCTAGCAAGTCATTATGCGTGATATGAAAAATGAATGCCTGACTGGTTAAATTAAATGGCTCAGGACGATAATGCAAATGATTTGACAGATGCTTACAAACATTCATATTAAAATTAAATATTTATTTGATTAACTTTTACCATTTTGGATGTTATACTGTAGTTTGATTGTGGTTGGATTCTGTGGATTATGGGTTTGTGTTAGAAAACAAAGTTGCTTGAGCATAGCAAACATTACTTAAACTTCTAGGGTGTCAAACTGTATTGGCAGCACAAAAACAATGTATTAACATAACAAAAGCATTATGAGTTGAATAGCTGGTGCAAGAGAACTGTCAATACATGGACTGGCCTCAAATTGAACAGCTAGCAAGACATAATGTCCCCATGAAGCTGTTAAATATAATCATATCAGCAGGGTATTCTGGTGAGGAAGCATTACTCTCTTAAAAGCACCAGTATCTATTTGACTGTTTTAATGATAGCATGGTCTCTATGTGAGCACTTACATACAGTACATGCTCTAATACACAAAGCCCAACTGTGACAGGAAAGGAAAACCATCTTGATGGCTTTTTTGAACAAATTGGGAAATAGGGGGAAAAAAATGCTACGACTGGTACTGTACGAATGACAGCCTTCTTTTTTCTAATGTCACTGTAATCCTCCATGATCACTAACAGTGTTGTTGTGTGGGTTATCACAAATATATAACTGAGCAAACAGTATGCCCTAAATCCACTACAGCTGACTCATCTGGATGTGGATTAGAGCCCTAACAAAGAGATAGAAATAACACTCATCAGCAGAAATACTTGTTGAAAGCCCCTTACCCTTTTTGTTTTTACTGCAAGGGACAAGCAAAAAAATCCAGCAGGCTTTTGTTTTCTTTTTGTGAGCCTTGATATTGAAAATAAATTAGACAAGGGGTTACCCAGCTGTGCTTCTGAAGTGAACCCTGTTCAAAATAACACGTTGAGTAAACATATCACACGTATGGAGACAAGACTTGTCTAGCTTCATTAAGGAAAATCTTACTGGTGAGAAATTGTTGTGTTCTGTGTTCTGGTGTGACACATCATTAGAACACATCTTTAAACAGGAAACATGGAAATGAAGCAGTGCAGCAAGGTTAGAGGAGAAATGATTCCTTCACAAAATCAGCAGTGCTGGTTCTTCTACACAAGACTGTGTGTACTAATGTAAATAGGAATTACAGGCTCTCAATTGTTATCAAAACCTGCTGCATTCCATATGTATAGTTCTACAACATGATGAAAAAGAATATGCCTTTGTAAATGTATGCTTTCTAAAACGAGGACAAATAATGGGATATGATGAAATCAAATCTAGCCCTTAATCAGTTGCAGTCTTATAGTACTTTGCAAACCAACATTTCATACAAACCAATCTGCACCCTGTAACCTTAAAGGGGAATTCTGGCCTATTTTCCCTCTTCTAACTGTGGTGATTATTCTGGCAAATACTAGCTTTATAGATTAGATACAGTACAAGAAAACAGGACTATCCAAAAACGCATATGAACTAGAATGAAACATGAATAACAAACAAATGAGCCGGGAGACAATATACAGCTATTTCATAGAATAGAATACTAATGTTATGTTGTCAAAGACAAACAACCAACACACCCCTCACAAACCCAAACATCCAGTATATACCCAGTTACCCACACAGCAATGAGAGTGATGGATGAGTACTCTAGTGTGAAGCTGGGGTGTGCTGGATGTATGGACGGCTGCAGGCCTGGGGTTAGTACCCCAGTGAGGTAGAACGGGTGCGACTCCTGTTGTTAAATGAAGTCTATAATGTTACTCCTGTATACACATCCTAGGACGTTGACGTATTTTCTTGTTCAGATGAGCGATTGGGTCGTAATCCAGTTCCTAGATTGTATGTTTGTGCTCCATTATGGCATGCAAAACAAATATATAGATTACTACTCAATCTCTCAAAACAAGGACATCCTGTCCTGTCTATGGGAACTTTTAGCAGCAGTCAGTGGTAGAGAGACCATGAGTGCCATCAAATAAGGTCAGCCAGGAATATAATGTCAACCCTCTGGATGAAATTGTTCACCAATAATTATGCTATGTGATAATGTGTATAACCAAACACGTTATACAAGTTAGTATTAATATAATAGTTAGAAGCAGAAACATAATACCTAGTGTAGTGTTACGTTAGCAGAAGTTATAACTAATTATTCTTTTAAATAACTCTAACTCTTAAGGGCACAATGTAACAATAACAATGACAGCAGTAGAAGCTAAAACAACACTGAATAACAACAATAATACAGTAGATACCATCAATAATTCAAACAGAATATGTTTTGGTCCATGGAGTACAGCATTAATGCCTTACATTACTACAGTATATGTTTTAGACAATGTGAAAGGCAGTCTGTTGTGCTGATAAAAACATGCCTCTTCTCTCTCTTATAGGTATAGCTGGCAATCCCGTGCTCTTTAATGAAAACGGTGATGCTCCCGGACGCTATGAGATCTATCAGTACCAGATCCGGAACCGAACTGCAGAGTATAAAATAATTGGCCACTGGACAGATCAACTCCACCTTAATGTAAGCTTTACTCTTGTGGTCCCACAATCACTAGCAATGCGCTCTGTTCGGTTGGAGGAATGGTTGTTTTGCTTGGTATTTTGGTTCATTTGTTGTCCCTGCAAATATTCACATATTACAATGGAAATCCTCTCTGCTAAGCTGTTGTCTGCTGTTCTGCAGCTGTGTTTGCTCAGTAAATCCTCCCAAACCATTTGATACTGCTTAGTGGCATCTTCAAAGGTGTAAATATCCAGAGGGCGCTTCAGATGATTAACACAGGATTGTGTAGGAAAAAAGGCTTTAAGAGCTTAAAGGCAGACACATTTACTATAATCACTTCATACAATGTCAGTAACTTCCAAAAACAATACAAATGCAGTTATTGTATAATGACAATAAATTACATGAACAGTTGGAACAAACTATGTTTTGATGGAATGAAAACAAGGCCTTGGGCAATCAAAATATTGAAAACATTTTTAAAATAAAATAATTGAGTTAAGTGGACTTTTATCAACTTGAGCTCTGACAACAGTCTGTACAGAAAAAACGTCAATGTTATTTGAAATTGTCTAGTTCTGTGAAACCTCTGTAGCTACCAGTTCTCACTCGAAAGCCTCTTAGTTAATTTGTATTCTTTGAGCTTTTAATTAAATGTAAATTTAGAGACACATTTGAGTTTCCCTCACCTCTTAAGTAAAACATAATTACTTTGCATTACATATTCCCCTTCGGAAACCCACATTTCCTTTATTGTCTGGTTTCCCTACATAAAAGAACATTCTATTTGGTTGTCCTTTATGAATAAGTCAGAAAGACAGACAAATTCAGTTGAATCAGCAGAAGTGCACATGTGTCTTTATGGCACAGTAGCACAGTGGTCCCATTTTAATGGTTTTCCAATGGGATCTTGCTCTGCAGATGCACACCGGATAAATGAGATCAGGTCTAAGCACATTTCAGATAAGAAGTTGTATTGCTCTGTTTTTTCAGATAAAAGAGCACACATTTAGGCCTATGTCTGATTTACCAACTTCAGTTTGCATTTTGTTTACATTGTTGCAAGTACCACTTTAAATAAAGCTCACTTGTAATTCTAGAGAAAGCTAGACATCTATCTAATTCAAGATTAAACTAATTTACAGTATTAAACAGAGTGTTTGTTATCTATAACAGTGAAGTAGGCTAGGGCTAGGCTATGGTCTTTACTTTTGTTCTATAGGCTATATATAGAGGTTTACATAAAGTACTGGAAAGTTTGGTATATGTCATTTTTTAAGATATGAGCACATTCCAGTTAACAGCACAATTTCACATGGTCCCGACCCTTTGCCCTTAAGCAGAGTTGACTGTAGATATGCTAGCACCCTAATTAAGCTAGCATAGTTATTCAGGTCTCAATAGCTCCTATCAGTGTCGAACATCATCCCTGCTGCCTTGTCCTTGACGTTGAATCCAGACTCGCTCTGTGGGTGAGGATTTGTAGTGAGACCCTGCAATGTGATATCCCAAGGGGGGAAAAAAAATGTGTTCTTCAATAGACTATCATTCTCTTTCTCTGTGTCTGCCACGGATAGTGATTCCTTAGTACAGCTCAGTGTTTTTATTTTCTATTCTGTAAAGGCAAAATGTGACTTGTTTTTCACTTATCTGTGTAAAGTAACCATTTGTTGCTTTAGCATGGTTATGCTCAGGTGAAACAAAATGGTGTTTTATTGCGTGGTGTTGGATAACTGACATTTTACTTCACTTGGACATAACAGTTAAAGCAACAGTTTAACTTAAGCTGAAAGACAAAACGAAACGCGTACTGTGGGCCCACCGCCTAGTTTTAGTTGGTGTGCAATGAATTGTCAAATGGAGTTACTGTAAGCTTTGTCAAGTTGAAATACAGTGCTTTTTCCCCCCACTAACTGAGCAATATTTCATACTGTACTGTATAGTTATTTCTTTCTCTCCCCTTATGATCTACCCCTCCAAGGTTCGCTGGATGCAGTGGCCAGGTGGTGTCCGTCAGGTCCCTTCCTCAATCTGCAGCCATCCATGTCAGCCTGGCGAGCGCAAGAAAATAGTGAAAGGCATCCCTTGCTGTTGGCACTGTGAGCGCTGCGATGGCTATCAGTACCAGGCCGACACCTACACCTGCAAGATGTGTCGCTTTGATTTGCGGCCCAACGCCAACCACACGGGCTGCGTTCCCATCCCTATCGTCAAGCTGGAGTGGAGCTCCCCGTGGGCCGTCATCCCTGTACTCATTGCCGTGGCTGGCATCATGGCCACCTTGTTTGTCGTGGGGACCTTCATCCGCTACAACGACACCCCAATCGTAAAAGCGTCGGGCCGGGAGCTGAGCTACGTGCTGCTGACGGGCATCTTCCTCTGCTATGCCACCACATTCCTCATGATCTCCACCCCGGACGTGGGAATCTGTTCCCTCCGGAGGATCTTCTTGGGTCTCGGAATGAGCATCAGCTATGCGGCCCTGCTAACCAAGACCAACCGCATTTACCGCATCTTTGAGCAGGGCACCATGTCTGTCAGCGCGCCCAGGTTAATTTCCCCCGCCTCTCAGTTGGCCATCACATTCACACTAGCCTCGGTCCAGCTGGTCGGGGTCTGCATCTGGTTCGGCGTGGACCCCTCTCACGCCATCATCGACTACGAGGACCAACGGACATCTAACCCGGTGATGTCCCGCGGTGTGCTGAAGTGTGACATCTCCGACCTGTCTCTGATCTGCCTGCTGGGCTACAGCATGCTACTGATGGTCACCTGTACGGTCTACGCCATTAAAACCAGAGGAGTGCCAGAGACCTTTAATGAAGCCAAGCCAATTGGTTTTACCATGTATACCACCTGCATTATTTGGCTAGCATTCATTCCTATCTTCTTTGGTACCTCACAGTCTACAGAAAAGGTAAGCTAATAACTGTTGGTGTAATATCATCAAAAACACATTTGCTTGCAGTGCCTTTTATTACCACTGGGGGTTGTCATGGACATATGTGATTCAGGTCTAAAATCTCAGCTTCACACCCATTGATGCATGATCTGCTTGGACTGCCTATAGAAGGTGGTACACCTCAGACACGATGGCACAAACATGTAAATAGTCATTAATATAATGATTTGACTCTGGGTATATGAACGCTAGCTAATGTATTCACCCAGAATGACAATGAGTTATCTGGATAGACTGAAGGAATTTTCTTCTTTGCTGAAGGAGTATGGTTGAGCAGAAGCCGGTATTTTGTGAGTTAGACATATGCCAGACTCATTAGTAGCACACAATCCAGCTTTAAACTTTGGATCTCACCTTGGGAGTCAAATGTGGACATTGTACTGTATGCTATTAGATAGCAGCTACAGACATAATAGAACATGTATTACAGTACAGTACCTATGTTACAGATATAATGGAGCAATAAACTCTTTAATTTCCTTACCAATACATATATTATGGTTGTTACAAGGCGAAACCCTGTTTTCTTTATGTTGACAGAGTAAGACGAACTTGCACCTCATTTCAACATCCTTTCATTCATACTATTTACCTTGGATTGTAAATGTTTCTTTTTTTAATAGATGTGGCAGAACTGTCTTGATGAATGCAATGTCCTGTTATTTATTTATTCATTTATTATTATTATTATGATTTATTTTTTATGACTATATACAAAATTGCACTTTTAAAATGTGAGTTTATTCTCAATTAATACTGCAATACAACTGTAATACTACAGTTGAGTAAAGCAACACGCATGCCTGTATGACTCACATATGTGTGATGGCTGTATGCCACAGAGCATTACATCTCCGTAAGCTGTTTACACATCCACAAGCTCACACTTGTATTCCCACGTCAAATAAATGTGTCTGGCCTATTGAACCAAGGTCCTGGATCGTATCCAGTGAAAACACTGGATTATAGAGGTCAAGAGAAATCCAGAAGGCACCTGGAAATGGTTGTTGGGCTTTGGAGCAGGCAGAATGTAGAGGAGTGTACCATTGTGTGTCTAAATCCTACTGTACACTAATGCTATTGTTGAAATGTGATGGCTGGCTGAAAAAGGATGCTCAGTATTTACACTACATTGCGCTGGCACATACAGTATCAGCAGTGCCAGAATGAGCTCGACAGATTGGTGAATTAATCTGCACCTTCTTCCCATTGGAATTAGAAATACAACAACAATGCATCTACATTTTTGGATTTAAAACGCAGGCTGTGATAAACACATCTTTGTGACTAAACATCTTTAGAGCAAGCAGTTGTGTTGGGCTGTGCATGAAAACATTCCCAGATCATTTCTCAGGTCCCCAGCTTTGCAGAAATATGCATACACCTATCATTTAAACATCCCCACTGATAATTGTTACCAAGTCTACCTTATCTAAGCAATGCCTGCACATGTACAGTATTGCTTAGCCTGCATACAGTATTGATGTATACATAAATGCATGAATTCTTTAAAAAGAATATATACCTGCAGAGTTCAACCAAACAACTCCTTGATTCAAGACATATATGTTTTCCCCTGCAAAGAAATACACCAACAGTGACTTATATATATATGTTGTGTTATCTCACATGCCGTAATAATATCATAAGCTCAAAATGAATGATTGCTGATTAATTATCTGTCACATGTCAACAGCGCCAAAGAGGTATTTAAGTATTCCATCTCCTGCCTCTGAAAATAAAATGGCATTTTTAAGTCATGGGGTTAGCATCAGCCTTTTTCAAAGATGATGTAATCCATTAGCTACAGTAGCATGGCCTGAATACTTAATAATAATACAAAAAGAGGTCTCTGTTTTGTTTCCACCTATCAATCTCTGGAACATATTTCAGTTTAAAACCTTTTAAACTTTATTAGCTTAAGAGGCTAATAACAACAAAAACAATCTAAAAGAAAATGTTTGTAATTTCATCATAATATAAAAAGTATTTAACATAATTCAACAAAGTTCAGCAATTAGGTCTTCAAGCAAAATACTTTCCCTAATTCGTGAACTACGTCGCAGCTTGCCAGAGCTCCTCCATAAACAATGTTCTTTTTTTCAGGAATTAACATGTCAAAGCAAATACACCTCATAATCATCCTACTGTAAATGACAGGCACAACAAAGCCTCGCGGCCCACGTTGACGCGTCTTCCAGAGCAATTAAATGCTCTACTTCCTCTGGGTCTTGATTTACCTTATCTGTCCGCCTTTGCGCTCATCATCCGTTTACAGCAGACTTCAGCACTACAAGCACAGTCATTTATTTGCTATCCCGTGTCAGGAAAAATGTAACAAATGCCACAGGAGGCTCTCTGTATCATTCAAATGGGCACATCTGGCCTATCTGCAGAGTGTGATCACAGAGCTGGATGCAAGCTACGGGAATAAACATGACACCTGCTTAATTTGGAAAATGGTCCAAATCTCATCGACAGACGAAATAGGAGAGGCGTTGGACAAAAGAGCCCATGGGAACGAGGCCTCAGCACAATGGGCTCAATTCATATTCAATTCATTCACACAAAAAGGGTTCAAGGCGTTATGAATGGCTCAATGAAGTGAGTGTTTATTTTTCTATAAAGTCTCCACATCAGCCTATTGGTACTGCCCTGTAATGGCAAAAGCTGCTGTAAGCAGTAAGTAGTCGGACATAAAGCAAGGGTGAGTGAGTTCAGATGTCACGCACACACACCCAACATTATTGGATCACCACTGTTCCTGCCATCCCCAGTTGCTCCCCTCTTTTCTCTGTTGTGGCTATACAGTATGTCCCATCTCTAAAGGTCTGTTTATCTAAAGATAAACAGTTTTACTGACAGTGGCGTCCCGATGGCCTAGTAATACATAATGAGAATCGATGCTGTATGTAGAGAGGGCATCTTGGATTTCAGAGATATTTTGCATCATTCATTATCTGCAGCATGCTTAGCTTGGGGTATTGGCTGTTGACCTCTGTGTTTTCTTGTGAGAGACAACAGTAGCCTAGTGTACTGGTTAAGCATACTGTACTGCAGGCCTATGGGCCTGGAGGGCCGCTGTCCTGCATGTTTTAGATGTCTGCCTGCTCCAACACACCTGATTCTTATGAATTAGTTATTATCAGGCTTCTAACAACCCATTCATTTGAATAATGTGTGTTGGACATGTAGGGCAGCGGCCCTCCAGGACCAGGATTGAAAATCCCTGGTGTACAGGGTAACCCTTTGAATTTTTCAGAATTGTAAACCGCTTTAATCTGGTTGCACCAACTGAGATAGTTTCAATGCAGAGCTTAAAGGTTAACACCTACTCCACTTATCCAGCACTAATTTGTGCCTTTTCTGCATGGGAGAGGGCATGAATAACAAATAGGCTTACATGCTAAGAAATATGATATAGGCTATAGCGTAGTCACGGTTATAATGCACTATGTTACATATACTTTACATTAGACTTTTATACAATTATTTTCAAATATATGGTTTGCTTTTCACAAATTTAACACATAAGCTAATATTTTTACTTTCCCCCACTAGACAATATCCAACCCTCATTGCTATGCAATGCACAGAAAATAGTGTGACTGACAGTTTAGAATAGTGATGTCAAGGAGCGGAATGACGAATGTTAAAGGCAAGGGATGTTATAAAGAATTGTAACAGAAAAACATATGAATATAGGCCTAAAAAAACTGCCTACGATTCATGATTTGAGCAGAATCCACCTCGGTTGCGCAGGTGGAACAAAACATTATATGTTACACAAGCCGAACATGAGACTAAAAGTTGTTCAAGAGAGGTTTTTTGAAATGTGCGCTGCTGTTAATGGTGTTGGGCTAAAACTGCAGGTGCAGTCTACAACATTCTCTGTGCTCTGTGACGCATGTATCTTAATTAATGAATCCCACCCCCCCCCCCCCGAATATCAGATTGAGCTAGGGATGCCCTGGCTGGAACTAAGGGGACGGAGCCATCCCGGGCCTAAGTGTAATTTGAACTTTGATTTATTGGTTTATATCTTCTATTTTATTCTATTTTCTTTTCTTCTGTTTTATTTAGTACTACTATTTACTACTATTTATTATATTACTATTTATTATATTACTTATTCATTGATTTAACACATTGGAAATTATTTTTGGAGGACCATGATAAAATAATTGCCTGTGATACAATGACACTGTTACAAATCATGATAATGTTGGTTTGCAATTTACTGGCTGTTTACTTGGAACCAAAATGGCTGTGACCATCCTAATATAGTTTTGCAACAAACATTTGTCAATTTATTAAATATTGGGACAAGATAAATATTTTCCAAAAAAAAAAAGTATAGAATATATTTTCAAAGCATCAAAACATTTTAAAATAACTCCTTCGTATGACTTGTCCTAGTTTCCCATTCACATCTTCAAGGTTTTAAGACCAATAGTCATCCTTGCCATTGGCTCTTACGTACTGAAACAGTTTCTGGGCAGCTGAGGTAATGATGAAGAGACAACTCACCATCTTGAGGCCATGAAACCCTGCCAAGCTGCAGTTTAAAAGTGTTGGAAGGTCATAGCCCCTTCAGCATATGACAACAGCGGGTTCTCGGTCAGGCATAATAACAATGGATGTGATTCTGGCGCTAAGATACTTTGCAACATGACCATTTACATGTTTGCTGGGGGCATACATCTACTGGATGTAGTGTATACAGTATGAGCAATTGCTACTGTAACCTTACGCTGTTGGATAAGTATGTGGAATTCCCTGTGCGTCTTGAGTATCTAAACCAAGCATGTCGGCGGTAATATCTGACTGCTAACTTATCCTGTGATAATGAGCGCAAACACACAATCTATGGGCATGATAGGACAACATCTCTACATGCAGCAATGTTAAAAAAAATCAACATGATAAAGTTGCAGCATCAGTATACGCGGTGCAAAATAAATTATAAAAGAGCTAACTTTAGTTTAAAGCTAGCTATAATGTTTATTATACTGGATCAACAGGCACAGCACTTAAGGCTAACAAAGGCCACAATATTGCGATCTTTGTAAATGACATTCTCCCATAAAACCCCATTACTGTGTCCCCTAAGGCTTTTATTTGTTTATTAGCTTAATTAGAATGCAATTATAGTGAACTCTGACGCAATAAGCCGCTGTGCTGAACATTTCTCAACTGTGCCTTGAGACAACACACTGTCTAAAATTAAAGTGGGAATTTGAAATAGTTTGCATAAAAGCTCAAGCTCTTACATTCAGCAAACTCCATATTCATGACACAGCATCAAGGTGTGTCACATTGTGTCTCTTCCAACTGTGTCATGATGTGTAGACAGTGACACGAGAATCTCCCACTACCTCCTATGATATACTGTTATACTGTATCCCCCATCCTCTTCTGGGCTGCTAGCTGGCTCATTAGTTTTGCCATGTTCGACTTCTTCCACGCACTGCTGCGCCTCGGGCAAGCTCTGTTGATGACAACATGATGATAGGCTGTACACCGTCTCACTTTTATCAGCTCCACTCTGTGGACACGCAGGTACAACACAATCAGGAATGAACAAATTAATGAGCCAGCTGCAGTCATCTTGGAAGTCAGCCTGCAGTCTAAACCAGGCCACCTCCTGTGAGCTCATACAGGTTCATGATTGATCCCGTTGAAGCCTTTCACAGGTCCAATTAAGATTAATTATGTACGTAAGTAAGATTTGATACAATAATAACACACATTACATTATGATATGTTATACTACCATACCCGTATCTGACAGTGTGGCATTTGATATGTGACAACACCATTTTTAATTTTATAATATAATAATATAAGAAAATCCCTAAGGGATTTAACCATGTTCAAAGGATTAGTGCAAACATTTTTAATAGACCAATAGCAAACATTTTTAATTGTATTGTATTCTGTGGAGTAGTGGTAAATAGATAGCAAATGTGACATTTGCCGACATATGGCAATGGAAAATGTGTTTCAGTATTCAAAGGATGTTTTGGATGATTTGTAGCAATATTTCTCAGAATGCAACACCCGTGTGACATCTGAATGCTTGCTATTTTAATAGCCAGATGATACAGTAAAATACAATATAATTGTCGCTAACTTTGTGTTATGTACTCAAAGGCTGAATATAAGACTTCAAAGATGTTATTATTCCTTGCCATATGGCAGCAAGCTTCTTTGTTTATTTTTCGTTTGAGTTGAATAACAGATTTATTTTACCACTCACTCCCTAAAGGCAGCAGCATTCACAGCCCAGTGCGGTTCAGGACTAGTTAACACTACAGTGGAGAAGTGAGGGCACTGCAGCTGTACCTTGTTGAGCCTCCAATGCTCCGATCTTTCTTTTTATACTCTGTCGTATCAAGCCCGGCTGAAATGAGATATATAACCCATCTAGTGGGAAAAGCTCCACGGAGGGTCACCAATAACGAAAACAAACGAAAGGTTACATCTGAGGAGCTGAATGGCACTCTGTTTTGATGGGAGATAAATAGAAGGGACCTATTGTGGTCATTCAACAGCTGGTGAAAGTTGGTGAAGGTAAAGTGAAAAGATGCATTTTAATGGTACAGTACATAGTAGGAGTAGTTGGAGTATTGAACAAAAGTGAGCAGTACTGCTACTGTACCTGCTTGAAAAGAGAGGTCTTCGCTTGATTGGTAAAATCGGGGGTGGAGAGCTTGTATCGAGCGCCATGGGCCATCAACAGAGAACAGATACATGCTTTCTTAGGGATATTTGATTTACTAATAGTTGACAGGTCAGAATAGGTGGAATGACGTTTGCTCCTTGACTTGTGTTCGGAATCGCCATGGTTGACACCAGCATTACACAATGTTTGTAGCATTTGAAACAGAACATGAGTGCCGAGTGGCTTGATCTTCTCTCTACTACCCTCCCTATGGCAACCCAGTCTTGTTTCTAAACATAGTGAAAAGGGAGAGATGTTTGTTGTTCTGGAGGCACCATATCCCCTTCAAGAAGTGGAAGATCATTTATTAGCATAATTACAAAAAGTGACCTGCTCTACCTTTAATGATGGGATCATTAAATATGTATGGCTATACTGTAACATATGCAGCAATGCATACATTGATTGTTGTACACAACATCTTGGTGTTAGTTAGGGAGCGTGGTTCTGAGATTGTATCTAGGGCCTGATGCCGCTTGCATGCACAGTCAAGTAATCAGTACACTATACTATATCATTTACATAAGCTTTCCTTCCTCCCTAATGAACCTATTAAGAGGTGTCATCAATTTGCCTCAGCTTTGTAAACAATTAGAAGGAAGTCACCGAGAATGAATGTTCAAACACAAAGCTGTATGCCTCTTGCTATAGGAAACCCATTTTGTGCACAAATTGTGTACAATTTTCATGGGGTTGTTTGTGATTTTGATTTGTTGAGAGTTTACAATTGGAGGCGATCGAATGGCGTGATCGCATTTGTTTTGAGTTTGCGTTGTGGCCACATTAAAACTAGCACTGCAGAAAATTAAACATGCAAGTTGCCCTTGGTCCATTCAGCACTGCCATAAAAAAAAAAAAAAAGTATAATATAATTTTAAAGAAATGTAGAACAGAGCTCCTAATGTCAACACCCGGTTGACAAAGAGCCAGTCACTGAGTCTTCTAATGAGGATGATACACAACACATGTCACTTCCCACAGATAGCACTGAGCAAGAACCAATGACCATAAAAAGCTGTGTGCAAAGGGTGGCACAGCAAACTACGGGAGCTGACGCTTAAAGGGGTAGTGTGTGTGTGTGTGTGTGTGTGTGTTTGTTGGGGGGGGGTTGTAAATGCTAATGCAAATCGATCAATGCTATCTCTTAGGCACTAGTCCTTATATGCCAGCCCTTTAATCGTGTTTGTCATTTTACAGCTGTACATCCAAACAACTACGCTGACCATCT
Organism: Amblyopsis rosae; assembly: GCA_025399935.1. Classification (NCBI taxonomy): domain Eukaryota; kingdom Metazoa; phylum Chordata; class Actinopteri; order Percopsiformes; family Amblyopsidae; genus Amblyopsis; species Amblyopsis rosae. The sequence continues at coordinate 1,640,164 of JAODTR010000020.1, read as the reverse complement.
CTGTGAGCTTGAGTGCTTCAGTGTCACTGGGGATGCTGTATATGCCCAAGGTCTACGTGGTCCTACTTCACCCAGAGCAGAATGTGCCCAAGCGCTCGCGGAGCCTCAAAGCTGTGGTGACCGCTGCCACCATGACCAACAAGTTCAACCCAAAGGCCAGTCTCAGACCCAATGGGGAGGCCAAGACGGAACTATGCGAGAGCCTGGAGACACAAAGTAAGAACGCAATGGCAGCTCTTTTATTTGAAAGGTATAGCCCCTGATTTGTGTGGATGAAGCCAGTTTCGAGCACAAGCAGTATGCTCAGGTGGAATTTAAGGTTTAGGAGGCAACATGTAATCCAGATACCGAATGTATCTTTAAAGAGGGAATTCACATTTTGGAATATATTCCCTGCCTCCTTACAGTATGTGTGTACCCGCATGAACAAACAGCTGTAATTCCGAGACAGTTAGCAACGCACACAATCATTCCATTAAGCAGATATGTATTATTTTACACTTCAATGTATTTAGGAAATTAACCACCAATATTCATTTTGTAAAGGAAGAATCTGGCATTTTGTTGTGTGATTGTGTGTGGAGGAGGTCACAATGTATTTGGACAGCACTCTGTATTCTGTAGTACAACAGTGATACAACATATGTTCTAGTTTGTCGCTTTCCTCAAGATTTCAGTACATTTGGTGATGTTGACTCTTATGCGTCAGTGTCTAATAAGCTTGTTTAGCAGGCCCTCTCTAGCATTCTCCATTTCTCTCAAGTCACACTCCAGCTCCGCTTGAAAGCCTAGTAAATAATCAGGAAGCAAATTAGTCCCCCGTACTGAAAAAACTGGAGCGCTCTAGGTGTGCCACCCCCTAATTTCAGTTCCAATAAAAATGCTACGGCCGCTACCGAGAGACTAGATTTACACCTGAGGTAAATATTGACTTCAGCAATTGAGTCAGCAGAAATTACACAGGTGATGTCCTAAACACGTTCGCTTTGCTCGCCTCAAGCAGATGCATGTCAGCATGTCTGTCAGCAAAGATAGAATCCCCATTTACAGCTATCTTAATAATGATGCATACCTGTACTCAATGTAGGGGTTGTGAAAGTAAACAATAGCTTATCTCAGTTTTCGTTTTTAGGGTTAATAAGGGGTTTTTGTTACAATAAGTGGCGAAAGGGCAAAGGCACAGATTTGACAGCCAGAAACAATTTATCCTGATGGGCTTGCCGCTTACAGTCACTGTGCGGTGCATGGCTATTTGAATAAGCACCATTTGTCATTGTCATTGCCAGTGTGGACACATGGCTTGATGAAATTGAAAAATTCCTGCCCGGGCCAGCTCCCCCACTGCCTGGATCTAGTGGCGATATGTCAGGATTTATCTGCTCCACCTCAGCGAATCAGCTAACACGGTCTAGAGAGACGAGCGGGAAGTCAAGGCCAGAATAGCTCCAGACAGAGAGAGCCGGTGAAGGGGAGGAGGCTTTATTGAAAAGTCTCCTTGTGCTGTAGGTAATACAGAATGTGTTTTGAGGCCTCAGACAGAAAGCTCCTCTAAAAGGGTCGAACTGACTTTTTCCACAAATTAATGTACATTTATGTGCTGTCTATCAGACATTGAAGTAAAATAATGATTCAGGCTACTTTTGCATTAATGAAGGCTTTCCACTAGCAGCACTGAATGTTTCTGAATTGTGAATCTTGAAGTTTATCTGCACGTGTCATTTCCTGCGGGGAAAAAAGTGTTTCATGTAAATGTAAATTAATATAGTTCACAATACACAACTTTAGCCCAGTTTTCCGCTCGCCGACAAGTTTTTTGAGCTCGCAGACAAAAGCCTCAGCTCGTATAGGAAATTCACAGCTGAGCTCGAGCGAAAAAAATCGTGTAGTATGAACTGCTTTCAACAAGAACTAAGAGTGTTGTTGACGTGTTGGTGATGCATTGCGAAGCAATGGATATTTAGCAGTTAAATATCTGGACCTGTCGGGAAGTCAAAATCCTGTAGTTAGAATGGTGTTGTCACGGTAATGAGAGCGCAAGATGTAAGAGTGGAAAACAAAAGGAAGGAGTACCTGCCTTTATAATAAACAAACTGCTTGAAGAAACACTTAATCCCTTGTTGACTCAACGTTTAACATTTTAATGACAGCCATTCTAACCAATAGTGGTGTAAAGTTTCGCAAATGAAATAATAGGCCTTTATCAGCTCCATGTTAACGAGCCACGAATGATACAGAGGAACATATGCAGTGGCTAATCTTGAATATAGCACTCTAACAACGTGCTCTCCTCTGCTGTGTTTCAGGTTTCCCAACAAAGCAGACATACATTAGCTACAGCAACCATGCAATCTAAGGAACAAAGGCCACCGCATTGTCCGGAATTTCCCCATGATCGTGAAAATATGTGTGCGCAATGGATTTTAAAGCAAACAAAACTATATGCATCATATTATCATTGGGGTCCTCAGAAGGATTCCCCAAAGAATAGACACGATGATGACAGACCCTGGGGACCATAACAGATCAAGTACAATTATAGTGTTCCACCTTCTCTAAGCCTCATCAGCAGAACAAACAAACAAAATGGACAAGGCCAGAAGACAAACAAATGGATCTTAACTGACGAGAGTTTACACTACAGCTGTGCCCTATTTCAAAAACTTGTCCCTCTTATTGAGCAGTGCTGGCTGTCATTCAACAGAGATAAACAATAGGTTCAGTTGTGTTTAATGTTGTCTGCCACTTTTGTGAAACATAATTAATATTAAAATCCTCAAGGTTTCACAAGAGAACATTCAACACCAAAAAGGCATGAAAACATGCAGTCATTTGTGAGTTTCTAAGTTTCCTCCTTTGTTTTGAAATGTAGCGTATACTGTACCAGTCACAGGGCTGGGCCATTTTAATAATGCAAGGCATTATCATACTTCATGTTCTTTTGTTTACCTTTTATATATATATATATATAGTTTTTATTTCTTTATTTTTGCTCCACCAGATCTCCGTACCATCCTGTTAATAAAATGATGAAAACTACATCTATAAAAATGGTCCTTGCTGATATTGAGCATGCCAGTTTGAACATCCTATGTTGTGTTGTTGAAAAATATTTGGAATGCGTTGAAACTCTGTTGCAGTGTCGTTACAATTGTTTGGGCCCTAGCCTGTTGTTCGTTAAGAAAAAAGACAAAAAAAAAAGACAAAAAAAAATCAATGGTCTCAAATGGTGAAGGTCTAGTAAGTGAGTTTGGTTAATTTGTGCTAAAGTGAGACCACAATTTGTATTACCAGCTAGCCCAAGGTTGTCACTGCCCTCTGTGTTTGCTCTTTAAAACAGTGGCTCTTGGCTAAAGGATATTAGCTCCAAGACCCTACTGTAAGCCATCGTAAAGGATGAACCTCCCCACAACACCATCACTGCCAATAGCAATCGTCTTGGTCACATTGAAGGGTAAAGCACTTGTACAGACCCATTAGGACATGGATAAAAGTGAAGTATGCCCTTGAGAGTGAATCACGCACTATGCTCTGGTGATATTCATAATGGACCAGCTATTGAGACGACCCATTACTAAACATGCCCTTCCTCCTCAGGCAATCTGACGTTATAGAGGTGTCAGGGAGGTGGAAGGCTTGTGACAAGTGACACTCCAATTGCAAAAATATACATTATCTCCATAAATCACCATTGTCTCGCTGAACTGATTAACAGATGGCTTAATGCAGTATAGAGGCCATCTAATGTCTTGGGGAGAATCAGGTCATTTGTGTAGTGATGATTCAATGCTACTTATCATGCCTTCGTCTGTATTACTTTTAACATTATTTGTGTTGCAGAATAAAATGTAAGTGCTGACCAAATTAAATGGCAAGTTAATGTATGTTAATAAATAGATTTATGATGTCTGCTATATGTCCTGACCTATCCTAAAATAGGGGAAAATGTACAAAAAAGACAGTGCCTGGCTATCTGACTATGTATTTGTAAAACCTCATGGACTTTAATGAAGTGTGTGGAGCATGATACATTTTTTTACACAAAAGTTTATATTAAAAATGTTTTCAAAGTTTATAGTCCTCATTATTAATTTGCAGTACATAGAATATTTTATGGTAAATTATGTGGATTTGAGATTTCCATTGAGAGCTAAAAAACATAAAATAATACAAAAAGTATGATTTTGAATACCAACAATCGAAAAACCCACCGGATGCTCTTCTGATCCCTATCACTTGTGCCCATCGGTCTGCCACCACGAAGACCATATACAACACACATGTTGTGCTGTAGCTGTGTGTGCGCATTCCATGTGATTGACAGGCAATGTACATTCTCCAGACCAATCGGGGAAAAGAGGCAAAGTGTAAATTGACTCTCAACCAGAGCAGGTATTCTCACAGAGCGCACTAACAGATGTCAATAACATTTCTAAGAGATTACACTAGATTTCTTCTAAACTCCAACCTACAGAAACTTTTATTGGCTCTTTTGCATTTAATCAAAGGCTCAAAATTTACTTTTCCAACTGGCTAGAACTACAATGCATGATGTAGAATACGTAAGATCATTTACACAAACGTAATAATTGGGTTGTTTGAGACTGCCTTTGTTTGATAGTGTGCATTCTGCAAATAAATAATATTAATTAAAACAAATGTCAGTTTTTATGCAAGACAATGGCTGCCATACTGAATAATGTGTTGTCAGAAATGCTCTGATAATATATGTGAAGGACAGAGAACTGGTAGAGGGAAACATGAAATTATTTCAAATGAATGGTTAGCTTGTGCTTTAATCCAATGCCTCTGCATGCAGTTAGCTCCCAGGATCTATAATCTTATACACGCCTCTGTGAAACTGTGAACCTGCAATAACAAAGGCGCGAAAATAACATAGCAATCGTGCTAAATGCATGCCCGAGTGTAATAACTGGATTTCTGTGAGTCAGATATAAGCATTTGCCTCACACTGTAGACAGACAGACTAAGTTTACACAAATCGTATGCCTCAGAAGATTAAAATGTAAGGAGCTCAGGGCAAATTCAATATTTTCTATTATTATCATTTGATGCTGAAGATTTTCTTAAAACCAGAATTATAAATCACATCATATCTCTGAATTAGAACACCAAATCACATGCAATGTTATGTATATTATAGTAAATAATGAACTGACTGACTGAAATAAGCCTACTGAATGGCAGAGACGGCGACAGCCATAGTCCCCCCACGCCCGGGCTGCCCGTCATCTTTAGAACTGATGGAGTGGGCATGAACTATAATCATTACTTACTGTAGGATGCACCAGGAATGTGTAAAACATTAACATGCTTTACACCAGAACGTGTTCTTTTCAGATTGCGTACAGTAATGCCACTGCAAATGATACACTGTAGCAAACATCTCGACACGTGCATTCAGTGGACTGATAGTTTTACACATTAAAATAACTTTATTACTGAACTACATGTCTTTGAAAAAATGTGCAACATTCTTGAACAGAAATTGCCATGCCAGGTAGATTTTTAGTCACAAGTCCATCTGGGTGATATGCAGGCTTTCCCGGCTGAATCTCAAGGCAAAATTAAACTGAAGCTGGTGAGATCAGGATGGTCTTGTGAGGTCAGGTGTGTGTTGCTCAATGATATGTACTAAATGTGAACTGCATATAGAACCTGTTTGTTAAATACACATTTGTATTTGTCATCTTCACTATTTTGTACATTTAGTACCATTATCCTCTTATTTCATAAAAAATGCATCAATCTACCATCATCGTGTGCATTTGTATAGCTGAAACACAAGTACACAACAGTAGTAAAGTGCAAATAACTATTGCTCTTAGGTATCTGAACCCACAGGCAACTTCTTTCATTTTGTAAACTGAATCTCAATCCACTGCCGTTCACGTCATGGGTGTTTTTAAACCCTTTTTACCCCCCTAAAATTATTTTCAGCATCCCTAAAATATATATATATATATTTTTTATTATTATTCATGTTTTGATTTTTTCTTCTTTTTTTTAAACAAAATTTTAAGCAAAGCTTTAGCCCTTACCGTTAAAATTTGCAAACTTACACACAGGTGATTATTTCAGGGGATAATTAGAAAGCAATACAGAATGCTTGAGACCCTTATTGCATTATATGACATTATTTTGAATGGTCACCTGTTCCAGAATTTTGTATTTTGCTTTAGAGACATTTCCAACAGAAATTGGTGCATAAAAGGCATAAATGAGTGCATAGAAATTCACCAAAATGCAGGAAATGGAAGTGCTAAAAATGTCCTTAGGGTAAAACCTCCAGACCCCCTGCTTGACATGTCCCCTCACCAATGTTTAAACAAGACTTATGCCAACATAGAAACATATTAATTATTATTATTATTTAAAAAAAAATGTTTTATTTAGACAACAGTATGTAGGCCTACAGATCACATTCTCATTAGGGGATGCAGCACCCCTAAATTTCTGATCCTAGAATCGCCCCTGTGTGGTTCATGTAAATGTTGCACCATCACTAAGTGATTTGTGTTGAATTTATGTTGCATATGTCTATTTGCAGATTGTTAGGGAACTATCGCTCAGAGAAGTCATACAGTCGTCATACAGTATTCTATCCGTATAACAAAAAGTGTTTAAGACAGGTTTACTTTTAGCTAAACTTATACAGTACATAAACCAAAAATATACATATTTTGATAGATTTTACAACCATTGTTACAGATATTCTTACATGGAGGAGCATTCCCTTAATCCCATAGTAGAGGCTTAGTGTGGATATATAATCTCTCCACCTGGTCCTGGGTCTTCCCCGAGGCCTCCTCCCAGCTGGACGTGCCTGGAACACCTCCCAAGGGAGGCGGCCAGGAAGCATCCTTACCAGATGCCTGTACCACCTCAACTGGCTCCTTTCAACGCAAAGGAGCAGCGGTTCTACTCAGAGTTCCTCACGGATAGCTGAGCTTCTCACCCTGTCTCTAAAAGAGACACCAGCCACCCTTCTGAGAAAAAACATTTCGGGCGATTGTACCCGTGATCTTGTAGTTTTGGTCATGACCCGCCCTTCATGACCATAGGTGAGGGTAGGAACTAAAATTGCCCGGTATTTTACGGTACTAATCCTCATCCCAGCCACTTAATACTTGGCTGCGAATTGATCCAGTGAGTGCAGTTTTTTTTTTTTTATCAACATTGGTCACTTCAGTTAATTAGTTGGTGTTGACCTTCATTTCAAGGTCAATAAGAAGATATCTTAGTAAGTACAAACTACTGTATATTTTCGAAAACACAAGAGTGATATGAAGTTATGTAATGGTAATCAACTTTGCGCTTAATGGTCATGAAAAATACTATCTCTAAATAGAGTATGGATGAGACTGTTACACTGGTTTGCTTGACACAAACATCTTGTGTGTTAGACGTTAGCGGGCCTACTGGTCAAGTAGAACACACACTTGGCTCAGACTATAACGGACTATAGAAAAGAAGTTGTAACAAATAACGGTTCCTCAATTACTGAATATTTTTCATAGAAATTTGAATGCTCCTGGTCCCCTCAGGCATTAGCAAGTGTTCTTGACAGGCATCTTGGCTTGAACAGCTGGCACACATGTGGCTAGCGATGCAGAAATCAGTTGTTTTAGTGGCAGGAACAGGCTAACAGGAATCTGCTAAGTTCAAGTTGGCAGATGAAAGACAACATGTTTTTCCAAGCATGAGGACACATTCGGAAGCAAACTGTGTGGATGATGCAGTCAGTACAATTTTAGAATATTTAATTGTAATTTTTCAGGCACTAAATCCTTGTAAAACCATGTCAAATTCACAATGCACAATAAGAAGGTCAAGTCAAGTCAAGTCAATTTTATTTATATAGCCCTTAATCACATTGCAGTCTCAAAGGGCTTTACAACCTACA
>JAODTR010000020.1:1613952-1632140 GCA_025399935.1 Amblyopsis rosae | reverse complement strand
TATATCAAGTACCGTACACACACACACACACACACACACACACACACACACACACACACACTGTGTATATTACAAGTACTGTACGTATGCGTCTACCAACTTGTCTTCATGCAGGATTTCCTGATGATGTTCATCCATCACTTGGCTACCGTGAGCCTGATCAGCTTCTCCTATGCCAACAACATGTTGCGAGTGGGCAGCCTGGTCATGTTTGTGCACGACACCTCTGACTTCCTTCTAGAGGTCAGGTAGACCAGTTCTTTGCACACTTTGTGAGCCACAGCTTTTTCTAATAGCATAAATACTATAGAAAATAATGCATTTTATATTAAAGAGAATTAAACTAGGTAAATTAAAATTTCCCTTGTAGTAATTATTTCAGGAACAAACATTTTGTTTTTTGTTTCTACAAATGCATTTTATTTTATATTAACAACCTGACAACTGCAGTAGACCATTTAATGGGAAAGTAAATGTATTCCATGGTGCTTTATAAGTGTTAATTACCAATACTGCTTTTCTGAATGTAAGGTAATTTTACTACATTGCCAAGTTGTTTAGCAGGCTTTTTTTTCTACAGATCTCTAGGCATCCAACAATGAAAGTTATGATTGTTATCTAGTCATTCCAGTCAGTTATTGGAAGTTACTTGGCTGCTTCACAAATGGACTATTAGTAGCTGAGGAATGCTATTCCTATGTGAAATGTGTTTGCACATATGTAATGAACCCATAACATAACACAAATGTTTTTTTTTTCTAGGCTGCCAAGATGACCAACTATGCAAAGTACCAGCGCCTGTGTGACTTCCTCTTCATTGTTTTCAGTGTTGTGTTTTTCATCACACGGCTCGTCATATATCCAATATGGTGAGTTTCTCAGTGTAGTTGTAAAATGAGGAATGTGATGAGAATTGTATAGGCCTGATTAAACCACCTGCCATTTTTCTGAATAATGTACTGAGGTTATGCAACTGCCAGTCATAAGCTATATATTCATTGTCAGGTTTCAGGTAAGCTCTGTGTTTAGGCATGGGATGATATGAGAAGTTCATGTCACGATTATCCTGACCAAAATAATTGCGATAGATGTTATTATCATGATTATTTATTATACTATTATTAAACTCTTAAAATGGAATCACTTTATTTTGTATTTTGTTAAACACATACTGTATCTTTTTTGTGATTTATTTTAGTTTTTAAACCAGTATTTAATCCGATGAATCTTTTTTATGTGTGGACACAATGGGCAAGCCAAGCCTTCAGACACAGAGTGATTGACCCTAATTGCTAGCACATCCTGCGGTGCTGTCCTTAGTTTCTACAATGCTGTGGGGAAAGCACCCCATCGTTGTCATTGCGCAGCATAGCCTCCTCACGCCAAAAGAACAAAATCATCCACACAGCAGTTTTCCACCCAAACCCAGGACTAATGGCTGCATCGTTTTTGTCACCTTGTCAGAGTCTCAATGTGAGCACAGCTTGGCAGCAGCTGCAAATGCAGTTCAAGTATCATATGCTCTTGTTCATGAGTTGAAGGAGCATTATTTGTACAGGAGCACAAACAGTCTTGGTTTGTCATGATTTTAAATCCATAACGATGGATAAATGGCTGACACTGTTAGAGATCAGACAACTGGCGGCCTATCATTGGAGAAGGAAACCTGAGCTGCCATATTCAGTAGCTTGGTGTGGTTGAGGGATAATGGTATTGTTGTAATCTATACCTCTACTAGGAGGCTAGCTTGCTGACAACCAGCCCTCTGCTGTTGTTGTTTTGTTTGTCTTTTGGGGGGGGGGGCATGATCTTACTTACCTCTACTGACCTAATACTACAGTAGGTCTACTGCATTGTCTTATGGAACTATGAAGTTTATTATTCAGATGGCATTGGTGTTTTTCTAAGGATTTCATTCTTCCCTGTTTTGATATATCCTCAGCTTGTGTGTGCTTTGATATGTCCTCAGTGTGTCTTTTGATATATCCTCAGTTTGACTGTGTGTGTTTTGATATGCCCTCTGTGTGTGTGTGTGTGTGTGTTTTGATGTCCTCCTCAGCTTGACTGTATAAAATGTATGTTCTGCCATTCACTAATACACATTGCATACATTGTTTTCCAGGATTCTGAACACCACTTTATTTGAGAGCTGGGACATCATCGGCCCTTACCCATCCTGGTGGCTCTTCAACTCCTTGCTGGTGGTCCTCCAAGTGCTCCATGTCATATGGTCCTACCTCATATCCCGCATAGCCATCAAAGCTATGCTACGTGGAAAGGTGGGTAGCTTAAAACCCTGTAAGAGATATTTCTGTAGAAGTAAAATATTGCTTAGCTCTCCTTCGGGATGTGTGGGATGTGTGATTTGATCAGCATGCGTTGAATGTATGTCTAATCACAGTGTTGTAGTGATTTTAAGGCCATTATGCTAAATGCAACTAAAAAAATAATAATAAAATGAATCAGCGGGTGTTTCTTACCGGTATGTGATGTAGGGCTAATAACTCTGACACTAACTCTAGATAGGAAAATATCTAGATAGAATAGATAACACTGGGTCTGTCTGTGCTCTAGCTTTCATTTCAACCTGTTCTGACTTTTTCATTTTGTTTTTCTGCAGATGCACTTTCTTTTCTTTCCCTCTGGAATGAGAGATCCTGTCTTTGTCTGTTTCTCCATTGAGAGCCATCTCTCTCCTCTCTCTCTATCTTCTGTCTGCTTGAGAGCTTAACCGTATTGGTTGTTTGCTGTAAGTTTGTTCTTTACTTCTCTAAAGATTTCTTTATTCCTTCTAATCCCAAAAGGATTCGAATTGTAGTTTCAGAATATTGCATTGTCACGGTGGATTAATATTGAATTTTTATGACAAAAAAGTGACCAACAATTGTGTGAGAGAAAAGGCATGCATGTGACTTTTGTAGAAGACAGCTTAGTATTTGTTATGTCAGGTATGTTCCAATTGTTTCATAATAGCATTTGCACTTGCTAAACAGCACCACCTTGTGGTTATGTTGTCATGCAGTCATATTTTTATACTCCCAGCATGGGTGTAAACTTACCTTTTCCCCTGTCTGTCTGCCAGGTGTGCAGAGATGTCCGCAGTGACATTGAGAGCAGCTCAGGGGAAGAGTCAGAAGTGTCCAAAGAACCCTGTAAACACACTCCTCAGACCACTCCTCTCTTTACCAAGGAAGATAATGGAACCAACGGGCACTACACTGCTATGAGAAGGGTACAGAATCACACTAGCTGGTGACATGGAGAAGAGAGATGAGATTCCCATGTTGTTTCCTACAATATCGAGTTGTTGTTCTGTTATCCTGTTCCATGGACGTTTGCAGCTTTATTCACGCACGCACACACACACACCCACACCATATTCCATAGTATACCATTGGGCTTCATGCAAGAACCACTTGTGGGAACAGATTTGTGTGGTTTGTACATATTTAATAGAACTTGCCATATTTACCAATTTCATCATATGAAATGTATTGTTGTTCAGAGAAGACTTGAGTAATTACCGCATGTTGTTCTATAAAGAACATCAGTAAAAGGGATGGGATCTATTTAACAATATTTGAGAACTTTGACATTGACTATAAAACTTTGCAATCTAGAATTGTGTTAAAATTATCCTATTGGACAGCGGTATGACTATTTTTCTCTAATCTTTGAATAAGAATATAATTCACAATGTATTTATTTGCCATGGGAAGCATCTTCTGTTGAAAGACCAGACTGCATTATCACAGTTTGTTTTAGTGAGACTTTTGTCATTACATTTTCATATCAGTCTTCTTTATTTCAGTGATAGTACTGCTGCTACTCTGCTGGTTTACCTTTTTCAAATTCATTTGTTTCAACAGGTCCCTTAATTCCACTATTGCCACTTAGAAATCGTTCAGCTTTCAAAAATGTGTAACTGAAAGAATATAATGTTCTTTTGACTCAATCTCTTTTTAACGACACTGCCGGACAACTGGGACATTTCTACGGGATGTCTAAGCATTGTCATTGCAAGCAGTTGCTTTATTTTAAATGGCACGCTCGTATGCCCACGTCACAAATTATGAGAAAGCCAAGAATGAAAATGTTCTGCATGAGGCCCAGTGAGAGTGAAGTTTTGTTCATGAATGTAAATGTATGAAGACACTGGCTAGATACATTTTATAGCAAACAATATATTTTTAAGCAAGGTTTATCATTAACCTCAAACTGAGCTGAATGGGGAAATATTTGCTGCAAGACAAGTTTGTTTTATTGTTCTCTCCCAGTTTTATTGGTCAGGTGAGCTTTATTATTATTATTATTATTATAAACTGTATTGTTCTGCTGCATTGACTTGTTATTTTGGTCAGTTCTGGTTCAGTTTTCTGAGACTAAATGTTAACTACACTGTGGCTTGTACATTGTCTTTGGAATTCAGGTGTGAGGACTACCGTATAGTCTAGTATTCTGTTCTCAAATGAGTGCCTTGTAAAATACATGTTTGTCATGATTTATCCAACTAGTAAATCATATTTGCATTACTGCAGGCAATATTTGCTTTACAATGACAAGCCAATACACTTGCATCATACATACCACATGCTCGTTTTTAATTATAAATGTAGGTGAATACAACTGGTAAATATCTTCACGATGGACGGAAAATTCTTGAATTTACATTTTTGCATCTTTTAAAGTAGTCAATCTAGTCTTTTATCATTTCAGAGTCCTGGTTTTGTGCTGCAAGTTTCAGCTCCTTTTGTTGTTGCCAAAAACGGTATCCTCGTATCGCACAAAGGTACCCTCCGTAGGCTGTAAGCAGCATCATTGACGCAGAAAAAGCTCGATAGCCATAGTCAGCCAAGCGTTTTCCAGAGACCATGGTTAGGATCCTAGGTGACCAAAAACAGTATAGTTATAGATTAGTTATAGATAAAAACAGTACAGTTGACCAGGTACACATTCGTAAGTCACTCAATATTATATCACATTAGTTCCTACAGCCACATGACAGAAGCAAAGACGTATTGTAATGAAGTTGAAGCAGCGCTACACTTTAAATAGCATTATATAGTTACCAAATAGTTACAGTTCCCAGCATTAACATGTTTTGCTAACTGAGCCATCCACGTCAGAATTATGTCTACAATCATATTTCTTGTTGCTTCCTGAAAAGCCATCGTCGTCATTCATGCGGACAGATTAGCTTCTTGCAGTACGCAAAACACGGGAACGGTTTTTCATGAACCCTAACAAGGTCCTGAAACTAGTACGGTAGTATATCGCACCTGCTCTAAGACAATATGTTACGTACCGTTTGCTTTACGATGTTAAATATTCTATTTCACCTCTAAATGTGGAGGAGACGAGCTAGTAAGTCAGCTAACTTTGATAAGGTACGGGAAACGTATTGTAACGTAAAGCGTACGGTGTTACGGTACGGAGTCATGTATGCGAAAATAAATGTAGTTCCCACACGGAATTGTTTTACAGGCGCACATTCACAATGGCCACATGTTATAAAGAAAATAATGATTTCGATGAAGCGGGTGACCCAGGGGCTGCCCCTTATGGAAATTTTATAAACTATTACACATTTAACCCACCCGAAAACCGCTTAAGTCTTATTCCCCAAACACTGCTTCAGGATTTAGGATACCTTAATATAAATAAAACCACACTGATGCTTGACGTGGGATGTAACTCAGGGGTAAGTGGTAGACATTTTATATGTTCCGCAGTACCGCAGAATAGTTATTTTGTTTCTATATATAAAAAAACATACTATGTTATAATATGGTAAATATATAATAACGCTTTTTATATTATTTTCTTAACAGGAACTGAGTGTAGCGTTGTACAAACACCTTATGTCGTCTTTGGAAGACACAAAAGCATATGGGTCTCTTCAGCTCCTGGGCTTCGATTTGGATGAAAACCTCATTCTGCGGGCTCAACTGAGCAACACCCTTCCGCAGAACATCGCGTTTATTCATCTAGATATTACTCAAGACACTGCTTGCCAGAATCAGCTGGAGGACTACTTGAAACAACATGGATGTGGCTACTTTCATCTATGTGCATGTTTAGCTGTAACTATGTGGATACATCTTAACCATGGAGACACAGGGCTGTTGGACCTGCTCTCTCGCCTTGCTTCTATCAGCGAGCATCTGCTTCTTGAGGCCCAGCCTTGGAAGTGCTATCGCTCCGCGGCCCGTCGACTGCGGAAACTGGGACGCTGCGATTTTGACCACTTTAAAACACTGAAGATTCGCGGTGATATATCGAAGCATGCCACGGAACACTTGGAGAAAAACTGCAACATGGTCTTTGTACAGAGCTTTGGTAATACCACTTGGGGTCGTATGCTGTTGCTCTTTAAAAAGAAGTAAAATATAGAACCCGCTGTTACATATGCTTGTTGTACAATCATGGTTATGTGTCTAGTGTCTACTCCCAAGCCTAAACCATCATAGACCTATAATTTGGGGAGGGGTGGCCACTTCTAAAGCATAATATCAGATGTGATTAATTGCATGTTTGCGTTGCCTGATAATCGCACATTTATCTGTTCAAACGTGACCATAATTTGGGATATTTTGTTAGTGCTATACTTGTAGAAACATGAGATTCATTTAAATTCAGTTAATTTCACTGCTTGTGCATATCAGCACAATAAGTTAAGACAAATCCTTAAAGATATGGTTAGTCTATAGAGAGCGTTTACCATTTAAAGAAACGAATGCTTTGTCAAACTCAGAAGTGTCATGACTACACACTAAAATTTCTTTATATGTATTAGTAGTTTGGAGGTCTCACACTTCTAAAGCAAATCTATCAAGTCTATTGACCAACCTGTCACATCATGAATAAAACACCTTGTAAAATTCCATTGTTGTATACATTGAAAAACGTGAAATGTAACCTCTGGATTTTGGTGTTTATATTTACCTGTGATTACATGACATACAGTTGTTTGGATTTGATTGGATGAATCCTCTTAAGAATGCCACCATCTTGGAGAGGGAGGGTGCGTGCACTAGAAGTAGACGCAGATAGAAGTGTTGGAAAACAACCAATAAGACTAGACTAGGAAAGCCGAATTGCCTCTTAAAGATGCAAGTGACTGCACTGCATTCGAACACAAGGCTGACCTAGATCTGCCTAAATGTAGTGTAAGGATGTCAATGACCTCGTCACGTATGCATCGCTCACAGCAGAAATTACATTCTGTAAAATGTGCATCACGGTGCTGGATGAGGCCACAACATGTCATATGTAAATTCATATGTCATTGATTCTAACGTGCTTTAGAAATTCCCAGTTCATTAATCACCAATTAAATGTCACTGTAGACTAATTATGCAAAATAAAATAAATGTTTTCATAATTTTAATTACAGAATACTAAAAATAACATTACATAAAATGTCTTTTTAAAAGAACCATTGAATATTACAAAGGCTGTAAATTTTGCAAAGTTAGGATATAAAATCTTTGAACAGTGGTGCATATTTGAAAAGAAAAATTATTTTCATAAAATGCATATATTAACAGTTCTACCACATAAAAACAAGATGGGCACAAAGTTGCAGACAGATCAGATGAGCTCACTGCATAACAGCAATGAGCTCTTCTGTTTGAACGAACAAAGACTTGAGATGCACAGCACACGCCACGATCATCTTAAGTTATGTCCATGGTCTTAAAAATGTCTAAAATGTACACGGGGAGGAAAACAAAAAAAATGATTTCATAAAGACAACAGAAAGTGACTTGGTGACTGCTCCCAATATATTCACTCACATCTTATATTAACCTGACTAAACTGGCCTTGTTTTCAAAAATGCATACTGTTTCCACAGGTTAAAGCTGTACAATGATCAGACTTTCAAATCTTGAGAAACCTCATACTTAACACATTTCACCTAAACAGGGAAATGACACGTCATTCGGGTTATTTTTTTAGTTTTTTACTCAACCGAGCAAAAAGACATCCATTCCTATTTCCTACTGTACAACTGGTCAATCAGATCCACTGAAATGCTACCATGGTCACATAAAATCAGTATCAGAGGTCGTAACGTAAAGGGCATAGAATAGACTATACACAAAAAGTAGAAATATTGGAGGTTTTGTGGTGACGAAACATGCATATTCCAACAGTGTGCTTACTATCTGTGCTGCTTAATAATAAGCCCTTGTTAACGATGTTTTCAGTAAGTTAATTAATGAGAGGAACTATCCAGTCAAAACCATTCAACGCCCGGGGTATCCCTCTATGACACACTGTCCAGAACTGGGTCCAAAACAGGAGGTATTTCAATGGTCTCCTGCGGTTTTGGAGAAATGTGCCACATTATTGGTATTCTCTCACACAAACACACAGGGATGCAGCTGACCGTGAGTTAAGGTGTTCTTTTCCAAACGTCAAGATATGGTTTGAATTAAGAGTTACGCTGAGTCACGTTCAGCTATGCAGCAGTAGTGGCTTCTGACGCCTGACAGCACAAGCGGGTGGGACGTGGGGGGGGACGGACGGACAATAACCTAGCCAATCAGACATCTCAGCAGTCTGAGAACACAGGCGGCGAGAGGATGGTGAGGTGAGAGACGCAAGCGTGTCAATTTGGCTGGTTGTTGCTCAGGATAGCTGAAGGTTTTAACCACCTCAGTGGGTGGGCAATTGATTAAGCTTATGCTGTTGAGATTCAGATTAGTCCCCCTGAGTTAGAGCACACATCAGTCATGCAGGCTTTGCTTGTTCCTTAAGAAATCCACACAAACAAAACAAAAAATAAAATAATAATGATACAACAGATTTATATCACAATCTTACAGTTAGCTTCGGAGCTCTCTGCTCAGTTTTACAAGTTTGTGATTAGAGTAGAAGCCAGTCTTGGGGGAGGTCACTAATGTGGAGAAGGGTGGTGAAGTAGAAGTGAAGAATCTGTTGCTACCATGGTCGGGTCCAGCTAATTTCTGAGTCCTGCTCATGATTCTTTTGTGGGACAATCCGGCAGCGTTAAGACACGCTGCACTGCACAACCCAAACACTGGTATTTAACGCGCTAGCACGCCCGTGGCTGCTGTACTTAATACACTGTGAGTGGATGATGCGTTCCTCTTGGTCATCCGTGCCTCAATGTGTCCCGCATGTGAGCGTGGAGGCTGGGTGCTGGTGATGACAGTAAGTGACCGTCTCAGTCGGGCAGGCCGAGGCTAGATTAAGGGAGCTGTGTCCATTAGGGCTTTGTTGGGGTCCAGGCTGGCAAAGAAGCGGACGTCCCGGTCCTTGTCTGACTGCAAGGCCATCACAGTCTCCTCCAGCTCGTCCGAGTAGGCACAGCCTGGCTCTTTGAAGTACGCTACAAAAACAGTCGCCATTTTACTTAATCATTTTAAAAATAGAAATGCTTTTTATTACAGGTTAACAGATACAATCCAGGCAGTAACATGTAAATGTCATATGCATGTATATTGTTACAAATTAATGTGAGAGACTATGCAATATTGTCACGATACATTTTGGCCGATATATTGTCCCAGTAATAATCACAATAAATGCTAGTGTCAATTGAAGAGCATTTTATGCTGCTGATATGATGATAATCTATTAAACAAACCTTGAAGCGAATAAAACAAATGCTGTATTATCACATATATTCTTCTAAACGTAGTCGGCTGGAATTATGCAGTTGTCGGGAAAAAAGCCTATCACCAGTTGCTGTCTGCTGTCTTTCGCTGTGTGCGTGTGTGTGTGCATGTGTGCGTGCGTACGTGTGTAGCGCTGCCTTCTAGCAGTCAGACAAGAGCACAAGAACAGCGCAGCATGGCTTTAGTGTCTTATGTCAGCAACACGCGTGTAAATACAATATTATCGCAGTCTGAAAAATGATCGAGGTGGTGTCCGTATATCACATGATAGTAATTATCATGACAGGCCAACCCCCCCCACCCTATGTGATCGTGCATGATCAAGAATAAACTGGTTACCTTTCTCCATGACACTCTGTCGCAATGCTTTGGCAACCAGTACCCGGACGTTGGCCACGGGATCTGAGGAGAGGCTTAGCAAGCTGGGCAGGAGGTGCTGGGCAAACTGGTCCATAGGCATGCAGTCCTCCTCCACTATAGCCTGAGGGAAGTACACGATTATATTAAAAGACATAATGTTGGCTCTCGAGAAGAATAGGCTTCTAGAATGATCTCTATGTTGGCACCTCTGACGACAGAGTTAAAAAGCAGTGGTTTCTAATGCAAACGATGCACAGTACCCTGCATGGTTCAAAGACCAATAAAGACAAAAGTTATGAACAGGTAGGTCTGCGCACAGACATTTTTGGGGACAGGAGCATAAGCATTTACAATGGCGTTCTTCCTCATATTTAGGCTTGGTACTGCACTAGCAGGGAGTGGCAAGAGCAACAAATCTCAAGTAAAGGAGGTGGCGTAACCTACTGTACAATATTACCTGGGCGAGGCAGAGACAACTGTGCCTTGCGGAAGAACCGTTTCCTCTATCAGAGCACGTTTGGTAAGACAGACTAGTTGCCAAACTGGCTCATTGTTAAATTAGTGATGGATACAAAAAAAAACAGTTATAGTCAGACATGCTGGTAGACAACAAGGGTGCTTCCTATGACTACATTGAATGGTGACTCACAGGCCCAGCATGATGTCATCACTGTTTGAGAACATGGAAGATTACCAGTATAATATACTTGAAGAAAAAAAAAAGAGAAAATCAGTTATTGCTGCTGTTCTTCTTTTAAGCATCAGGTATTAAGTTAATTATCATAGTTGAGATTAAAACTAATATGACCCTTAGCCAATAAACCAGCAATGAAGCTAGACTGTATTATCTGGACGGCACACTTAAGAAAAAGAAAAAAAGTACCACTGAAAGGGTTACAGCCTTTAACCAATCAGCTGTGTTTTCCAAGTGTTTTCCCTCATATAGCTCCACCACCATTTCAAAACACACTTCAACGTCATCATGCTTAGCCACCCCCATGGACACAGATAGGTCCGCTATCCAGGGTGCTTGGGTGAACTCTAAAGTGACCAGGGGTTCCACACTTTAATCTCAGCAAACATGGAGCAGAGGAATAGCCAGGCGGAGCCAGGCTATGGTGCAGTAGCCAGTTTTCAATAGTAAATTTACCTGAAACAGAGTGCCATCTCTTGGCCATAGTTGGTATGCACAATGCAGTAGACCAAATACACATTAGTTGCAGGACGACTGAGACAACTAAATAAAGCATGACTTTATACAGCATATTAATATTCTTCCAGGTGAATAGTGTGTGATGAGCTGCTCTGTCGCCATTTTCTGTTGCACAAGTGAGAGGTGGATATACCTGGCAGATGAATGCAAACGCTTGCCGCCCCACCCACTTGGGACAGTGGCAGAACCTAACTATAAGCTCATTGATGAAGTTAAGTCCCAAGTCATGACCTCCACATGTATACAGCTTCTGCAGGATCTCCACAACCTGACAAAACAAATTCAGGTTCTCAAACATGTAAAATGTACAGCTCTGGGTTGGGTACGACATCTAGACGAGAAGTTACAGGGAATGTGATGATAATGCGTTTCATTGTGGGGGTGTGAGAACATGCAATGGCTCTGTGACTTGCTGCACTTAACACACTTGGTTTTCATTAAACAAACTTGGCTTGTTTAGTTAATTGTCTCCTTTATGTATCCATTAATGTAAGATTATTTAATCCCCCCCCAAAGACTAACAACATGCACAATTATCCTGGTGGTAACATGGTATGTTGTCCCCCACATTCAATGCAGGGTCATGATCTTCACACTAGCTATTCTCATGAAA
Source organism: Amblyopsis rosae (assembly GCA_025399935.1). Lineage (NCBI taxonomy): Eukaryota > Metazoa > Chordata > Actinopteri > Percopsiformes > Amblyopsidae > Amblyopsis > Amblyopsis rosae. The sequence continues at coordinate 1,620,304 of JAODTR010000020.1, read as the reverse complement.
TTTGAGGAAAGGTTGGCCAAGGATTTCAAGTTGGATTTTGTTAGTGACCTGTAGCCGAACCCATAAATGATTTACAATCAGTGAGAGAATCAAAGAAAAAAAACAACAACATTGTGTGATATGTCTAGGTAAAATTAAAGTTGGTTCAGCCTTGAGCGTAATATCTAGCTACCACACAGGTTAGCATTGTCTGGCTACGTGGAGTTACATTCTCCTTTTCATAATTTCACCACATGTCCAGATTTAGAGCACCTCAACTGAACAGACAGGAGCATCAACCTAGAAGTGCAGCAGACTCACCAATTTGTAGGAGATCCACCGAACCTCTGAGACTTTATCTGAGCAGAGTGTGAGCGCAATCTGCCTGAGGTAGTCATACACATCGTAGTGGCTGTACAACTCAATAATCAGTATCAACTGCCTGGAGGAGACACAGAACAATTGACGGAAGCGGCTCATAGAGGCTGGGAAAGAACAAATAAACTGAAAAGAGCATCCGCACTTTCAGGTATGTGCATTTATTGTAAGCTTTCAGTTAGTTTACGTTCTTGCAGAAGGCAATGCAACGATTGTTGTACAGAAGTGAGTGGGTGTATGTTCCTCTCAGTAAACTAACAATAAAGGGAGGTTGGCCATTATAAAAACAAGGAGGTTGAGCATTATAAACATAAACAATCATTAAAAACTACACTCCACATTGGTTTCCATTTCAAGTGGGCAAATGAATGAGCAGGAGAAAGCGAGAGCTTATACTGTATACAGAATGAATGGTTAAAACAGTGGGTTGAAAAGAAACAGCCAGTAACGTGTCAAAGCAAGAGCATCAGCCAAATAACAGAAAAGTAAATGTAATTACTAGAGAGGAAACCTACTCTGCCAGCTCATATCTGAACCTCCAGTTGCGGCTGTTGTCCGTCACCATGAACTCCTGCAGCTGGTACAGATACTCCCTCCTCTTGTCTGCGTGGAGTAGCTGCAACACAGATGGATATGAATTTGCTCGGCTGTTTATTTGTGCTTAAAAAGGCATGCACAGGTTTCTTAGAAACAAAGTGTTTGATACATTTAAAATGTGAATGACTTTATTCCCTCCCATTCACACACACACACACACACACACGTATTTAATACCAATAAACATCGTCTAACCTTGAGGAAGTCATAAAGGTGTTTGAGAACGCCGATCCGGACCTCGTCCAGGTCTTTTAGAAAACCATTGAAAATAGGCACCAGGTCAGCTGCTGTCAGCTGGTCCCCAAGAATCACTGCTAGCTCGTGGATGGAGAAGGCCAGCGTACGACGCACCTTCCACTGGCAAGGAGGAAAGGCGATAGTTAAATGTGCTCATGCAGTGGTCTCAATGAGTTTGACATGAAGCATGTGTTGTTAACCAGATAATAATCCCACCTTCTCAAATCTGGTGGAAATTTGCTTTATTAGTTTGTTGGTCCTATTGGTAAAGCAATTTAAAATCAGGCCACTCGTCTATTAAAGCAATTTATTATAACATATAGCAGTACTGTATGCTATTTAACAAATATCTGGCAGAATGGCTTAGTTCGGGGGGCTTCTAATCATATGGTAGCGGGGCTGGACTGGCAATCTGGCATACCGGGCGTTTATCCCGGTGGGCCGACGTATCATTTGGACCAGCCGATATAATTTTCAATACAAATTAAAAATAAAGATTTTTGGCCAACGACTGGCCCATAAGATAGCGACAGCGGCCCATTGGTTCATTTGTTATACAGACACTAGGCTGGCCCAATCAGGGCTTAAACAAAACAACCTACAGGCAGATGCCGCCAAATGTGCAAGAATAACAGACAAGTTTATGGCCGGGGCTGCAAGTAGCTTCAATATACTGTTGCTTCAAGTGCCGACATGAAGTCTGCAGGAACAGGTGGAGGCAGGAGTGCGCATGCAGAGAAGGATCAGGAGATTGTAGTTGAACAGAGGCAAGCATGGAGCATAGCACCCGCACGTGTGTGTGTGTGTGTGCGTGCATTGCCATGATGACGATTATGATTAACTAAATTAATGTCTATGATAGTAAGATCATCGTAACGTTATAATGTGAGGCAATCAGTACACAGCTAAACAGCTGGACTGATGTCAGTGCATTACACAGTTAATCTGTATTGCATTCTGACTTTCTTCGATATTATGTGTGTATTTTCAGCACAATATACATTTTATTACCACGGTTATCGTCAATACCGGTATATCGCGACACCCGTAATGGGAATTGTAACCAAACGTAAATACAATGTACCTGTAATAGAATCAAGCAAATGAGTGAAACAAACCCTTACTATTGTATTAGTAAAAAAAATGATTTAACGGAAAAGACAACAGTCTTTGTGTGCAACACAAAGGTGGAGCTAGGGTGTTCTGCAGTGAACTCAGCAAGAGAAGGGAAATTATGAGGAACTATGTAAAAAAGAAACCTTTTTCATCAAAGGGCCAATGACTACAGTAGGTGTTGAGTCAGCTGATGGCTGAGAGCAGGCAGACTTTTGTGGCCTGCCATACATACACTGCACTTGATATAGAAACATGTAACCACACATAGAATATACATAGACGGATGTACCTTGTATAAAATGGAAAGTTTTAAATTACTTGTGTAGCGGGCAACAACAAAGCCCTTTGATTTTTCTGCCACAAGCAGGAAATGTTCCAAAGCTAACCCCCCTTCCCTGTGCTCACCTGCACATCGGTAGCCAGGGTCTCATAGGTGTCCTTGAGGCAATGCCAGTTCTGCCGGCCCAGGGTAAGGGCCACACCTGGTAGACTGAAGGCACAGTGTTTGGCTATCTCAGTGTCCACCGTCTGAGCCCTGGCCGGGTCAGTCATAGACAGGTACTGGTCCAAGAGCTGCTGGGGGATGACATTCTGTACGGGGACACCAGAGTGAACAGACATTCAAAGTTCAACTAAGCATATTAACAAATCAATTATTAAGTAACAAAAGGAATGAATGAAGACAGGGGGGAAAATTAACTGATCAGTGCATTGCTAGGCTAGTCCCATAAGGACAGCAAAGACCAATTTGAAAGATCATAATACAAGGCTTGGTATTGACCGACTGACCTGGATCTTAGGTTTCTCATCAGGAACTGGACTGGGAGCAGAGTCCTCTTTCCCCTCCTCCTCGACGCTCTCAATCAGTTCAGACTCCTGAGAAAGACCATACCTTTTGGAGCCATATCATGTATTGAAGTCTAAAGGCCAATTTATGCTTCTGCGTCGAAGCTACGCTGTAACCTGCGGATAGGGCTTAACCTACGCCGTAGCCTGAGGCGAACCTCTCCAAAAATGTTACTACCCGTCTGTCCGTCGACACAGCCAACAGCAGTCTTGCGGATGCAAGCCCATATGCCACAGTGCTTTGGAATGCAGGATCTTTACTACAACGTCCTGTACTTGCACAGAACTGCCTTTGACAATCCTGGTATAATTACAAGATTCGCTGGATAGAAAAGTTGCTTGAGCATTATTAACCTTAAGACTACCACTTTGCACATGACGAGATAAGATAGGGACAAGATAGGACAAGATAGGGATTTCCCTAAGGGATTTCCTTGCTGTTTTATAAATACTATGTTCCATCGGCACAGATTGTTTCCTATAACTAAGAGACTCGCTGGAAAGAAATATTTTCAGATGCTTATTTCTAAAATGATTATTATGTGTTCCATTTCGGGAGCCTAAGCAAGACATGGCACAGTGGGGCTTTGCACGGCTGATAGGCCAGTGCAGAGGTATAATACGCTCACTGCGGCCTAAGCTAAGGCGTGTGCAACTCGGAAGCATATTGGCCTTAACCCTCAATACAGAGAGCCACACTGCCTGAACATGGGCCCGTCTGATAGAGTGAGTTTATTTACCACACTGCTGTGATCTGAATCATCCCGCACTAGAAAAGGGGAGTCTGGAGGAGACTCTTCTTGGCAATCTTGTGGCTCCGTCTGGGTCTCCCTCTCCCCGTGCTCCTTGATCTGGCGGGAAGCAAAAACAGAAGGAGGCTCCCCTGCTTGCTCCTCCTCCTCCTCATCATCTGCCTCCTCCGTGGGACTCGTGGTGCTCTCTGACTGGACCTCCATGCCGCTGTCAGCAGACGGGCTGTCTGTGGTGCCCTCAGGCTGCCCGTCCGACTGGGCTTCTGTAGGGCTGGTGTCTGTTGGACCGTCCAGCTGGGCCGCCTTAAGAGCTGCTGACAAAACCTGGACTTGAGCTGAAGGCGCACGCACGCACGCGCGCGCGCACACACACACACGCACGCACGCACGCACGCACGCACGCACGCACGCACGCACGCACGCACACACACACACACACACACACGCGCGTGCGGAGCTCAATTAAACATTCCAATGATCATTGGCAAGTAAACACACGTTGGGACATGCATGGTCAAGTGTTTTTGTTTTAACGTAACAAGTCAAAAGCAAAAGAGAAAAGAAAATTATACAAGAAAAAAACAATTCATACAACTGTTCCGTTTTTTCCCCAAGTATTCTTACCTTGTACATCAGGGTCATCTATGTGTGGCTGCAAACAGTCTAAGACTTTCTGGATCTGGTCACTGGTGGCTTTACCGGGACTGGAATTCAAAGCAGGACACTCTTTTGTTGCCTCTTCCTCCTCCGTATTTTCATCCCCTTCCTCTGTTGTGGGACTGTTGAGCAGCTCCAGTTCCCCGCTGATGTCTGGCAGAGGAGACCTCCAGTAGTGGAAGGAGTTAAAGTTCTCATCTGCGTGCGCTCTCTCTCTCTTGTTGCGGTCGTTCTCCGTGGCTGTGGGGTTGTTGTTGTTGCACGGTGTGTGGGGTGTTTGGCTTTCGAGACTCTCTGCAGCCTGCGTAGCGTATTCACTAAAAGTGTGCATGTCCTCGCCATCGCTAGTCACAACATGCTCCGGGGAAGGTGTGGCGCGGCCATCCTGGTTAGCTGGCGTGTGGTGGATGGTTCGCTCTGGGTGGAAACCACCAGAGTTGGAGCAGTTTATGGAGTTCAATGAGGAATCGCTGCAATGCAATACACAGTTGTTCAGGTTGACGTCTTATATGAAAACAGTGACTCCCAATAGCTTCACATGCCACATACTACGCACTGGCCATGACCCAGTGACTAGGTAATTTCTCCAGTAGCACTGATTTGTTTTCACAGAGCACAACAAAAGAAGAATTAGACACAAGATCTAATCTTGGTGCAACACAGAAAGCTCACGACTACCGTAGTTGTGAAGATCGGCTGTTCTTACCAATCTGAGGTACGTCTAGGGACTTCAAGTAGGGTGCCGTCCTCTCTGAAGTGGAGGCCTGTACTTGAGGGGTTGGCAAAGGTTGAGATAAAACGCCCCAAAGACTGGAAGGCTGCCTGCCTCACCTAACCGGATGGGGAGAAATCCCATGTTATGTCAACTGTTACAGAGCTTAGAAGCAAAAAGGAACAAGAAAAATCTCTTCCTCCTGTGCAGTTTTATTTGTGGCCCAGCGTGTTACATAATGTGTTACACCAGTTGCATGTTGTTCTCTTTATCACTGTTTCTCCACCACTGCATGTTAAATGGTGCAGTGGTGGATAAAGTGAAGAGGTACGAACAGCATACAGTGTTTCTAAGTATTTGCAGTGGTATGGATAAAGCACTTGCTGGTATGCTTCAAGCCTTACCCAGCGGGACTGGTCACTGATGAGGTTGATGAAGAGGGGGGAGAGTTTTGTACGGCGCACTTCAGGAGAGGTGGAATTAGAGACTATCATGAAGCATTCGGCACAGGCTTTCCTGATACCCCACAGGCTGTCTGAGCACAGATCCAAGAACTTGGACATCTGCATCATAGCCAAAGCAAAGTCAGTCACTAGAACCCAACATGGAGGTAATGAAGGAGAAAATAAAACACTAAGAGTGAGCCTGAAAGCCTCTTACCAGTAGTTTTTCTGTAGCTTCCTGACCAACAATAGAACAGAATTCCCCAAAATTGGCTGCACAAACCTGGAACAACATACAACCTGGTGAGTGTAGTTCTAAATTAAGGAATAGTTTAGCAGACTCGCCTAGCAGAGTCACAACGAAATACCATTCTGGCCTGCACCACTACATCAACATTGTGAAGAAAACAAAAACAGTGTAGGCTGGCTTGACATAGGCAACAGTAGTAATGCTGAACGTGCTTAAATGTATTCTCCAACTCAAGGATGTGCGGTCCCACCCATATTGCATTATGCCATTGATAATAAAAAAATAAGATGTGCACAAAAGTCATACACCTCTCCGGGAACCATCACCTTATCGTGGTGGAGAGGTTTGGGTGCCCCCATGAACCTGAGTGCTGTGTTGTCTGGAG
>JAODTR010000020.1:1591295-1602836 GCA_025399935.1 Amblyopsis rosae | reverse complement strand
ATATGTGTAAATACATAACTCTCTCAGAATACATATTAGGCTATGTAGAAAAGTAATGAGCATGAGTATTATTGATATTTTGAAGTTTGAAGTTAAGTTTTGCAGTAATTCTAACGTTTATTTTAATCTCCTTCATAAGCAATTTAGTGAGGCTATTTTTAGTTGTGCTTCCATGATCACTGTACACGCAGTGCATGTGGGTGTTCCAAGAAGGCTATGTGAGTGTTTCAAGAGCCCTGTTTGCCAATTTGTAAACAATTATATATAAATCTTATTAAATATGTAGTGACTATTCAGTGGACAAAATGGAATCCTTTCTTTCTTAGTTATAGCAATATTGACAATGTTCAGACCACTGTATAGTGCATCTACTATAGTACATTTAGCTTTAAAAACAGCCTTCTTGGAAGTCTATGCATAATACATCATTGGTTTGTAAGGAATGCCCCTGCTGAACACTATCATACACATTAGAGATTGCAATGGACATAAGTTATAACTATACCTCTCTGCTTCCCAGTAAATGTGGAGAGCACCAGTCAAATCCAGATGTTCTTTGAGGTCACAAATTCATAAAATACAGATAACACCACATAACCGCATACAGTATATCGATAATCAATAATCAAAGTGTTGCTCTTTTACAGAATGTATAATGTATATATGTCATGCCTCACAATACAGTATGTACACTATAATGATATCTCAATGAGTCAAGTTAATCTGTCTTTTCATGTTATTTACAATATGGAATATAGAGTACAGTATACTGAATTATTTGTATGTATTTATATCTGCCTTGCCATTTACCAACAGATAGTGTTTTTACAGTGGTGTATTAGAGCCATTTTAGTAATGTTCTTAAATGTCTCTTCTGCTCTATCATACACTTTCATTCTTTGAAGAGACTTTTTGTATATTGCGCTTATAAAAATAAAAAAGAACACTGTTCCTGTACTGATATGAATGTTCTGTGCATCAGGAATTACATTTCAATGGAGAGATGCAAGAATATTGGTGGTTACATTTCAATATAAATTCAATTTGTGTTACACTGTAGAGCAGGGCACAACAGATCAAAATCATGTATTATCAAGATGTTGATCTTCAAAGTCAACATGATAAATGGTGTTTCCTTATAGCTATATGCAATTGAAAAGTAGAATTCTATTAGATAATCCACTGGAAAATGCAAATAAATTGATAACTGTTATTGAAGAATCTGTGTATGCATAAGTCATGTGTATGTGACTACAAATATTTGCGTCATGCATACACATGCAGTCATTTACACACTACAAAACACAGTTTTCCTCCTGTTGTTCCAGGAATTAGCATTCATTGACTCTAGCCGGGCTTCACAAGATGAATAATTTAAGAATCAATATACATAACAGAAAAGTGGTAATCAGCGTATAATCGCATAATTATACAGTTCTACTGTCTGTCACCCCAAAGTAATTGTGCAGACGATATCAACAGAAGTGATTAGCATGCCTTCTAACCATTGCCTGCCTCAGTGTTTTAAGCTCCCACTGATTTACGCCTGGAAACATTTTATTCTAAAACTACCAAACCCCACAGTATGTATTCCAACGCCATTACGTCATGTAAAACAGTGGTTCTCAGTGTAGGAGTCCTTGTGTTATTTTCTCTGGGTGTGAGACAATAATCTTTTAATCGACATTCGTTATACTGTAATACAATAATATTGTTATCCTTTATACACAATACCTAATTTTCATTGGTGATTTTATGTGACTACCTTCACACAGCTAAAAGGTGGTTCATGGCTATTACACATATATGCAGTTATTTGTATTTGGGGGGCCATAGGCCAACGGCTGACGAGCCCAGCTGTAACGCGTGTCTCTGTGTGTCTCCAGTGCACGTGAAGGCGGGGACCTGCGAGGTCATCGCTGCACACCGCTGCTGCAACAAGAACAAGATCGAAGAGCGGTCCCAGACTGTCAAATGCTCCTGCTTTCCCGGACAGGTGGCAGGAACGACAAGAGCGGCGCCCTCTTGTGTTGACGGTACAACAGGCTCCCTGTAATGTACAGCATGCTCATTACTTTACATTGGTGTACAGCATGTTCATTGCATTGTTGAGCCAAATCTCAACAACGCCAAATACAACAATGTATTTAGCATAGAGGTATATAGTTATGGTGCAAACTGTGTGGTGTGCATTTTGCATTGTGTTATGGCGCCCCCAGATGCACACATTTCCACCATATCAGCTCACAGCTTCACGCATGAGAGGAGTAGAGCGGAGTGCCAGCCATTTTTGACTTTAAATCGAGGAATATCCCTTTAAATGTGTATTATTTAGTTATCCTACAGTATATCGAAGAAGTACATCTACAGCTTTATCCATTCTATTGAATTGATTCCCGAGGTCTTTGAAATGTTTTAAATCAAATCATCCCAGTGTTTGCCCCACCCACATCCCACCTCTGTAGTTGTCTAGGCGACCATATCAGACCTTGTGTTCAGTGAAGTAGAAAGAAGGCCAGGTCATTTAATATCATGTCAACATTGGCCTCTGTTACAGGTGAATCGATCCATATCGCCTCTTTGCTACTGTAATAGACCTGACGGGGGCTTCCTCCATTTTGTCAGTCCTCTCTGTGCTTGAGAAATGTCAAGGGAATCGTTCCCTCCCCTCCCCTAAAGACCAACCTCTGCTCTTTTTATTACCCCTCCCACAGTCACTCATCTGTGGCTCACACCTCCTCTCCATGCCCGGCGCGACACTGGCCATCACCTGTAATTCAGTGCTAGAAACAGAAAACACACCGGGGGCAAACGGGTCTCCACTGTCAGAAGGAGCTGTATTCCTGGCATGTGCACAAAAGGGAAGCCTTTTGTGGGCTTCCGTGGTTTAGCCAGAGGCTTCCTGGACACACATAGCAACACACTAACTGTAACCTCTCTGACTGCCCCCCCTCCACTCCTTCACAGCTTCCATAGTTGCACAGAAGTGGTGGTGCCAGATGCAACCCTGCATGGACGGGGAGGAGTGTAAAGTCTTGCCTGATCTGAAGGGATGGAGCTGCAGTACAGGAAACAAAGTAAAGACGACCAAGGTGGGGGACAGTTCATGTTTGCAAACCTATCTAACCTATCATTATACAGTATGGTCTTTAACGCTATAATCTGATTTGTTTTAAACAAAACAAAAAGTCTATAAGACTTTAAGACTTGCTACGTTTTCTCAGGGTAACACAGTTTATGACGTGACAAAACCTATCCATTTGCAGTTCTTAGCATGTCTATATTTTGGTTTCAAGATGTTACATCCCAGGAAATATTACCACTGTAGTACATCCAAGGAAAACAAAACAAATTCAGTTGATTTAAATAAAAGAAAATGTATTTTATATTTTACCTAAAAATATCTAGTCAAAACAATTTAAATTCAGTTATATTTACATGTGAACACAATTAAAGCAAGTATAATTAACTAGAATTGCTTAGGTACGCAAGGTGCTGTGTGACAGGATGCACCTGTCGAACCGAAAAAAATTGTGGAGAAAGAGAAAAGGAGACACACATCATATTTCATTAACAACTACGCCTAGACACAAACAGTATTCAAAATGCTTTACCTGATACAATATTTTTTTTTCCGCCATGCTAAATTATTATTTTGGCACGCTTTGTCAACCAGTCATAACATGCATGCATATGAGTATTAGGATCCCACAGGTGGCCTATTTTTCTTTGCTAATGCTCCATAATGACCCACGTTTTGTTGCCTGTACTGTACCTGATTTTCTCTCCTCAAAACCTAGATTTCTCGGTTCAACAGGTTATGCAAACTTAGGTCTGGATTCTTTACCTTGTGGGTAATGCATCCTGTCACACAACAGCTTTTAGGTAGGTTTCAATTTGTTGGTAAAAGTTAGAAATCATGTTAGCTTAGTTTAACACAATACAAACCCAATGGAGAGCAATGGAAGTCGTGTCTCCCCCCACCCTTCCGGTGTGGGTGAGACTTAAATGCCATATAATTACGTGGAAATACATGATTTTATTTTATGAATGATTTTATTAATTCAATTAATTATTTCTTCAAATGTTGATGGTAGAGCACAGTACAATGTAAACAATTAGAAAAGCTTTGAGGTATTCATAAATTGGCAGCAGTCTTTAACATTATTATATTAGCTCAATCAGTGAAAAATAGCATTGTAATATCTCATATATCTCATTATCTGTTTAGTACGAAACATGGAGGATGGAATGGAGGAATTTAACTTGTGCAATCCTAGTGCTGCAAATATACTGTACAGTATACTGAATATATATACAGTATATGCGCGTTACTTGTTCATATATATAATATAAGCAAGTCCACCAACATCTGTCCACCTGTCTGGCTTGTTGCCATAGAGATTGGGCTGCAGGTGTGTCTTTTGAGAAGTCCGACCAGGCTTGGATGTTACTTCAAAAGTGTCAGCAGGCAACAAAACAAAGGTGGTCAGCACCAATAAAAACACACACACACACACGCATACAAAAAAAAATCAACAACAAGCAAAGAAGCTGCCGGGAAGCTAAATCGTTGAATTGGATGTACTAAAGCGGGCCAGGAAGGTTCAGCCCGTAGTACTTCCAGAGTTTAATAGAGGTTATGTGGGCCTTTGTTGTGGGCTTCAGGGCGTGGCAGCCTTGTAGTGGATGGAAGGTGTGGGCTCCAGGGTGACACAGTGGGCCCTAAGCCATCCATCACGGCCCGGCGCTTGACTCACCAAACGCCTGGGCATGAGCCCGTTCCTCCATTATTCATGTCTACAGGAGGGCTAGATGAAGCAGAGCTTTTTATTTTAGCCGGGTTAATAATTCATGCCCCCTCACACAGCCCCTGGAAGGGAGAGAGTGTAGCGGAGGGGTGCAGGTGGCTCGTGGAACTAGTCAGAACCTACACACTCCTTTTTTTTGGGAGGAATAGTGCGGGGAAGGGGGGGGGGGGGGGGTATAATGGGGCTCTGTGGGGGTTCCTCCATGTTCACTGACCTGCTGCCTCCCACTAAAGAGCTTCAGTCAGGGATGGTCAGTGATAGCTAGAGGGCTTTGTGACACCGCTCCCTCCACTGTTTACATGGTCCTGAGAAGCAAGGGACTGCTGGGAGGATTAGCCCAGACATAGCAACACAGCTCATTTGCACTCACCTGTGTTTCTGAAGGGCTTTGCTCCATTCCTCTGTGGGACAAACACACAAATAAAACATTACGGTTATTGTAACAAGGTTACAATATGCTTTCATGAGATATATGATGTAATTGCATTTAGACATATCAAATAGATGATTATCTTTCTTTTAGAGTAGGTATGTATATAGTCATATTTCTGAATTTCACATATTACTGTATACTGTGCAATAAATCCTTCATTCAGTGCCCATCTACACGGATGTTGACTGAGAGGGAGAGTGCCATTCTACAGTAGTTCATGATAAAATCACTTCAATAAATCAGACATCTGAAGTCCCTGCAAGCACTTCCTTAGACAATAGCAGTCACTCCCCACTATGTCCCCATGTAAAAGATCAGTCAGTTTTATTGTCATGCTGCTAATATCAGGAATTATAACCCACCCAGCACCAAGCTCTTGGTTTTCACTTCATATCAATCAGCAGGAACAAAGCAAATCAGTGTTTCAGCTTGACAGGTGATGGAAGGCAGACATTCTGTTTATTACAAGCTGAAATGAAAAGCTGCTTGAAGTGTCCCATACTAGGAAATATGCTATACTGTCTCCATATGTCACCTTCTGCCTTTCAACACTTTCCTTTGTTTTCAATGTACTGAATGTGTAAATAATAATAATAATAATAATTATTATTATTATTATTATTATTATATTATTATTATTATATTTTCACTTCACAACCTGATTACAAGCTGTGTTTTAAAGCTCTCTTATATGCACATATTAACTAAACTCAAGCCTTCTTATTGTAATCTATTTTGAGGTAGCACAAATTACATTTACATTTTTCTAAATATATTACCAGCATAGATATTTGTTATTACCCCACCTGTGACTTAAATTGTATTTAACAGAATGCAATCCAATAGTTAAAGGGCTGAAAAACAGTTTGAAATCTCTGTCAATAGGGGTGGTCAATGAATGGCCTGTAAAGAGGCGCTGAATCATTCTATCAACCATTGATTTGTTTCTTATGGGCCATTAAGATGTAGCTGCCGCTGAAATTGACTGTGCAATTTTGATTTTAGAGCAATGGCGATGACTGAAATACGATCCTTTACACCCCACTAACTCTGTCCAAAAGGATCAGTCAAGACTCATTGCTCAGAAGCCTTTTAATTTTTCTTTATTGTTTTTGCACACACACACACACACACACACACACACACACACACGCACACGCACACATACACACACACACACACATACACACACAGTCAGTGCTTTACCATTAAAGCTATTAAAGCTAACATGGGGCTGACTACAAGTGTTAGCTTTCAAACTGACACAACTTAAATTTATGATGCTTCAACTCCTTATGTGCTAATGCTTTGTAGAATGCTTACTATTTTTTGTTTTGCTGCTTGATACTGTAATTGGAATGATGTGTTTACAGTAATTCCCTATACTGTCCTTCTGTACATTTGCATCTTCTCCTCTCACCTTCGTAGGTGAATATGTTTTCTACAGGATATTTATAATATACTGAAATCTGTTACCGTATGTAATGATAGAATGTTGGTTTTACAAATATGTAGCTAATAGTAGTATACCCTACCCTAGCAGGTAGCACAATATTTCTCGCACTCATGCTCCATTGCTACCATTTAGGTGTATAGTAGTACTGAGCATCCATCATGTTATCCCTGTAATCCACAATCATTCTGTTGTTATTACATATGCAAGGGGCCATGCATAATCTTCATAATATGCTTGGTAGTTTTGTTTGGTTTGCTTTTTGATTACAGTGACAGCCTCCTGCTGCCAATGTACTGTAGCAAATCTTTAGCCTGTGGTTCCTGAGAATTGTCGCATGGAAGTGAAGATTAGACATGTCACTAAATTAGCAAGCCACAGGTACAGTATATTTACACTGTTGAACCTCTGGTTGTTTAGAATTATGGATTGTGTAAAAAGATGATTTTGGCAAGAAATGCTTAGTTCTAATTGGCGCCAACATTTGCACGGAAGAGGTGTGTTTGTGCCTATGCATGTTTGAGATAATCTCATCCGTTAGTAATATACTGTAGGTCTAAAACTTCAACATCAAAAAAGGGAGTCGCAGAAGGTGCAGGCTACCATTGTAGCTTAGAAACCCCTTGGGGTTCTGTCCCCATACTTTGAAAAGTGTTGCATTAGAATATATTTTAATACATTTTATGTACAGTATGTTCCACAATGTACAGTTGATGTATCTAGCATCTTCTTCTTGTTAAAATCTTTCAGATAAATATTCAAGAAAGCGGAATACAATGATGAATAATACTATTTACTGGGTTCAGATCAGCTTTGTGGAGCAAATTGCATGTGAGTTTTAGACTTTTGTTGGTTTTCTAATAATGCTTCATACAAGAAAGACCCCAAAGACAAATGAATGACACGACTCATCATGGTAACGAGGCATCTATGGCTTTTGTAGGCCTATGTTGAAATGTGAAAATTCTGTCCCATTCTGTAATAGCCACATTGTATTATAATACAAATACTTTTTACTTCAATAAAATTAGACTGCATGGGTTTTTGCCAAATGTACAGTATGTTACAACCTAGTCACAACTGCCAGGGCATCTTTCTGACTTAAGCAGTATGCAGTTTGTGACATACTGTACAGTAGTTTTGTCCATCTTCAGAATTGTTTCATTCTGTTCGGACAGTCTTTAGTCATTTCTTATCTCTTTTTCTCTTTGATTACTGACAGTGACAGAAAAGTTTCCTAACTAGGATTTTAATTTAGATTCTGTTTATTCTAGGTCACGCGATAGTCCTCTGTGTGCAGCAACAGGACAAGCCCTTCTTGACCCCAAGACATCTAGGAATGATGGATTATGAGGGCTGGTGGAGACCATGGACCATTAAGGATGAAAAGACACTGACATTCCACTGGACAAATAAGGAATATTTACAGGGGACATTATATGAAACTCTATATCTGGAAAGGACTAGTGATTTCTGAATTCACAGCGACTCGCTGATTTTATCTTGTGTTTTCTTCCAACGGACTAGAGGACTGAATATATTTACTTGAGTGAACGGCTGTGGATTACGGTGCACAAAACAAGAAAACAAGAAAACTGATTAAAATCAAATTATGTGATGTTATTTTTCATTCTCACCACAGCGCACCATGGGACTCTTGCATATATGTGTTCAGGATCTGATGAGATTATAAGCATTTCCATTCCTTTTAGCCTTATGATGCAAATATATCTTCTTGTTAAGGTTTTGTTGATTTAATGCTATGAAGTGTTTGGCTTCCGTACGTTGGTTAGAGCATTGAGTCTTAGAGCATTGAGACTGGATATTAAAAGACTACAATACTGTACAATTTGGAAGAGAACAATACAATGTGGAAATAATTATAACAATTATATTTGACAAGCTGTCAATAGGGGTCAACACAGATTTCACATGATATTATCAGAGTTCTGCCAAACTGTTCTTAAAGATAACTTGTTTTGAAAGCCTGGTGAATAACATTTATTACAAATGTCCGTATTATCTCAATAAATCTATCTCGATGGATATCACAAAATGTTAAATCTTGCTTTTTTTGCCAATAAGGGTATTTGTGTTCCATTATATATTATGATTTGTTGGTTGAATATACTGTAGTTGTATGATGTTTCCTTAATAGAGGAACGTAAACATAAAAAATGGCGTTATTTGTAGCTATAGCCTGTGAGTTACACTATCTCAGGGACTCACCATGAGTATTTGGCAGGCCGAGAAGGCATCTACTTAATCTGAGTATATCTGCCTCTAAACATCCCTGCTAGTTTCTGTTGCTGTGTCCACCTCTGGTTCTCTAATAATGTCAAATTTAAATTGATAGATGCATATATAAATAAACTATAGATAGATGGATATGTATATATTTATTACACACTTGCATCATAAGAAGGATGTGATTTAACAATTTGTGGAAAACATTTTTTATTTCCCGGTCAAGATGCAAGCTCAACAAGGCTGTAAGTTGATCTACAGTAAGGTGTGTCCAATACCTTTTTGCTATTTTTGGGACAAGTGGTGGTAGTTGTCATCAGGCGAAAAAGTGGTGCAGTTGTAAAAGGTTTGGATTATGAATTAATTAATAAATTATCAGTATCAGAGTTGTAGGAGCTGTATTCAATTATTGTCAATAAAATCAGATCCTCTCATAACCGTGTTTCTTTAGGCTACAAACGAGCTCAGTGTATTCTGAGGAATTTTACATTCCGTAAGTCAATTTCTCCTTGTAATTGAAACAGTGTTCATCACCAAAATGCTTCTTTTAATGGACATAATTAATTAAGCCAAATTGTAGAAGACATGCTCCCAAAGATCCCCAGGGAGCAGAGCTGTTGGGAGGTTTGCTAGGGTGAGGAGGGTGTGGTGGCAGGCACTCCAACGTTACTGATCCAGGTTCCCTCTTGTTTGGTTAGAAATCATTAAATTACAGTAATAACTAATTTCTCATTCCTCCATGCGATTCACCAGAGACCAGCAAGGATTTAATAAAGACCTGGTGATGAATTACAAACACTGAACGACGAAGAGAGGGCTACGTGCTTAAACAGAGCAATTCAAAAGTGCATTAATAAAACAATACAGAAACATTCCTAAATCATTTGAGATAAAGGCTATTTGCATAATTCATTAAGATTAATCAGACCGGCAATCCACCGCCGCGCTCCATGGGAGATCACCGAGACACATGAATCCAATCCCCTGGAAAAAATCCCTATTCAATCTAACAATGAAACAAATCTACCCTTGCATCTGAGAATTAACCTCTGCACTTTATAGACCCCACAATGCTGAAACACAAGCCTTGAGTTATTCACTGTTATATGTGCTAATAATGTTTTAATATTTAAATGGATATTCATACCACAGGTCCTCTGGGCTCTGCTGTTATACCACGCAACAGACCTTTGCAGACATTGGATAGAAATGGATTCTTTTGGTACTTTTGGCAAACTGCAGTGTGAATCGGAGGACTTGCTGTTTGACATTTCTACATGGTTCTATAAACATGCTGATTCATTCTTTGCGGCTGAATGAGCCTGGCGAAACACCCCATGGTGTGTGTCTGCTATTGGGTACAGATCACAGTTAAGTCACCTGTCGTGGTGTCAGGGACCACCTGTTTAGCGCTCCTTGTCCTCATTCAAGGCACACTGGCAAACCCTTGCCCTCGAAATCCCTATTCACTTTATTTACAATAAGCAACCTTTTGTAGTAGTGCGAGCAGAAGAGATGTTTATTGACTATTTCCTTCTACCACTTGTTGATTGGTCAAGCTTGTGTGACAGAAAGTCTGTCACACAACATATTACGTATACGTATTATTTGTATTACTGTACGTATGTAATAATTTACACAAAAAATATATGTATAATAGCCGGATATATGTACACCATTCCAACACCTTCTTACACCTACTTCTACATTAAAAATAAGGCAGATTAATTAAGGAGGATGTGTGTTGTAATTAGTATAAATTAGTTTTTAGTGAATCATGTCTTATAAAAAGCTGCTACAGGTAAAATATTATCTGGCTGTTAATTTGTACAGCCTGGGTCATGATAAGATTTTCACCATGCACATTTGTTCAAATTATTCAATAATTTGCTCTATTCGATTTTATGAGAATACTTGATCCTGCTAACACTCAAATCACGTTAAACATAAATTCTTTATTAATTACAAACAGTCTTAGGAATTAAGTGCAGAATAGAACAATTTCTAAGTTTGTTCCTCCTCCCCTACAAATGAAAAGAGGACTGTTCAGCCAACCTTGCACAAGAAAGGAATAACAAAAACGTATTTACATTCATGCATATTTAGAGCTATATTGAGAAAGAGTCTTACGCTTTTATTTTATGTAAACCAACCCCTCAGTTACACAAACACCATCTGGAAGGGTTGCTAGGGCCGTGCTTTGACAGGATGAATTAGTTTACAAACTGTCAGATACAGCAACTAAAATTAGATTTTCTCACTTTGTAATGAAAGCTGACAGTGTAATGAAAAACCACTGGATCCTGAAAATACCCAAGATGCACTGTAAAAGTCTGGACGTAGAAAAGTAGTTGTTTATCTAATTGTGTTGAGTTTTCAATATATATGGTATTTTCCATCTCTAAATTGGATGTCCTAATTCACTTTGACTTGCAGTTTGATGTTGTTTCTGAAGGCTGTTTGTGCTATTATTTTCAACCATAAGCAGTTTATTTTGAAGTTCTGCTTCTCTCTGTATACATACATGCTGCTGTGACCTGAGGCATAATGGGATTACCCTGCTCTGGGCGACAACCTGGAATTCTATTACCAAAGTA
>JAODTR010000020.1:1576125-1589251 GCA_025399935.1 Amblyopsis rosae | reverse complement strand
TGGCATGCCTGTGTCAGCAGGAGTAGACACGCCCCCTAGCCACTACTAACCCTTCAGCAGTGCAGGATCCTCACATTTTTGACAGTTTACAATATGGTTGTCAGAGATTAACCTAGTGGAATTATGATAGGATACATTATACAGTAGGTGATGTTACATATCAAGAAAGCAAAACATTGAACTAATATACTTTATAAAATGCCTCATATAGCCTATTAGCTGTTTTGGAGAACTCCGTGACTTATGTGATATTATCACAATATGTGTCCATATTGTGATCTTCTGCAAAATTCCACTTTTCTTTGCAAAAATGCAATTGAATGACAATCAAACAAGTAAATGACTGTCTACATTTCGTGGAGGATTAACTGCTAGCAAGGTTTTCACTAGCAATCTTAGATCAACCTATTTAAAAAGCATTTTGGCATAAAATTAGAATCTTAAATGAACATATTCCAAGTGTATTATAGACTATTAAAACACTCTTTTAAATGAGAAGAGCACAGATGGACCTAATTGACAGAGGTGTATTTTAGGCGTAGCTCAGGGAGGTTATTTGACTGCGTATGACAGAGGTAGGCTATTCGTACATTCATCGCTCTGATATTTCCTCCTGCCAGCAGACCCTGCCCACACATTCCACGAGGAGACACATTGCAACAGAGGACATCATTAAACGAGTCCGCTAAATGCAAATTACTCATCTAAGTTCCTGTCCTAATATTAAACCTGCTGTATCATTATGGATCATTTTCTTTAGACCCACTTGAGACCTCTGTGTTTTCTGTGTGAAAGGGTCTTTCACTTCCATTTTCCTGAGCTTGACCAACACTTCGTCTGGCAGTACCACAGTGTCATGTTCAATATAGAGAGGTTCAAAGGGATCCTTACATGCATGTGTAATGAGCAAGGTTACTAATCACCCCACAGTGTAATCCTTTAGAAGTCTCACAAGAGGGAAAATCTCCTTAGCTCTTCAAAGTGCTCCTATTAACCACCCTTGACCATGTAAGGTGTCCTGTATTTCTGTGTGCTCTGTTTCCACCAGTAATGCTTTTATGTTATACTGTAAATGCTCTGCGTGGAGCTGACTAGGATTCATCTGTCACAAACACAGTCCTGCTCGTACACATTGTATAGAACTATATAAATAGGTATTGTACAGTATTCTGTAAGGGGAAAAAGGGTGAATTCAGGTGATGAATGTAAGGCCTAGAATAGTGCTTCACACGCTTTGCGTCTAGTCATTGTTTTGGTTTGACACGTATTAGTGCTGAGCTGATGTCACCCCTCCTCATTTGAGATTTGCAGTGTAACATATGGAGCAAAACATTATAATTAATGGTATTAGACTGAATATTATTATTAAGAACACACTGTGGAGGTACAATTAAATGTGGCATTGCAGGTTTGTATTATACCAACTTTCTGTTTCCAGTTCATGTCTTTCTCCGACCATTCAAAGAGGGTGAATCCGTAAAAGCTAAAGAGGATATCACTTGGAGCGATGGAGGATTTATTTGAAATGTCAAAGTTTCCTTCATGAGGGCCCCATTCAAATGACAAAAGGTGATTAAGAGCAGGGAGTCTATACCATAGTGCTGCGATTAAAGTTATCATGACTCTGTTAAGGGATAGAGAGAATAACGGATGAGTTCGGATGAAAGAAGGCACCCTTCATTGACTCGCTATGCATGTTAATGACATCCTTGTGTGAAACGCAGCAGGCGTGTGTCTATCACATCTCCCTTCATTGGGGCTCTCTCTCTAATTCTCACTATATCTCTCTCTCCTTGGTACACCAAGATGGCAGGTTAGTGGTAGTCACATGACCACATACAGTAGGTTTGGAACATAACAGTGCAGCACAGTGTGTGTGTGTGTGTGTGGCTAGAGGGAAGAGATCAGATATAGACCTGGATATGACAAAATAAGAGAAGACAAAAGGCTTGCTGCGCTAAATGAAAACCCAATGTGGATGCTGATTGGCTGGTGGGCATTGGTGGAAAGTGCACCTTCACATATACAGTATGTAAGTGTAGAGCTGAAAGCTTGATCTGTGCAGATCAGCCACTGGACGGTAGATGCAGCCCTCCCCAACATTCAGTTGCATGGGTTATTAGCTGTGTGCCAGGTATTGGTGCACTTTCTCCATGATTCAACGTCAAGGCAGTTCCTCACTGATCCCTCTAGAACATTGAGGTGGATGGAGAAGCGGTATTAGCTCCATAGATCATGTAAAATTAGCAGCAGGAGCCTCTGTCAGCCCCGACATTGACACTTAATCTTGGACTTTTGGCAGACTGTTGCCTTAACAGGTCAAATGATATCTATAAATCAACGATCCCCAGGCATCAAGTGAGAGAGCAAGAAATAAGATTGAGTGAGGGAGAGAGAAAAGGAACACATATAGCACTAGCATTGAAACGCCAAGGGAATGAAGTCCCGGTCATGAAGCCAAACCCAAAGAAATAATCCAGTCTATTGCATAAAGGATTAAAACGTTCAAAGAAGATTGATTGCCCCTTTCTCCTTTCCTACCCGATGTAATCCTAGATTATGGAGACTCTCGGGGTTACATTTTAAAGAAATGTCCGCAGGATTAATGGTGAAGGGTCCTCCATTGTTAGGATAGGCTGGCCGGTTTGTTATGCCCCAAAATGTTTGAGGTTACCCAAGTCACCTTACTAGCAGTCGTACCTTAACCATATGGCAGACGTTTATATAAAAATAAATAAATAAAAACAATCTGTAAAAAACTCACCTCACTGCTTTCTTGGTAATGCTCAAGAACAATAGAAACTCCAAATCAATCTGTCACATAAAAGGATTTTGCTTGTCTCCTCCATATTGAAAACTGTCTATACCCTCCAGTAAGCATGGCTCTGGGCCTGCCGGTGACAGACAAACTGGAAAGACACTAATCATATATAGTCACAGAGGCTGCTTGGCTGTGGCAGTCAGCGCAAGGTATCTGTGGTGAGGGTATAGTTCTCTGGATAAAATATATGCGTGTGTAGGGGAAATCAAGGTGTGTGATAGGTAGGCAAAGGTGTGTGCGTGGGTGGGCGGTTGTGGGGTGTTTCGGCTCAACCGAAATGCTCTGCCACCCATGGAACTAATTTAAAGTGGTCGTTTATAGGCTGTCACGCGGGCCGCTCTGACGGCCGCTGATCTCTGCTCATTTAACGGCAGAGGCAGCTGTCAGGCTTCTGACAGACAGGCTCCCGCCACTGACTGATTACATGCAGGGCCGGAGTGAACTGTGATCTGGTGAACTTTATTTGCTGTGGCAGGCTCAACGTGCGGTGAATGCCCCAATCGCCATGGTCATTTGCAGCCACCATTCCCCCCACACACACCCTTCCACACCGACCACCCTCCCCCCAACCCCAGCACGGAGGTGTCCCATCTCCTCCATTAGCACCACAGAAAAGCACATGCATATCTAGCGTAAACATGAATAATGTGCAAGATGGTATGATTTATTGAGTTTGATTATGGAGATTCCGCAACACCTTTGAAAGGTAAAAAAAAATAAAAAATATATATTAACACCTTTGAAGGGATAAAGTAGAACATTTGAAAAAGTGAGCAGGAAGAAAAAAAAACTCCAAATAGTCATGCTTTTGAAATATATTACCTCTGCTATGAACGCATGTTGGATCTGGATTGAAAATATCACAACACCGGTTATCCCGTTCAAATGTCATGATAGCGATCCCTGACTATTAAAAAAAGGCTTGATTTGTTTTCTCCCACTAAAACAGTGTCAGGGAATGTGAAATGAAAAAGAGCATCCAATCCCCACACCTGCTGTGAGGCTGGCAGTCTGGTGAGCCGGGGTATAAGAGGGCTATTTTGTGGATTTTCCAACATGGGTTTACCTCCACCAACTGGGGATTGGATAATCTCAACTCATGTTAAGATTTATCAGTAATTACCTCAAAATTGCATATTTCCCATGTGATCTCACATTAGGGGAATTTAAAAAAATCATTAGATGCATCTCAAATAGGGAAAAGTATCTAATAATATCGTAGCAGATAGGAAAACAATTTCAAGAGATCCCTTGATCAGTGGACCTATTTATTTTATTTATTGGGTTAAATGTATATGTTTATTGGAGTACTGTGGGGTGCATAAAATAGTGAAGTTCAAGACAAACCAACCTACACAAACAAAGTAATATAAAGCTGCATGCTTTCACGAAAAATTATCCCCACAGCTGACAGCAGTTTTGTAAAATCATTAAGCGTGACGGTTCAATATATGTATAGAATACCCTTTCTTTTTTAATCAATTGCCATTGAAACAAGTACGAAAACATTCTATACCCTTCCCTGAATAGCCATGTGAACATAAACTAAACTGGGTTAAAACCTCTTCATCCCGTGTGCAAATATTGCATGTACATGTGCACATGCACACATATTTTGAACGTAATCCATAGCACGCAAGATCTCGATGCGACCGATTGTTTGAAAGCTGAGTCTATGCTCTGTAAGGCGTAAGACTCCATTTTGACTTCTGAAAGGAGGAAATCTCTTCTTCTTCAATATGCTGGTTTATAACCTTTTTAGGAGGGGTTGCCTGATATCTGTCCCATGTTATTTGAGAGAAAAGCAAACCAATAGAAAAAGTACAGCATTCTGACTTCCTGATGGGATCTAATGGTGCAATTCATTTTACTCGGAACTCTGAAAAAAACTACATGCGACAAGGAAAAATTAAATGAAACGCTCTTTTAAGTCGGAATTCCAAGTCTAGCAAGATTTCTCCCAAGTTTGCCGACATAAACACAAATTACGTCACAGCTAGCAAACCGTGACTATTTAACCTTAGCCCTCTAACCCCCCATCCCTTCTCTCGTTGGGGACCTATAGGCTTATAGGTCAAAAAGCATTACATGCAATTCTGTTATTATATCATTATGCATGGTAAATGTGCATGCATCATGACTGCACGGTCACACGTGTGAAATTGGCAGCTGACAATATTCGCTCCGTCACACGTGTGAAATTGACAGCTGAAAATATTCGCCTCCTGTTCACTTCCATTTTATGCGAGCGAAGGGGCGAATAAAATTGCATCTGCCCTGCATCTAGAGGTCAACACAGCTGAACTTTGACCGCTAATTTTGCAGTTTCAACTTTCAACCAACAGCATGGAGTGTGTGGCTGACCCCACGGGACTGTAGATTTCTTTAGCGAGGTAGTTTGGAATGGAGGAGACTAGTTATTGCGGTGTCTAAACAAAGAAAAAGTCTAGTGTTGCTAATGATGACTGTAAACTGCCTCTACACATTTTCTCATGACAAAACAACATCCGCTCTTGTAAAAACCGCTGATGTTAATGTGTCCAAGTCCAACAAGTGCTTATACAAACGACAAAACCAGAAAACAGTTCCACACGGCAAGACATGCATTTTGCAAAGGAAGGCCGTCCATCTTTTTTTCATTAGCATATGTGTGACCGTACCCTCAGTCAATTTATCCTACAGATTGATCGATAAGCTAATTAACACAATGCGTTTTCCCATATAAACCATTATAACAAACAATACACAGTGGCAGCGGCGACCATTATAAAATATTTTTGCAAGGCAGCCTATAACTTACATTTTGATGACCGCATTACTTGAAAACCATTTCAAGTCCACAATCCACTTCTAAGTAGCCTACTATAGATTACCAGTAGGACTACACGTTTTCTCCTCGTTATTTGATTCACAACTGAACTTTTAATATTTGAATTTTGTTTTCCTCACCAAATTAAGGAATAGCCTAGAAGCAATAGGTATTACTTTTCACTCCCAACTTTCCATTAAAAAGTTTACATCGAAAATATCATGGCTAATAAATCTGAAACATCCTCCTCATTGCGCTGCGCCAAAAATGGTCCCCCACGCCGAAATATTTAGCTAGGTAGCCTAACCCAGGGATTCTCAAACTTTTAAGCTCGTGACCCCTTAAAATAACAGTGCCGGAGACTCGCAACCCCGGCTATGCCCAGAGAAGAATAACAGCCATAATATTTTTTGATAGTATACAGGCTAGTAGCAGAATACATCAAAGTGATATATGAACTGTACTACTACTAACAAGTATGGCTAAACTATGCCATTATAATAATTTAAATGTGTTATTTGATTTTTGAAAATCACCTTGTGACCCCCTCCTCCGTGTCTTGCGACCCCCCGGGGAGTCCCGACCCCCAGCTTGAGAACCACTGGCCTAACCTATGATCACATGATCCTGTGCCCCACAGCAGTTGGAACTTGTTATAAAGTTTGCAATAACAAAGCCCACCCATTTAGAGGGACAATATGATTGGTCAATATGTCATTTAAAATATGTTTCTTATTATGATGTCCTCTGTGCGGTGGCCCAGTGGATAGCACTGTGACCTCACAGCAAGAAGGTCCCAGGTTTGAACCCTGGTCATCCTGGCCTTTCTGTGTGGAGTTTGCATGTTCTCCCCATGTCTGTGTGGGTGCTTTGGTTTCCCCCAGTATCAATCAACAATCACAGAACTGCATAAGTGTAGTTTCATTAAACTCTTCACATTCCAACACAAACTGAATACAGATTTGAAAAGAACATTTAGTCAGAAACATTGTATTTAGATGTTGATTGTCAAATTATGAATTGATTACAAAAAAGTAGATTACTTAGTAAATAGGATGTTCTTTTTTATACTATTTTAGCAGCCTAGAGGTCCCTGACGGTTCCCCACTGTGTCATAGCAATGTGGAGGCATGTGCACACACAGTTGGCAATAAGCAAAAACATCTTCAATAATCCTACTTTATGTAGTGTGTTGTGAAACATATTTGCAAGCATGCTGTAGTCCATAGCCTATTCCTTCCTCGTAGTGTGATAATATGTGATATCAGCTTCTCTAGTGTCAGCCTTTCTCTTGAGTAATGAAGCTGTGGACAATTGGCCTAATTGATAGCTTTTTCTCCTCAATAAATTATTGGTAGTTAGATATTTGCTATAAACATCAGTTTGCTGCGTACGTCCATGTTTTCCCGAGCAAATACACTGGGACACATTTAGATTGGAAGTAGACTGGAAGATCAAAATCTAAATATCGACTTCGACCTGCATTGGATTGCAACATAAAGTCACATGTGGATGGGTCTTGTGAATTAACATTATGAATGAATGACGACATTCAAATGACGTATACTTCTCAGCCATTGGAAAAATGTAGCACTATAGACGACAACGTTAGCACTATTGACGAAAACGTGTTTAAACAATGAGTCAGAATAAAAACGTTTGATTCTTAATGAATTTTAGGAAATATAAATGTAATCACATATAGGACCAAAAAAAAAAAAAAAATTTGCCTTCATAACAACATTTATAATTGTTTGGCTGTTCCTGCTAAAACCCATAAATATTTTTTATTCACTTCACTGGCTCCAAGCTTGACACACATACTAATCAGATGTTGTATTGTGATTATATAGCAATATTAGGTTTAAGATGCATAATTCAAATTAAATTTTCAGATATAATGTACTGTATCAATAACTTTCTGTCAGGCGATAATACAATAAAAACACTACATTTTTCATTGTTTTAGGTTCACTAACTCTTACTCATTCACATTAATTATTTAACCTGAAAATGAAATCTCAAGTGTTTCCTACTGTTTAATACCAAAATGACATATGTGACACTTAGAGGCTTCATTTGACATCCATTAATATATGGGCATGCTTGTATGAGAGAAAAATAAACACATAGTCAGGGAGATACGGATGAAGAGGTTAACAAAAACGATATGAGGGCACTACAACACAAGGTGTCACAAGTGTGCATTTAACGTGTCATATTGTGACACATCCTCTATGGATTTGAACCTAACAACTTAGATATATTTAAACATAACAACTGAGATTGGAAACAAACACCAAACCCATATGTTGCATAGGTTTCTTTCCATCTGTCACGTCATGATAGGCTGCCTGTCTTTGCGTTTGGCTACGTGAAAAAGAAAGCCATCAAATAAGAATTCCTGCCTGTCTACCTGCAAATCCCCCTCCCCCAAACCACGGATTAGATTTAAATCCTCCAAATCTATGGCTGGTGCTACATCTGAGGATGTGCAATACTGGGGAAGTTACGTAACTCATTAAGACCTCAGTGTGCTCTCCTGGGTTGGTGCCTCATCCCTCTAAACTCATAGCTTTTGAACAAATAAAGCCATATAAGAAGGTTGAACTAAAAGACACCCGCAAACTCTGTCAAACTTTATGAGTTAACAGGCTCTGTTCAACTTGAGGGCAGCCCTGTTGAACTGCTTCACTAAAGTCATCATGACGTTGTTATGTTGATTTACTCAGCAGTTTGATACTTAAAGGTACAATATATAGTACACTCAGAACCTCAAATGTACCAACCAAGATCACTGTTTGTGTTTGAAAAACAGTGTGCAAACATCAGCATGACCATAGAGGAAGCCAATACTGTATTGGTATGGGGAGGAGTTCAGTGTTCTCAAACAAAAACACAAATTTTGTAACGCTAGTTTAAACTAACTAGTTTAAAAGGGAAACTCCAGCAACAAATGTTTGACTGGCGTTTTAATATTTAAATATGTACAGTTGCTTTGTTTTTTCCCCCGCACATCAACACGTGGATGTGCCCATTCTTTCTCTGAATACACTGTAAATGTCATCAGCGTATTCTGTATGACTTTGATTTAGTGCTTGTCCTTCCTACTGCTGTGTTCCTACATTTGCATTGTGTGTCTTTCACACACATTAGCAGAGCATATGATTGGCATTCTACATTAGCAATCCCCACCCTAGCCTATTCCCATTGTCATTCTGTAACAGCAATTTGCTGCAATGTTCTTCCTAGCTCTCTCTGAACTGCCATGACAACTTACAGGAGAAGGCTGACGAAAGCCCGACTGCCTCCTCAGTCAAGGGGGCTCTGCTCCTCTCTGCAGATGACTGGGCGCTTTCATTTATTTTCATGAAAGAAAACAAAAGGCGAGATTGAACAGGGGATAAGTCAACCTAGCTAAACACGCCTGAGAGACTGACCCCACATTTTGTAGCTGCCAGTGTACAATTTGCTCCAGGAATGGAACATACCAAGGCCAAGAATGGTGAAAATGCCACAGTACACTATTTATGGTGTAGGCTTGGAAAGGTATTGTTTACAGGTTTTTGGCAGAGCATCTCAGCATGTTTTAATGTAGGAACAAAAGTGGTGCAGAGCGCACACAATTAGCCTAGCCTTAGCGGTGCGTTTTCAACGTGTGGGTCGGAGCTTCTGAGGGAGCACCATACCAGACTGATCTCGCCTATTATTAAAATATCCGGAACAGACTAAGTACTAATTATAGAGGAGTACAGTAAGCTACATTTCATGCAATGGACCGGTTCGATATGCATACATCCTACATTCCCCCTTGAACGCCCATCGTGTGTAGGCTATCCTATTTGTTTGTCCCATCTACTGTAACACAGACAAGTTTACACAATCTAATGTTAGAGGGCCAAAACGTAAACATAAAAAACTTTAAGTGCACACTTAAAGTGACCACCAAGTAACTTTTCTATAAAAAAATGTAGTTTCACTTAAGTGCATGAAACAATACAGTATAAAGTTTATGGTGGCAACCATCTACAACCACTACTTTGAAGGCCTTCAACCATCGTTCTTGTGTGCCCACCTCTGGTTGCTTTGAAAGTGCTGTGCCTGCCAGACCATCAGAGGCAGTGTGCAGAGGGGGGCTCCCATTTCTGGAGCCCATGCTGCTTTGATGCCTCCACATACCTGGGGCCAATAAAACACAAAGAGAGGTGTGGTGGGGAGATTACTGATGCAACATATCACAGTTTACAGCTGGATGGGGGAAGTAAGACTGGGCCTTTAGAGGAAGGAGAACTTTAACACTTTCACACAAAACCCAAGTTTTTCACAATATCGCATTATCACTGTTCACTTCTGACTGGGATTTGTGCCCAGAAATACAAAATATATGACCTTTACTTTGGTATTTAGCTGCTGAATCATAGCTTCCGTGAAAAGTATTGCTATCAAACCAATCCCCTTGGGAGTGACTGGACAAGTGGTCTAG
Source organism: Amblyopsis rosae (assembly GCA_025399935.1). Taxonomy (NCBI): domain Eukaryota; kingdom Metazoa; phylum Chordata; class Actinopteri; order Percopsiformes; family Amblyopsidae; genus Amblyopsis; species Amblyopsis rosae. The sequence goes on along the minus strand of JAODTR010000020.1, from coordinate 1,579,138 downwards.
TTGGTTTATTCAAATATATTGAACTATCGGGCAAAAATAATTCTCAATATGTCTAATTTGCATGCAAATATATTCAAAAAGTTTTGTGCGGCTCAATTTGTCAGTGTGCTTAATTGCATTGTGCGAACAAGGTCACCAACAAGGTTATGGAGACAATTAGCAGAACATTTGAACAACAGCATATATTCCATTCATTATGACTCTTAAGTAAAACTAGTTTGTTCAGAGGGCATTTCAACACACACCAAAAAGCAATTTGCATAAAAACACAATCACAATTTAGTTAACATAAAGACAATAAAGTAACTAGGGTGGAAACAATATGACAGATTGCCAAAGACATTCAAATGCTACTGTAGATAATCTGGGGCATGGTGGGTGGGCTTCTAGCCAATGTACCCTATTTCTCAACCTTGCCCGGAGCTAGTGTGTGGTTAGGGCAGCTGCCTCAGGCTTGCCCATGTCCGAGTGATTATATAAAACAAGAGAGTCCAAGTGGTGGGAGCCTGAGCCAAGTTTATACATCACTGCACATAACCATGCAATGCACATTAACAGGGAGTTGTCACAGCTTCTTTTCAAAGAGGAATGCCCCTGAAAGTAATGCTGATTTGTGTGTCATGTAGGGCTGTGGTTCTCAATGTGAAGGTTGGACCATGGTGTCACAACATTATGTTCAGGGACAACAGGCATAACACATGTTAAACATTTTCTAACAATAGGGTCATTTAATGCACTTTATTACATTAATTGTAATAAGATATGGTGTGGATATTATTTCAATCATGTTGTAAAGATAAGTGTAATTTTAGTGTCAAAAAAAGGTTTAACCCAGGAAGGTTTGCCCATGGACAAAAGGTTGCAGGGCCAGATTACTAACTGGACACTGGGCAGTTACTCCATTGGTTCTCTAAAGGCCTTTGAGTAGATGAGCTAATAAAGTAGTATTTATGGATAGGCCCTATTACACAGCACCACATCCCCTTCCACATACAGTACAGCATCATGAACAGTGTGCATGACATACTAGTGTACACTCATACAAGCCAGGGATTTACTGAAGTTGAATTTAACCCTTAACCTTGTTGGGGTCTATGGGACCGGTTGTCAATGTTAACCAAAAGACAAATGATGTGATTTATATTAATTTCAACCTCAGACTCCTTGGCCTTGGAAGCTTACACATTTCTATATAGTGATATGTGGACCCACGATGGACAGAAAGACACAGTACAGAATGGCAGGAAACACACACACACAGTAAAACTCCCCTTGTGTTGTAGGCTGGCATGAATAGACTGTTGCTATGTTCACAGTGCCAGCCCAAATCCGTGTCTGCAGCAGAAACAGCAGAAAACAACATGATATTTACATTTAGAGTTGGTTTGAAATGCGATTCAAATCTGATTTATTTAGAGGCATCTCGGTCTGAACTTTATGGCCACTCAAATCAGATTCCAGTCTTTGCAAGCTCACGATGCTTTTGCCGTCACTCTCTCACTGCACAGTGAAGCCCACAGTGACTACAGCATACAACAATGCCTGCTCCATCACACAAGTGACCACTGGTGTGCACCAGACCAACACACACACTGATAAGGCTGCATTGCGATGTATTCACGTAGGCAAGGCAGCATCAATTTACAGCACAGCTAGTTACAAGTGACACAAAATAAATCCGCTTTGAGTTTATCTGGTGTGACACAGGAGTTCTCCACTGCAACTTGACAGTGTGAATGTTTGGAGGGCGAGATTATGCACCACCATTTCTCCTGCATGTGCATTGGAATGCAGTGTAGATAGTACATATACTGATGCCCACGTCAGTACGAATACAACGCATGCAGATAGGTTGGTGATATCAGATCAAATTTGACATGATAACTTGCAAACAACAGTGTGGACAGTGTCTCTTTAGATCTGATTTGAGAAACAATCCGATTTCCCTGCAGTGTGAACAATGTTCAATGGGGCTGATGTGTTGCGTAAAATGATATGGATAATATATCTGTTCAATGGAGTGATTTTTAGACAATTTCTTAATATTGTTTAATTTAGATTTGTTAAACATGTTAATTGATTTTAACTTTTTATATGCTTTATCACAAAAAACAGAAAGCACTATTATTTATATATATGATCTAACAGAGGTAAATGGTAAATAGTAACATTATATACTGTCTTTCTTGCATGTAATTGGGATAAAGTAAACATAATAATGTATATTTACATACATTGCTACTGATTTAAAAGACCAATAATGTGAGAAACATTGTCTGAGTAACAAAAACGTATACCATACAAGGGTTTAGATTAATTTGGATTAGCGGCAATCAATTTAAATTCACAAGTACTATAGGCTACCGAGTGGAAGATTTCCAAGAAAATATGTCTTAACATGACAAGCAACAACATGATATGGATGGATACAAGTACCAAGATCAATAATGTATATCTGTATATCTATATCTGTGCAAATGAAGGGAGGGAGCATTTTAAGAGTTGCTGATTCAAATAATGAGCCAATGTTTGCCTATATAACAATGCAGCAAAGATTAAGAATAAAGAAGGGCAGGGAGCCATTTCTTTGATGGAAAAGCTCTCCTTTCTTCTTATCCATCACAAAGATTAAGTAAGGATTGAAGAATTCACTATGCTTTCGACTTTAGTGACCTTATGAAATGCCTGTAAAAATTCTGAATATGAATGAATACTGTAATGAAAGAGCTTAATGACAACATCTGTATATATGGATGCACGGCCATTTCCAAGATAATTAACGTTATAACCATAAAAAGTTATTTCTCTGAAATTGTGCCAGAGTGCTCTTATGCTCTGATGCCTACAGGACGAGCACCATCTGTGCAGTATCCAATAAACACAGAGCCATATAAATGGGTTTCTAATGAGCAGTTTTTCTTTCATTATCTACCGTAAGGCCTCTCCGGGAACCATCACCTTATCGTGGTGGAGAGGTTTGTGTGTCCCTATGATCCTGAGAGCTGTGTTGTCT